>CAJGYO010000006.1:97198345-97598345 GCA_904845875.1 Miscanthus lutarioriparius
GTGTATCTAGTGATGCTAATTTGACATCGTAAATATTATAATGTCTATTAAACATAGATAGGATAGGATAGGATAGGATAGGATGATTGACTTAGGATAATATTAGAATCTCTTATATTTAGGGCAAGGGAGTAGAAGAATATACAACAAAAAAATTGTATCAAAATAATATTTTTTTATGTATGAATTGTATTTTATGAGTAAATTTTTGTGTTGTACGTATTTTTTCTATCTAAGCAAGGAAGAAAACTATCTCTGACGTAAGATATAAGGAACTCTAAATCAAGCTTTTCTAAGTTTAACCAAATTTATAAAAAAACAATAATATCAACAATATCAATGATCATCATTTCTCTTCACGTATAGCCTCTTTACCATCTCATCTACACATCCCATTTTTGTCTAGATAACGGATCCTATTACTTTGAATTCACCTCTCCAAACCATGTATTATATATTTGCCACTCTAAACCACATTAAACGAAAAGGTTGTCAACTATAAAATCATAGATCTCTTCGAGCGCTATGAACTTTGTTATAAATCGTGTATCCATTTGAAGTTGTTAAAAATTGTAAAGATTGATATTCAAATATGATTAATATAAGAAAAACTTGGGGTAAAAAATGATCTTAAATGAAAAGTTGTCAGTTATAAAGCTTTAAATCACGTGGTGCCCTACAATAATTTTGATATAAAATTTATCTTCATACAACTTCATATGAAAAATATTAATCTTTATATGTGTGGCAACTATTTCTAGAAATGGCCACTTAATAAGAGGACCATTTTTGAAAACTGGTCTCTAGAACAGCTTTTCTAGATATAGTTTGTTTTAGATGGATTGTCTCTGGAAATTTGATTTCTAGGGTTAGGACGAGATAGTGGTGCCACTGGTATATAGCACAAGCGGAGGCCCTTATAGGCTATATCTAAAATAAAATATTGTGTCTCTAAAAAATAGTTTTTATAATAATGAATGTTAATATTTTTCTTTATAAATTTAATCAAATTTATAATAGTTTCACTTCAAACAAACTTAAAATGTATAAAAATAACAAGGACTAAGGGAGCATGAAAGATCCAGAATCTAAAATTGCAGCGCTTACCTATTGTGGTATCGGAGGCATCGAGATACCTGCTCCATCCACAAAAAATGCAACTATATATAGGATTTGTGTAGATCAAACTAGCTTAGATTTGACTAAATTTATAGTGAGAATACTATTATCATTAATGTCTTCAGCTAGGTTTAAAAATAAATATATTTCGACCCATGCAGATGACTAAACAAACTCATGATAACACATTAGGTAGTCTCAGTAAGAGTTTCCTAAGAGTTTTATGGCCATTAAATAAACTGACATGATATACAGTATAGATGAAGAGAGAGATGCTAAGACAAAATTATGATATTTGTCTACACTATTTTTAACATATGAGAGTCTGGAAAGCTAGAACATAAAACTCACATCGAAACTGGCCTTACTACACAGGGTACAGAGGCGGAAGTGATGGCTTTAATTAGCATAAAATAACAATCCATACGGCAAGTAAAATGCAATCACAGGCCCCAACAAAAATAAACGCAATCAAACAAAAAAAAACAGTTATAAAATAGAAACACCAAGCTCCTCATCAATATATACATGCACACACACAACAACCAACGACGTCATACATACAGAAGAGCTAGCTAGCTACCAAAATAGTAGTACCAGCATCATCAGAGTATGACCTTCTCGTGGAACTCCGCTGCAACGTTAAGTTGAACGTGACGACGACGACGGATTCCAGCACCGAGGTGGAGTTCGCAGTCTCAAACTCGTGCTAAGGATCAGGTGCCGACGAGCTGATGGCGGCGCTGCACCTGATGCTGTCGCGCCAGTCGTCGAGGTTCAAGGGCGTCGTGCCACAGCCGAACGGGCGCTGGGGAGTGCAGATCTACGACCGTCACGCGCGCGTGTGGCTCGGCACGTTTCCGGACGAGGAGATCGCCGCGCGCGCCTACGACGTGGCTGCCGTCCGCTTCCGCGGTCGCGGGGCCATCACCAACTTCCCGGAGGAGCGGGCGTCCCCGGGTGAGCTCGCCTTCCTGTCGGCGCACTCCAAGTCGGAGATTGTGGACATGCTCCGGAAGCACACCTACGCCGCCGAGCTGCGCCAGGGCCTGCGCCGCGGCCGTGGCATGGGCGCGCGCGCGCAGCCGACGCCGTCGTGGGCTCGGAAGCTGCTCTTCGAGAAGGTCGTGACGCCGAGTGACGTTGGCAAGCTCAACCGTCTCGTCGTGCCCAAGCAGCAAGCGGAGAAGCACTTCCCGCTGAAGCACGGACCAGAGACGATCACCGGCAAGGGTGTGCTCCTCAACTTCGAGGACGGCGAGGGCAAGGTGTGGCGGTTCCGGTATTCGTACTGGAACAGCAGCCAGAGCTACGTGCTTACCAAGGGCTGGAGCCGCTTCGTGCGGGCGAAGGGCCTCCGAGCCGGCGACACTGTTGCTTTCTCCAAATCAGTGTGTGGGCAGGACAATCAGCTACTCATCGGCTGTAGGAAGACGCCAAAGAAGCAAGACGAAGGCACGGCCGAAGCGATTGCAGATGCCGTGGAGGTCCGTGCCATCAAGCTGTTCGGCGTTGACATCGCCGGTGGAGGGCATGGCGAGAGTTCTTCATATAACACATGCAAATGATTAGCCTGCTTCTCTATCTGCCCTAGCTAGCTAGCTATGTGTGCTAGTATTAGATATGGTATCTTCAACTTTTCCAGTTTCATATCCTCCATCTATTTGGATGCTAACTTCAGTTCTCTAGGTATCATCAACATTAGGGGAGTTATAGTATATTCTTATCAGTTGTGTGCAATTAATATTTTGGCATCTTGATGCTATCCTGTTAACATCAATACCATCTTTCTGGCTGGACAATTAGCGTGCTTGTTATCATCAAAACTAGATTGTCAAGGTTGGTTCTGTCGCAAAGGACTGCTTGATGTTCTTAGTATATGTATAGTTCCTATACCTCTTAATGATTGTTCTAAGCTCGATCTAACACTTAGGAAACACTACGCCACATTGCATTTGTAAGGGCGGCTCTAGATGATTTGTAGCATCGATTTTGGCAGCCGCCCCTATCAAACCGGGACTACTAGGGGCGGCTCAAATCAATTTCCAGAAATCACGAAAAAGGGGCAAAAAAAATAGCAAATTTTTTTTAATCCGAGGAGGTCTCCACCGGTAGCCACACAGCCACTCTATGGTTGCAGCATTTTTTCACGATTTTTGCACACTTTGCGTCGGCCGGAATTTGAAACCGCAACTTCTCCCTCGTGTGCAAACTCCTCTACCACTGCACCTCACGATCACTTGTGTCTACCATCCATTTTGGTTCCCCACATATTATACAAAACTGAGCATAAATTGATTGTTTGATGCCCTAAACTATTTCAAATGAAAAAGTTGTCAACTATAAAGTTTTATAACTTTTCGAGATCTACAACTTTTATTTTGGTAGTTTCTCCATCCGAGGTCACTTATAAAATTTGAATTTTAAATTTGAGAAATTCGAACGTAGTTTTCCATGACAAGATGATTTCAAATGAGAAAGTTATCAACTACAAAGTTTTATAATTTTTCAAGATCTACAACTTTCATTTTTACTCTTTGTCCATCCAAGGTCGTTTAAAAAATTAAAATTTCAAATTTTTGAAAATTTAAACATAGTTTTCCTTGACAAGATGATTTTAAATCAAAAAGTTGTCAACTACAAAGTTTGATAACTTTTTGAGATCTACAACTTTTATTTTGGTTGTTTCTCCATCCGAGGTCGTTTACAAAATTTAAATTTTAGTGCTTAATTTTTAATACTCGGCGTCTATTTGCAGGGGCAGTTCAATATTGAGGCACCCCTACAAATCCGATTTGTAGGGGCAGCTGGATATAGAGCCGCCCCTACAAATCATTCCATTTATAGGGGCGGCTTATAACACCGGCCGCCCCTACAAATTCATTTGTAAGGGCGGCTCATTTGGCAACTATTTGTAGGGGTGGCTCAATATAGAGCCGCTCCTACAAAGAAAGGGAGGCGTTGCCACAAATCATTTCTGTAGTAGTGAAAGCAACAACAGATGAAGTGGATGTACTCCCTCCGTCCCAAACCATCATAGCCTATTTTAGCCTTTTTCTTAAATCAAACTTCTTCTCTAACTTTGACTAGGTTTAAAAAAAATACACCAACATCTACAAAAGGTTGCTGAGGAAAAGTAGGATGGTGAGAAGCAAGGTGCTATGGTTCAAGAAGAGGTTAGTTATTCCCAAACTGAACCCACGAAGAAAATATTGGATGAGGCATATTTTTTCTCGAATACGCAAAAGATTTGCATATCTTTATATTAAGAAGAAGAGTTTGAACTTACAAACGACGCGCTTCTATCGAGCGCCAAAGGAGATCAACCTAAAACAGCCGTAGCTGGACTATCCTAACAAAATAACTCACGTTTTGATATTACATAAATGAAAAACAACCAATACCGACATAGCGGTGCAACCTAGGAGGTGGCCTTGCGTCTTCGTGGCTACCTGGACGAACCGTCTGTGATGAGCATGTCCAGTGCCTTGGTGTTGGACGCAGTCATGTTGTCGTTGAAGATCCTATCATAGGCCTCCGGTTCTGACGCGGATGGCGCTGATGGACCCTTGGTGTAGCCCATACGCTGCATGATTAAGACCTCACCTTGCTTGGAAGCAGGTAGTGGAGAGAGGGGCTGAGCAGCCAGCCGCCTACTCCGCAGGGGCAACACCGGCTTAGTAGGGGTCTGCTTGGGAAGCTCATGAATAAGCGGAGAGTCAACCTTCTTCAGTACTCGCCTGGTGAAGCTCTTGAGTCGGCATGCGGCAGAGCTATCGCTGATGTCGACTGTGTGGTCGTCCCAAGGCGGCATCCTGAACATGTTAGCATCCACCGGCTCGGCCGGACTAAAGCCCGGCGGACCATCCTCCGTAGGCGCGTCGGCTCCTGAGGTAGTGGTCTGCGCTGCCAGAGGTGGCATGACCACGAGCGATGCTGCAATCTCCTCCATCATCGGGTCCTCTGAGACCTCGCGTGCGGTGTGCATGGCGTCCGTCGTCCAACAAACCGCAAGCGATACTGCATTCTCCTCCATCATTGGGTCCTCTGAGACCTCGCGTGCGGTGTGCATGGCGTCCGAGTACTATGTGAGCAATGAATCAAGCTCAGAAAGGTCCCTTACCACACTTGTGGGCTCATCGCGACCTTCTCGGGCAGCACTATCAATGGTGGCAATGTTGTTCGGTGCTGCAGCATTGCCATCATCCCTTGGCCGCACCCAATCCCTTGGCCTCCCTCTGTGCCCAAGCCTACTGTACGAGTGCATGGCTGGTCCCAGTGACCTCAGGAAGGACATCGACGGTGTGCACCCAAGTTGCCGGGTACGCTGTTCCTTGCTGAACTCGGCCTCTGTAGCCGCTTACAGTCACGCGCGCCATGGCGGAGGCCCCTGCAACGTAGGCAGCATCGGGGCAGCCTATAGGTCGCCACCCTGTGCGAGTGGAGAGACAGTTAAGGCATTTTTCTTGCAGCTCTGCTGGGAAATGGGGCACTGGACGTGGCGGTGGAGCCTCCGCTCAGCCTCAGACGACCCTCGCGAAAGGACCTTGCACCAGCCATTGGCGTCTGGAGCGGAGAAGCGTTGCTAGACGCCGAAAGTAGGCTGAGGTCTTGGCCTCCGATGGACTGGTCGATTGTTGATGGTAGTTAACAACCATTATAAACCGTCAATATAACATGTATAAGGGCATAAATATAATCACCAATGAAGGTTTAGGGGTTTAAACTAACAAATTCCATGAGTTTTGGTGAATCTGTATTTTCTGCAGGGTTTATCCAGAAAACCGTCAAGGCAGACCTACATGTTAGATTTAATCGTGTTTATCCACAGCGAAACGGACACCAGAAGACTCTAGAAGACTCGGGTGGACTCCACACCAAAGCAGAGGGCGAGACACCACCAGGTGGGGTAGGCCATCTCCACCTGTAAGCCGCCCGGCCCCTTGGGCCCACCTGTCAGCCCCTTGTTGTTATGTCGGTTCTCCACCGCCTCCTAGGTTTCATCTACGCCGGCCTTTAAGTCGGTTTGATCCAACGGTTCACGTTGGACGCTCTGGCCTATATATATCAGCCCCTGCCCCCTAAGAAGGCATAAGTCATTTGAGAAGACAGAAACCCTAATCATCCTCAGAGCTTCACCATATTCTAGAGCATAGCTAGTTAGGCTAGGTCTAGAGGAAGGCAAGCAGGCTTCGCTTGGATTCGGATCTTGTCAAGAGCGTGGTTTGGTATAATCTTTGTACCCCTCTCTTTTTTGTATCTCCATTACTTTTATATGCTAGTTACAATAGTTATGACAATATTAGTATTCGTCTTATTCATGTTCTTTGTTATAATGTTCATGGTCTACTTTGATTATATGATTAGTATAGTTGGATTATCATTATGTTCATGCATAAGTTCGTATAGCGCACACTCTAAGTCTCCAAGGGTGGGTGGTCAACATTGTGTAAGGGTGGTGCTTATACGTTGTTTACCTATGGATACACCATATATTCTGGGTTATGTGGTAGATCGCGGATGTGACACTTCCGTTGAGTCCTTTGTAGTCCACTCCCCGAATATAGGCGCACGTAGGGTTCGGTTACGAAGGAAGAGCAAGCTCTGTTCTTAAGCTTCCTTAGTAATATCCCTTATGTGTAGATATGATGATGATCTTAGCAATGATTACTAGGTATAATTGCACTAATTAATGTATGTTTTGACTTATAATTAAGAATGATTTAGAAATTATTCCTCTAATATTCTACCAGACCATGCTAATGCGATAGAAAGGAGTACTCTGAGTGATTTATCATTATCATTGATCAATACTTATCATATATATATATATTATCCTATGACTTACCCTTGTTATGAGTAGAATATTGGTTATAGTTTACTTCTCCTTTAAAAGTGTCGGTACAGAAAGTGACCAACTAGTGAATATTTGTAGTTTTACTATACGTTGTGATCGGAGGTGGCCTAGCACTCAATGACACAGGATTTATGCTGGTTCAGGCAACGTGCCCTACGTCCAGTGTGGGTCGGTCGGTGACTTTATTCCTGAGCCTAGGTGCTCGAAGTCTGTTGTGGGGTTACAAACGAGAAGGAGAAAGGAGGGGTATACAAGAGGCCCGGTCGGGTCCGACCGGAAGGGCCGAGGGCGACCGGAACTCCGCTATGAGCTAGGTGTTCAAGCGTGTGCTTAAAGGGTTTGTGAGCTATCGATCTAGTAAGTCTGAACTTGAAGAAGTGGACCTCCTCTTTTGGAGGGAGCGCATCCCTTTTTTATAGATAAAGGGGATGGCTTTACAAGTGAGAGGGAGAGAGTACGGATGTTTCTAAGTCTTGTTGCCCACGCCGACGAGGGTAGCGATGATGGTAGGTACCCACAATACTGTTGATGTCACTGTAGAATGTCAGGTGCATATGGGAGGTTGCGTTGGCTTCTTCAGGAAGGGTGGATGTCGATACCTGCAAAACACTATTGGCATATGAGGAGCCCTACCCTGTGTACCAGGTATGGTGAACCCTGGCAGCTAGTATCGATGCCCAGAGGTATGTGGGGGACTTTTTGCCGTATGGGAGCCCAACAGCGCCTACAATACTATAGACACAAATGTCGGCGCCTACAATACTGTAGAGCACTGTTCTCGCAAGTGTACAGGGTATGGTCCCGGTATCGTGGTTTGACTTTGTGCACTGCCTTCTCCGTTTGCCCCTGGTCCCTTCTAAGCGGGTGTCCCCGGTCGGATGGCCCCATCCGGCCCTGGCCGAGCCAGTCGAAGAAGAGTGGTAAGCAGGCTTCCTACGGGGTCCCCGGTCGAAGACGCGGGGTCAGAGTAGGAAGCGGTGCTTTGGGCTAGGCCTTTCCGATCGGAGAGACCGCCCGGAGGCAGCTGGTGCCCAAAGCGAATGCTCCGGCCGGAGAGGTGGGCCAGAGAGGTTGATGAGCGAGCGCTTGTTTTTGGGTAGACCTTTTGGTCAGCGACCGGACTGTCCCTCCGGCCCATCATGTCTTAGGCTCTTGGGCCGGCCCACAAACTACATGTTGTTTTCTTAGGCCGAGCCCTGGCGTAGAAGCCGGTCCTCGAGGGACCCCGGGTTTATGAACCCGACAAAAAGTATAAGTTATCAATACATATCCATGCTAGACCTTCCATGTGGTAAAAATATAAATAACGATACCTAGAATACTCTCAGGGTAAAATGCTACAATGGTATATGATCTATGCACCTGCAGATCCTTTTCATTCATATATTTATTCTTCCTAGTCACATAATTAATAAAGAACTGTTTCGTATTATTCTAGTAGTAATGCTATGTAATACCAACAAGTATCTCTGATATCATCACTAGGGATGACAACCTAGTAAATTTAGGAGATATAGTTTTATAATAGGTGGCTATTTAAAAACAAGTGACATGTTAATAAATACCAACAAGCATTTCTAGTGTTGTTACTAGGGACTAGATTTAAAACTCTGTTCTTAGTAGCGACGCTAAGAAATGTCAACAAGCATTTTTGGTGCCGTTGCCGGGGAAGGTAGCTAGGCAAAGGAAGTATTGATAAACTTATACTTATTTATGTGATCGAGGAAGACCATTGACCCCTGCTCAAGCAGAATTACCCTTGTTTTGTCTACTTTTATATCTTATGTAGGGTAATGTATGACCAGTTTTGACCTTCCGACAAACTACGTTGAAGATCCAGAAGCATTACTTAGAAGGACTAAGGCTAAACTCAAGAATGTTTTAGCTTTAGAGTCGGAAGACAACCAGATAAAATGAAGCTTAACACCAGAATTTGAAGCCATGGCTAACAAGACTCTCTGTGATTTGTCTGCTCCAACTACAGCCAACATCCTGTCACACCCGATTTTAAGGATAAAATAGGATGCATAATCTTACGTGTGCTCAGAGATCAGTCACATACATAAGTTGACAAATTATAGATAGTATCATCATAAGTGTTCATTACATCATGAATAATATGATATAGTCTTCACATAAATGCAGCGGAAGTATAAATACAACTCTCTCACGGAGGCTCCATAGCACAGGAACGTCAACTAGTTGACCACAAGTCTAGCAATCCTTAGAAAAGTCATCATTGCCATTGTAATCTGTTACCCATCCGGGATTTTTATCCAAATAATAAAAATAAACAAGCATAAGTACATGTCGTACTCAACAAGTGTAACATGGGGTTTATGAGGCTCAAAAGGCTTAACACAGGTTTAACAACATTTAGCTTTTAGTTGTCATAGTTTTCGCATAAGAGTAGCAACAAGTTGTTTTAATCCCAAAGTAAAACACATGGTCAATGTAACACATGAGTAATATATAGCAAAAACAATTACTTAATAGTGATCATCTATTCCATACAGGTTCCAAGGCCGCTCGTGACCGTGAGCATGGCTATTATAATAGTTTTACACTCTGTAGAGGTTGTACACTTTCACTGTGAGTCATGATACCTATATGCCCGGGTTTATAACTCCCAAAACACTTCCAAGGTGAGCAGGCAGGGTATAATATGAAGCTTTTCAAAGGTTCGTCTAACAAGTTAGGGCCGCTAGGTTTCCAATTGGCAAGCAGATATAGGAACCCCCCTATCGAATGGTATAATTCCTTCACGGCTATACACATAAGAGTAGAGGTTGTCCTATACCCATCTCGGCAAGCCCATCTTGCGCCATAAAGGTAACCACTAACAAGCTAGAAAAGGTCCTCATACTTGACTAAAGCCAGAGCCATGTGGCCCTCACAGCTATACTATAAGTCCCGGATAATCACTTATAGATAAGTCCTTAGGGAGAGAAATCTAAAGCATTTAGAAAGTAGCTAAACACTCTAGCCCCCTTTTTCTAAGTTGCTAAAAAGTCATGTTTTAATGTTTATTGCATATACCATTAGTCAAGTTACAAGATCATGGTTTAGTTGAGCACTAGCAAAGCTACCCAATGCAGATCCCATAGGAGTCAAGGCATAAGTATAATTCTAGGAAATCCTTATCAAGGTGACACATGCAAACATGGATTGATTATTAAAATGAATAGGTAATAAGGATGATCCCATGCTATAATTGCCTTGATCAAAGTGTTCCTGATCGTCAAAGTAGTACTCTTGATAACCCACGAATTGCTCACCGTCTATACTCGATAATCACAGCAACATACAAGCATCTAGAGCAATCATGCACAACAAACAAAGACTATAGATTAGAATAGTACACCAACAACATAAAATCAAGATGAAAAGTTTGTAAAACGAATCTACGTCTCGCTATGATCACACAGACGCGAAGATCACAAAAATCAGAGCTAAAACGAAGAATTTATGAATTAAACAAAATTTTCATTAATAAAATAATAAATTCAATCTAACCTCGAATTTCAAAAGTTGAAAACATACTTAACAGTAGTATAAACATGTATATTACGCCATTACAATTCTAATGCAACTTGAACGGATCAAATCGGAGTTAAAACAAAGATTTTATGGCCTAAATAAAACTAGTGACAAAACTATAAATAGATGAAAGCGTATTTTGGATCTAACCGAACAAACTACATTTTCAAAAGAAGAAAACGTATTTTGAATCTAACAGAGAGAATCTATGCTTTCTGGAAGAGAAAACGTATTCTACAGCTAACCGACGAAAACTACGCTTTCTGGAAGAGAAAACGTATTCTAGGAATACGCTTTGGACCGCAGGTTCGAATCTACAAACGTGTGGGGGTTCTTTTGCAAAACTACCGGCCGAAATGGTACCGGTGAATATCGGTTGTTGGATCGATGATGGACGAATGAGAATAGACCAGAGAGAGAGCGGACCGACAGCGAGCTGACGGCGTGTAACACCTCGGTGTTTAAATATTAAAAACAGGACATGTCATCATATGCATTGCAAGGCATTGGTCATATTTCAAACTTTGATATGCATTCACTAAAACAAGTTTACATTTATGTTATAAGTGTTGAATTGAATTGTTTGAATCAAGTTCAAAAATTTGGTTTGGATTTGGAAATTTCGAGACAACCTGGATTTTTAGCATTTAAATTCTACCCTGAAAACTTATTTCAAAATTTAAGCATATTTTGGGGTTGAGCCCAAAAGCAAAAGTGTAGAGCTTGTCAAGTTATACAAAGTTTGTTTTTGGAGTTTTTAAAGTTGTTATGAAAAATTTGAAGTAATTCGAAAAGGCGTAATTCGTTAAATATCCCCTATTTGAATTAAAAAGTTTATTTCAAAATGTAAGCCAAATTAGGGGTTGGTTATAAAAGCAAAGTTGTAACTTTGAATTTTGAACAACTTTTATTTTTGGAGATTTTTGAGTTATACAAATTTGGGAGTAATTTGGAATTTAAAGCGAGTGGCAATTCTGTAATTTCGATGAACAGTAACCGTGGAAGCCAACTCATCGCCGACAACCTTCGGTTTGCTTCCAGGCGCGTCGTGGCCGTCTGTGGCATCGTGCTGGAGCGGGAAAGGGTTCCGTCGTGGCTTCCTTGAGCTTCTGAGCCGCTCTTTAAGGCAGAGACGCCATCGTCGTCGCTCTTTCTTCAACTCTGCTTTTGCCGTCGCCACTGCCATAACTCCGGCGAGCTCTCGCCGTCGCTTTAGCGCACCCCAGCCGCTGCAAAGCTTTTCACAGCTTCGCCTTGCCCTTGCGCCTCGATTGAGCCTAGCCTAGCTACTGCTACTGGCCAGAATCGCCTTGTTTGCTGGAACGCCGTCGCGACGTCGGTGCGGACTGCCATGAACGCCGCCGTCGTCGGCAGGGAGCTCCAGCACGTCTCGGCTTCATCTAGTTAGCCGCTCAAGTCTTGGTGAGTCTCTTCATGCCTAATCTAGCTCCATCTTGATCAGTTTTGCGCCGTAGTCGCCATTCCAGCGTTGCGCCATCGTGGTCAGCCGTGTGCGCCGCTGGTTGCCGTGGACAGGTCAGTCGGGGTCATCCCAGGCCACGCCAAGTCCACCTATCGGTGCGGCCAAGTCTTGCGATGATCTTACGCCAACTCACCACCATTTTTACTGCCTTGATCGGCCAGCAGCATCGCCGCCGTGTTCCTTGCGCTGTTCGGCTCACGGAGGAAGACGATGGCACTGTAGCGGATGCTAAATGAAAAGTCAGTGATTATTTTAAATAGTGCTGTGATTTGTTATTTTTGTGTAGAATTAAATAGAGCTCCAAAAATTATGAAATTTTTTGTGTTACCTCTCTGTGATGTATACTATTTAAGAAAAATATGAACTATTGATTTTCAGTACTTTTTGAATGTGATAAAAATTGCTCAAATTAATTAATAAATGAGTTTCCATAATTTTTCTAGGACAAAATAAATATCCAGTGACCATGAGACTTTTATTGTATTTGTTTATTGTTAAAGCCTACCTCCACAAAAAGTTTGGAATTAATTTGATGATGTTTAATTATACTCTTATTTATATGCCTTAATTATTAGTTAATAATTGTCAAAATGATAAACATAGATCATAAGATGTCCTGATTGGTTTTTGGAGTTGATTATAGATCATGAAACACCCCACCCCTGCTATGTCATGGCCAAGTGATTACCTTCTTGATATGCTTAGGTTCACCCTTTAGTTAATAATTCTAAATGACTTAATTAAGAACTTCATTAGTAAATGCATGTTAATAAACTTGATTGCTTCTTAGATGCAACCTCTTGGGTAAAAAGTAAAAGTTATACATTTCCTTGTATATTGTTTATACATGTCTTTTCATGATAAAGCTTTAGTTGGTAAGCATGTATGATAAGTGAACCTTTGACTTGTTAGAAGAACGACTAAAAATGCTTTATGATAATGGTTTGTAACTATACCGCGAAGGAAAGTTGTATTCAAGTTATTAACTTTTGCATCCATCATCAAGCATCATGTTTCGTATTCCGCATCATGTTAAACACGGCATTATTACTACGTGTAGTGAACGAAGGTGAACACGTGGTAGTTAATCAAGTCATGGAGGAAGTTAATCCGTCTGTTGAGGTCGGATCGAATACTTGTGGAACGTCGCAGGAATCGGACTTTTCCGTCAACGAAGGCAAGCCCCGGATGCATACAACCCTACCTTGTGTTTTGCAAATTAATTTCACTTTTGCTTTTCTTTACTGCATCAAGTGATTAAGAGTTAAGTAAAACATAATTGATGCATTACCAACATTGTTTTTCCGTATATACCTTGTTACCAGTTTTACGTTGTAAATGTCTAGTTATGCTTAGCCATGCTTAGACAGATCAAAGTCGGGTGATTACCTGTCATCTGTAAGTTTTAAATGAAACTTTGGTTACTTATGTTATCATGGGATACGAGCATGTGGAGTAATAAATCTAGATCGGACGGACTCGGTGTGTGTGAGCCATAAGACATGGAGGTCTTGTGAGTGGGTTCTTTCCACCTGTGTCGGTTAAGGTCCATACCGTTGTTGAACTGTGTGCGGTGAGACTTTGTAGTACTAACCACATACTCCGGTAAGCCTTAACTTGGTTATTCTATTATGAGAATGGCTACTCGCGCACTGGGAGTGGAGAGATGGCGAGAATAGCGTGTACCCACGTGGCAATGGGCTGGATTGGTGGAGTACTGTATTCTCGGGTGGCGCGGACCCGTTCTTGTTTTAGAGGATCCGAGGGTAGGTTGATATATGTGAGTCAGGGACCTGCATATGTCGTGTGGTCTGGAATCCCTAGCTAGGTTTATAATCGGTTCGAATCGTCGTTGCTCCTCGGTTATGGAGACTCACTTCTCTGTTCATCATCGTAGTTTAATAACTAGAACTCGAATAAGGTTTGTGAAGGTGTTGGATATGAAGTTTCATGATCTCATTACGGATCGTGTTAGCTTTGTATATGATCTTATGAAATATTTAAATGTTGTTATAAATAATTTTGTTAAAGAGCTTTTACGCAAAAGAACTTTGTTTATCGCTAAAGCCATACCTTGAATCCCTGAGCCTGCATTCCTGTGTTCTATCGGTTTTATTTCGGTTAAGTCTTGTTGAGTACTTTTGTACTCAGGGTTCGTTGACCCTTGTTGTAGGTGAGGCTCATGAGCAGATCTGTTTTGGATCGTGCTGCATGACTGTTGTTCAATGTGATGACGATAAGTAAATGTGTGGCCCTTGGGCAGGGCAGTTTAATTATGTGTTTTGTATTATGTTATAATGCCACTCCACTACTACGTTTTGTAATAATCATCGAACTTAGTTGTATAGTTTGAAACAAATGGTTTGTAAACTATGTTATTGTAAGTCTTCCGCTATATTTTACTCTGATGTTTATATTTGAATAAATGTTATAATACTGCAATGACTCTGTAATGTGATCCTGCTCGGAAATCGTGGATGATTCAGGGTTCCACAGGGACACCCGACAGTCTTCTTAAGTTACTAGGAACATATGCATAGTCGTCAGAGGTCGTTGGACAGTGACAGGTGCATGTGGGTCCTATAATTTAGGAGGTTCTGCCACAGAATGGTATCAGAGCGATCGTTACAAAGTTTTTGTTGTATTGTTTTACAAAAACTTCAAAATGATTTGGGATGACTAAATTTAACTTGTTAATTTGGTCCAAATTACTTCTGACTTATCTTATTTCTTTCTCACCCTTCCTTATTTGATTAAAAAGGTTTTGTATCGTGGAGTAGTAATCTTATTATGCCCTATATAAAAACAAATGTTGTTTATGTGTATTATAAGCTTTGATGGTTTTGTTCGTAAGAACGATTCATGCATCATGATTAATTTACTTGTTGCTTCCTTCACCCTGAGTCTGGAGTTGAGTAGTGAGTCTGGTTTGAGTTATGTAATCCATTCTAGCTGCTCTTTAGACTTTGATCAAGTGCTCTTACTTGGATTAAATTGGCTTCCTACAGTATGGCTCGTACCAAGATGACACCCCGTAAGTCTACTGGACCCAAAGGAGTTCCTCGTCACCAACTTGCCCCTAGGAATGATGGTGCTAGCAGTAGCAGCTCTAGGCCTGATCCTCAGGCAGAGATATAGAGGATTTCTGTAGAGTTAGCACAAGCTACTAGAGATAGGGCTTTGAATGCTATACAGGTAGGAGAATTACAGGATCAATTGTGGCATCTCACCACCGCGCATAGGAACTGCAAACGTATGTTGGTTCATACGGTGGAGGGAAGGAATGAAGCTTGGCATAGAGAAATTGTAGCTAGAGCTAGAACTCATGAGCTAGAATTCTATGTAGAAGATTTAGAAGAACATAATATTTATCTACATGAGGAAGTTCATAGGCTTAGCAATCTACTAGATCCAAATCATGAACCCCAAGCTGATGCCATGGACCCCGGTGTCATCCTTGCCGATGATGACGAATCAGAAGAAGAAGAAGAAGAAGATCTTAAAGAATTAGTAATGATCGATGAAAGTGATAATGAAGGCGACAATATTTCTGGAATGGATACCGAGCCTGAAGTTTGAAGTAATCAAGGAAAGGAGTAGAGTTGTATAATAGTTAGTTCTAGTTAAGTTATGTAGTCTTGTTTTTGTACTTGCGGGTTTGTGTTTATATTAGTAAACTCTATGTAATGTGTCTGGAGTAAGCTTTAGTGCAATTCAATAAAGGCTTGTAATAAAGTTTGGTTTATTATGAGCAGATGCGTCGTACGCGGGGTTCGTATATTCCAGGAACTTCACAAGATGAGGATGGTATTCCAGATCCACCACCAGTTCCAACAAATCTGGTGGATGCTATAACCGCACTTGTCAATGTGATGGCCGAAAATTCTCGTTTGCTTCATGAGATAGCTCAGAGTAATCAGAATCAGATGCACGGAAACCGTGGTCGCCATCATAACAGACAAGAGGCCACATATGTTGATTTTACAGACACAAGACCACCGGTGTTCACCAAGGCAGATGAACCATTGGAGGCTAATGACTGGCTTCAAACCATGGAGCAGAAATTTGATCTTATCCCATGCACGGAGTATCAGAAACCTACGTTTGCCGCTCAGCAACTTAGAGGAGCAGCAGTGCTTGGTGGGCAAACTTAGTGGCTATGCAACCTGCTGGCATTCCAATAACTTGGGCTGAGTTCCGTACTGCCTTTAGAGCCCATTATATCCCTGAAGGAGTTATGGCTATGAAGCTAGATGAATTCCTTGCTTTGAAGCAAGGAGATCAAACAGTGATGCAGTATGTGGGAAGATTCAATCACCTATCACAATATGCATCCGAACATGTTAATACTGATGCCAAGAAGAAGAGGTGGTTTATGAGAGGTCTGAATACCAAGCTGCAGACAATGATGACAACTTGTACTAATGTTACTTATCATGAGGCAGTAAATATTGCAATTGCTTCAGAGTCAAAGTATCGGCAGCATAAGGAGCTCAAGAAGAAAAAGAGTGTGCCGTCTAGATCCTTTGGGGGAAATCAGAAGAGGCAGAGGGTGATTTATCATCCAGTACATCATAATTGTCCTCCTTATCGTCCGCCATAGTCTCAAGCCGGGCAACAGTCAAATGTCCGTCCTGCTATAACCTACCCGAGTTCACAGTCGACCAATGCTCCTGGTGGTAATGCTCAAATGTCCCAGGGTCACAATTATCCATGTTACAATTGTGGAAGGACCGGTTATTTCTCCAGGGAATGTCCGTATCCTAGGCAGGCTAATCAAAATTATCAGAAGGCCCCTGACAATCAACAACAGGGTCAGGCACCAAACAAGAACCCCAATCAGAATGCTCAGAAGGGCAAAGATGAGAGGAAGACAGGACGGGTGTTCTATATTCAAGCTGGAGAAATTCCAGAAGGGGAGCCAGTGATGATGGGTATGTTTCCTGTTGCCAATCACTCTGCAGTTATACTTTTTGATTTGGGTGCATCTCATTCATTCATCGATAGAACATTTGTGGTAAAGCATGAAATTTCAATTGGGGCAACAAAGGAAAGTTTCTTTATACAGTCACCCGGGGGACGTCTGTGTACTAAGGAAATGGTATACCAGGTACCCGTAAACCTGGGTGGGCATATTTTTCCCACTACCATGATTATCCTTAAGGATCAAGATATAGATGTAATCTTGGGAATGAATTGGATGTATTAGCATAAGGCTGTTATAGATGCTTTGAATAGGACATTAAGGGTGAGTTTGCCTGATAGTAATTCTCAACTTCTCATCCAACTTCCAACCTTAAGAAGATCAGTGGGCAAGATTTGTGCAACTGCTGTCAAAGAGATTAGAGATATTCTGGTAGTGTGTGAATTTCCGGATGTGTTTCCTGAAGATTTACTCGGTCTACCACCTGATAGGGATGTCCAGTTTAACATAGAATTGCAACCTAGAACAGCTCCGATTTCTCAAAGAGCTTATAGGATGCCACCCAAGGAATTGGCCGAGTTGAAGACTCAGTTACAAAAATTGATTGAGAAGGGGTTTATCCAACCTAGTTCATCACCTTGGGGATGTCCGGCAATTTTTGTGAAAAAGAAAGATGAGACCCTAAGGTTATGTGTTGACTATCGTCCGTTGAATGAAGTGACCATCAAGAATAAGTATCCCTTACCTCGAATAGATTTGCTTTTTGATCAATTGGCCGGAGCCAAAGTTTTCTCCAAGATGGATTTGAGGTCAGGATATCACCAAATTAAGATAAAGCCTGAAGATATTCCTAAAACGACATTTACCACAAGATATGGATTATATGAATACTTGGTAATGTCTTTTGGATTGACAAATGCTCCAGCTCATTTCATGTATCTGATGAATTCAGTATTCATGCCTGAGCTAGACAAGTTTGTAGTGGTGTTTATTGATGACATCCTAGTGTATTCCAAGAATAAGAAAGAACATGCGGAACATCTTAGAATTATTCTGACCCGCTTGAGAGAACATCAACTATATGCCAAGTTCAGCAAGTGTGATTTTTGGCTTAAGGAAGTACAATTTCTTAGACATGTCTTGTCAGCTGAAGGCGTTGCAGTTGATCCAAGCAAAGTGAAGGATGTGCTTGATTGGAGACCGCCAACCATAGTTCATCAAGTTCGGAGTTTTTTGGGATTGGCGGGGTATTACCATGGGTTTATTCCATATTTCTCTAAAGTATCAAAGTCCATAACCGAGTTGTTGAAGAACCAAGTCAAGTTTGTCTGGTCAACTGATTGTGAAGAGGCTTTCCAGACCTTGAAGAGACTATTAACCACTGCACCAGTATTAGCCCAACCTGATATCGAGAAGTCGTTTGATGTTTATTGTGATGCTTCAGGTATTGGTATTGGATGTGTGTTGATGCAAGAAGGCCGAGTCATTGCCTATGCGTCCAGGCAACTTAAGCAACATGAAGAATAATATCCAACTCATGACCTGGAGTTAGCAGCTGTGGTTCATGCTCTGAAGATTTGACGGCATTACCTGCTTGGTAATACGTGTCATATGTATACAGACCACAAAAGCTTAAAATATATGTTTACTCAGTCAGAGTTGAACATGCGACAGAGAAGATGGTTAGAACTGATTAAGGATTATGACTTGGAAGTACATTATCACCCCGGTAAAGCAAATGTAGTTGTAGATGCCCTCAGTCGCAAAAGTTATTGCAATTGTCTGACAGTGAGAACAATGGGTTTGAATTTATGTCAAGAAATGGAGAAGTTGAATGTAGAAGTAATTCAACAAGGAAGTTTGACCAACATAATTGTTGAAACCACTATTCGAGATCAAGTTATTGCTGCTCAGAAGGAAAATAAGGGTATAGCCCATATCAAGGAAAGAGTCAAGAATGGAAAAGCAGAATGCTTCAGCATAGATGATGAAGGTGTGTTATGGTTCAAGGATCGCCTGGTAGTACCAAAGGTTCCTGAGTTGCGGCAGTCAATTCTAGAAGAGGCACATGCTATGAGGTTATCTATCCATCCGGGAAGCAACAAGATGTACCATGACTTAAAGCAAAGATTCTGGTGGACTAAAATGAAGATAGAGATTGCTAGATATATAGCAAAGTGTGATACTTGTCAAAAGGTGAAAGCTATACATTTGAGGTCTGCTGGTGAATTACAACCATTACCTATTCCATCTTGGAAGTGGGAGGACATAAGTATGGACTTTATTGTTGGTCTACCTAAGACATCAAAGGGGTTTGACTCAATATGGGTTATTGTAGATCGACTAACCAAATCAGCACATTTTCTTCCAGTTCTGAATACATATCCCACTATACGGTATGCCAAGATGTATTTAGAGCGAATTGTGAGTCTCCATGGAGTACCCAAGACTATTGTGTCCAATAGGGGTACACAGTTTGTCTCCAATTTTTGAAAACAATTGCATTCTTCATTGGGTACCAAACTACTGTATAGTACAGCTTATCATCCGCAGACTGATGGATAAACTGAAAGGGTCAATCAGGTGCTTAAAGATATGTTAAGGTGTTGTGTCCTTAACTATTCCACTAAGTGGGACGAATGCTTGCCTCTGGCTGAGTTCTCATACAACAATAGTTATCAGGAAAGCATTAGAATGGCTCCATTTGAAGCACTCTATGGTCGTAGATGCAGAACATCGCTGAGTTGGTCTGAGCCTGGAGAAAGAAGATTCTTTGGGGTTGACCTTATGAAAGAAACAGAAGACAAGGTTAAGCAAATACAAAGTAATTTGAAGATAGCTCAATCCCGATAAAAGAGTTATGCGGATAGACGACGTAGACCATTGGTGTTTAACAAAGGAGATTTTGTATATCTGAAAGTATCACCAATGAAGGGAGTTACCCGTTTTGGTGTTAAAGGCAAGTTGGCACCTCGATATATTGGACCATTTCAAATTTTAGAGAGGTATGGAAAAGTGGCATATCGCTTGAAATTACCAGAACATCTCGCAGCTGTGCATGATGTGTTCCATGTTTCTCAATTGAAGAAGTGTCTCCGAGTGCCTGAGCAGAATGTTGAGGTTGAAGGAGTAGAACTTGAACCAGATTTGACTTATTCCGAATATCCTATCCGAGTTTTGGATCAGAAAGATCGTGTTACTCGAAGAAGGACAATCAAGTTCTACAAGATACAATGGAATCAACATTCAGAAGAAGAAGCTACTTGGGAATAAGAAGATTACTTATTAGAAAAATTTCCAGAGTTTCTTGCGTCAATAGAGAGTAATGTTAGTTGAGCCCGGTTATTACCAGTTGTGTTTTGTAAAGGGACCTCAACTGTTTTATGGATAGATTTTGTATGTGTTCTTGAGACACATTTCCTTTTCCATTACTTACCCTATGGCTTTGAATCTCGGGGCAAGATTTCTTTTAGGGGGAAGGATTGTAACACCACGGTGTTTAAATATTAAAAACAGGACATGTCATCATATGCATTGCAAGGCATTGGTCATATTGCAAACTTTGATATGCATTCACTAAAACAAGTTTACATTTATGTTATGAGTGTTGAATTGAATTGTTTGAATCAAGTTCAAAAATTTGGTTTGGATTTGGAATTTTCGAGACAACCCGGATTTTTAGCATTTAAATTCTACCCTGAAAACTCATTTCAAAATCTAAGCATATTTTGGGGTTGAGCCCAAAATCAAAAGTGTAGAGCTTGTCAAGTTATACAAAGTTTGTTTTTGGAGTTTTTAAAGTTGTTATGAAAAATTTGAAGTAATTCAAAAAGGCGTAATTCGTTAAATATCCCCTATTTGAATTAAAAAGTTTATTTCAAAATGTAAGCCGAATTAGGGGTTGGTTATAAAAGCAAAGTTGTAGAACTTTGAATTTTGAACAACTTTTATTTTTGGAGATTTTTGAGTTATACAAATTTGGGAGTAATTTGGAATTTAAAGCGAGTGGCAATTCTGTAATTTCGATGAATAGTAACCACGGAAGCCAACTCATCGCCGGCGACCTTCGGTTTGCTTCTAGGCGCGTCGTGGCCGTCTGTGGCATCGTGCTGGCGCGGGAAAGGGTTCCGTCGTGGCTTCCTTGAGCTTCTGAGCCGCTCTTTAAGGCCGAGACGCCATCGCCGTCGCTCTTTCTTCTCCTATGCTTTTGCCGTCGCCATTGCCATAACTCCGGCGAGCTCTCGCCGTTGCTTTAGCGCACCCCAGCCGCTGCAAAGCTTGTCACAGCTTCGCCTTGCCCTTGCACCTCGATTGAGCCCAGCCTAGCTACTGCTACCGGCCGGAATTGCCTTGTTTGCCGGAACGCCGTCGCGACGTTGGTGCGGACTGCCATGAACGCCGCCGTCGTCGGCAGGGAGCTCTAGCACGTCTCGGCTTCATCTAGTTACCCGCTCAAGTCTTGGTGAGTCTCTTCATGCCTAATCCAGCTCCATCTTGATCAGTTTTGCGCCGTAGTCGCCATTCCAGCGTTGCGCCGTCGTGGTCAGCCGTGTGCGCCGCTGGTTGCCGTGGGCAGGCCGGTCGGGGTCATCCCAGGCCACGCCAAGTCCACCTATCGGTGCGGCCAAGTCTTGCGATGATCTTGCGCCAACTCACCACCATTTTTACTGCCTTGATCGGCCAGCAGCATCGCCGCCGTGTTCCTTGCGTCGTTCGGCTCACGGAGGAAGACGATGGCACTGTAGCGGGTGCTAAATGAAAAGTCAGTGATTATTTTAAATAGTGCTGTGATTTATTATTTTTGTGTAGAATTAAATAGAGCTCCAAAAATTATGAAATTTTTTGTGTAACCTCTCTGTGATGTATACTATTTAAGAAAAATATGAACCGTTGATTTTCCGTACTTTTTGAATGTGATAAAAATTGCTCAAATTAATTAATAAATGAGTTTCCATAATTTTTCTAGGACAAAATAAATATCCAGTGACCATGAGACTTTTATTGTATTTGTTTATTGTTAAAGCCTACCTCCACAAAAAGTTTGGAATTAATTTGATGATGTTTAATTATACTCTTATTTATATGCCTTAATTATTAGCTAATAATTGTCAAAATGATAAACATAGATCATAAGATGTCCTGATTGGTTTTTGGAGTTGATTATAGATCATGAAACACCCCACCCCTGCTGTGTCATGGCCAAGTGATTACCTTCTTGATATGCTTAGGTTCACCCTTTAGTTAATAATTCTAAATGACTTAATTAAGAACTTCATTAGTAAATGCATGTTAATAAACTTGATTGCTTCTTAGATGCAACCTCTTGGGTAAAAAGTAAAAGTTATACATTTCCTTGTATATTGTTTATACATGTCTTTTCATGATAAAGCTTTAGTTGGTATGCATGTATGATAAGTGAACCTTTGACTTGTTAGAAGAACGACTAAAAATGCTTTATGATAATGGTTCGTAACTATACCGCGAAGGAAAGTTGTATTCAAGTTATTAACTTTTGCATCAATCATCAAGCATCATGTTTCGTATTCCGCATCATGTTAAACACGGCATTATTACTACGTGTAGTGAACGAAGGTGAACACGTGGTAGTTAATCAAGTCATGGAGGAAGTTAATCCGTCTGTTGAGGTCGGATCGAATACTTGTGGAACATCGTAGGAATCAGACTTTTCCATCAACGAAGGCAAGCCCCGGATGCATACAACCCTACCTTGTGTTTTGCAAATTAATTTCGCTTTTGCTTTTCTTTACTGCATCAAGTGATTAAGAGTTAAGTAAAAGCCTAATTGATGCATTACCAACATTGTTTTTCCGTATATACCTTGTTACCAGTTTTACGTTGTAAATGTCTAGTTATGCTTAGCCATGCTTAGACAGATCAAAGTCGGGTGATTACCTGTCATCTGCAAGTTTTAAATGGAACTTTGGTTACTTATGTTATCATGGGATACGAGCATGTGGAGTAATAAATCTAGACCGGACAGACTCGGTGTGTGTGAGCCACAAGACATGGAGGTCTTGTGAGCGGGTTCTTTCTGCCTGTGTCGGTTAAGGTCCGTACCGTTGTTGAACTGTGTGCGGTGAGACTTTGTAGTACTAACCACATACTCCGGTAAGCCTTAACTTGGTTATTCTATTACGAGAATGGCTACTCGCGCACTAGGAGTGGAGAGATGGCGGGAATAGCGTGTACCCACGTGGCAATGGGCTGGATTGGTGGAGTACTGTATTCTTGGGTGGCGCGGACCCGTTCTTGTTTTAGAGGATCCGAGGGTAGGTTGATATATGTGAGTCAGGGACCTGCATATGTTGTGTGGTCTGAAATCCCCAGCTGGGTTTATAATCGGTTCGAACCGTCGTTGCTCCTCGGTTATGGAGACTCACTTCTCTGTTCATCATCGTAGTTTAATAACTGGAACTCGAATAAGGTTTGTGAAGGTGTTGGATATGAAGTTTCATGATCTCATTACGGATCATGTTAGCTTTGTATATGATCTTATGAAATATTTAAATGTTGTTATAAATAATTTTGTTAAAGAGCTTTTACGCAAAAGAACTTTGTTTATCGCTAAAGCCATACCTTGAATCCCTGAGCCTGCATTCCTGTGTTCTATTGGTTTTATTTCGGTTAAGTCTTGTTGAGTACTTTTGTACTCAGGGTTCGTTGACCCTTGTTGCAGGTGAGGCTCATGAGCAGATCTATTTTGGATCGTGCTGCATGACTGTTGTTCAATGTGATGACGATAAGTAAATGTGTGGCCCTTGGGCAGGGCAGTTTAATTGTGTGTTTTGTATTATGTTATAATACCACTCCACTACTACGTTTTGTAATAATCATCGAACTTAGTTGTATGGTTTGTAAACTATGTTATTGTAAGTCTTCCGCTATATTTTACTCTGATGTTTATATTTGAATAAATGTTGTAATACTGCAATGACTCTGTAATGTGATCCTGTTCGGAAATCGTGGATGATTCGGGGTTCCATGGGGACACCCGACAGTCTTCTTAAGTTTCTAGGAACATATGCATAGTCGTCAGAGGTCGTTGGACAGTGACAGGTGCATGTGGGTCCTATAATTTAGGAGGTTCTGCCACACGACAGTGCCATGGCCAGAGATGGGAAGCTTGCTGGTGTAACTGGATACTGGCCTACGGGTCATGATAGCACAAAGCAAGGGCACCAGAAGATAGAGAAAGCAATGTCGAACTCACCACGACGAAAAACTGCGATGCGCACTGGACGGAGGCAGCGCGTGGCTCGGGATGGTGGATGGTGGACGGCGACGCAAGGGCTTCACGGTGGCGCGACGACTCGGCGAGGTAGTGGCTTTGGCGAGACTTGATGGAGAGGCGGCATGGTGTGGGGAGTCGGTATTTAAGGCCGGGGAGACGTGGGGCGCACGCACACGTGCGGAGTCAGGGGCGACGCGGGGTCTTGGCTTAGTCCAGCACGGACACGTGAGGAAGACGACACGCCTGACAGAGCAGGCCCACCCATCAGCGAGACGCACGGGAGAAAGGAGCGGCGCGGGTGACGTGGCTGCTTGCTTGGCCGGCCCAAGGCGAAAACGCGAGTAAGGAGCTGGGCCGTTGTGGGGAAGCGAGAAAAGTGGGAGCGGGCCGGCTGGCCTACGGGGGAGGAAAGCAAAGCTAGGCCAGCGAGGAGAAGAAAAGGCCGAGCTGGGCCATATGCTAGAGAGAGGGAGAAAAAGAGAAAGAATTTCCTTTTTATTTTCTTAAACACATTTTCAAATCCAATTCAATTCAAATTCAAATTGCTTTGCGATTTTGATCAAACCAAGCATCACAAAAAAATATGCAGCAGCATGTATGCACAAACATGTAGCTAGACCTTATATTTGATTTTTAATTTTAACAAAGTTTTTATTTTTCTAAATTTAAATGCTCACAAAATGCATAAATAACTCATTTTCACCTATTTTAAAATGATGCAAATTTTAGGGTGTTACACATCCGTACTAGACCAACAGTCAATGTTGGAGACAATGGATTTGAGCTCAAGCCAGGTCTCATCAACATGGTGCAAGCAAACCAGTTTTGTGGAAAGGCACATGAAGATGCGAGTGCATATCTCCAACACTTTGTGTAGATTTGTAGCACTTTCACCATCAAAGGAGTAACCCAGGATGCCATATTACTTCATCTCTTCCCATTCTCACTCTTGGGGAAGGCACACCAATAGTTCTATGCCAACAAAGATAGAAATACTACATGGGATAACTGTTCCACTTCCTTTCTAGCAAAGTTCTTTCCCACAGTCAAGACCAATGCTCTGCGTGGGAGAATTTCAAGCTTTCAGTAATAACAAGATGAATCTGTCCCTAAGGCATGGGAAAACTTTCAAGATTACATTGCAGAATGTCCTCATCATGGGATGAAGAATTGACTATTCATGCAGACTTTCTACCACGGGTTGACCAACAGTACCCATAAGGCTATGGATGCTGCTACTGGAGGTGGATTCCTGTCACTCACCATACTAGCTGCAACAGCTCTTGTGGAGAAGATGGCCTCCAATCAAGGTTGGAATGAAGAATGTGTTCAAACCCGCAAAAGGGGTGGAGGTATGCATCAACTTAGGGAGGTAGACATGCTATCTACAAAGATGGACCTGCTGATGAAGAAGCTTAAAGATCGAGCCAATGAGAAGCAAGAAGTCATGCATATTCATGATATTAGCATGACATGTGAAATGTGTGGAAACATTGGGCATTCAGAAAACAGCTGTCCTGAAATCCAAGAGAACGTGAACTTTGTCAACAACAACTACTTTCGTCCTCAGCAGAATCAAGGACGGAATTAGCAACAAAGGCCGAACTACCAAGATAATTACCAAGGTAACTATCAAGGTAATAATTTTAATAATTTCAATCAACCATCTTTGAGAGAATTAATTGCTAGCCAATCCAAACTTATGGAAGGATTATTTAGAAAGGTAGCTACCAATGATAAAATTCTAAAGAACATAAATAATAGAATGGATAGCTTTACTTCTGCCATAAAAAACCAGCATAGCTTTAATAAAATGATAGAATCACAAATAGCTTAGCCGGCTGTTGTTGTTCCTCCGTCCAACAAAGGTAAGATTCCAGGACAACCGGAAGATCTAGAAACTGCAAATCTTGTCGATATTCACAATGCAACATATTACTGTATACAGCCACCAGCGACAAGTCCAGCTTGGAAACAGAACCGATCAGCGAGGGGCCTCCCGTTGCCACCAGAGGCGAGGTGGGGGTGGAGGACGCCGCAGCCAAGGAAGGGGACGTCGAGCTACGGGCCGTCATCCTGGCGGCGTCGACGTTGGCTGGATCCGCGCTGGAGGCTACAGGAAGGGGAGAGGAGAGGGTGGGGGAAGGGGAGGGGAGGGGAGGGGAGGGGAGGTGGATGAGGGTGCCGTCGGCACTGGGATGGCGGCCGGCAGCGGGGTGGTCGCCAGCATGGGTTTCATGGGTGCAGTCCCCCCACGCTTATCAGTGTTTGCTTTGATGTGTGGATAAGGCCCCGGATGAGGTACCTGATCGAGTCTTTGATTTCCATTCACCTTAGAAGTTTGGGAGATTGAGGAATTATAAGAGCAATTCATGGCCTAATTGAAATCAAAACTAAGAAAAGGAGGAAAATCCTAATTTAATGAAATGATTACAATATCTATGTTTAAGGCTACATAAATATTATTTTTCTTAAACGTTTGAAAATGTGGTGTAGTATATATAGGTCATCACTTCAACCTAGCATAGGGCCAAGTCAAAAATTTATCTTAAATATTAATGCATGTTAGACGCAGCCTAAGTTTAAATAAATTGCTGAAAAGCCACAACGACACTTGGGCCTCCTTTGGAACATGGAAATTTCTGCATGATTCATGTGGAATTCGTACATTCGAAAGGTGGTCTTTGAATTGTTCTAAGTTTGGAAATTAGTATTGACTAGCAATGTTTAGGGCTCAGTATAAAAATACTTTACATCCAGACTTTCCCAAACATTAGTAACCAAACTTGTAGAGTAGTCACTCCTTGATCTGACATGAGTCTGGTAAGGATTTAGGTATTTTTGCAAGTGTTCAAAGTAGGCAAAAAGTATTAGCTCTTTTACCGTTGTTGGGTACTACTAGGAACTTTTGAGTACCTAAGTCTTTAATTTATTCTGAGTGTCCGATGTGTGTAAGGGTCTGATTGGTTCGCTTCCTATTTTGCCTATCAACAACCCCCTCCGACACGTCTCCGAAGCTGAAGGGTCATGGCCTCACGGGTGTGTTACGTGACCTTGACCCCGCCTCCTCCCTGCGGTAGACTGCAGCTGCCATGAGGGTGTCGAAAGTTTGCCGCGAGTAGCTCCTTCATCTCCACTTTGGTCGGATCTCCACGACGCAATCACTGTGGACCTGGCAGAAGGGTGGAGGAAATAAAGTACTTTAGCCTCCGGGAACCCGGCGTCGTCAGATTTGGGGAATGTTGCCATGGGCGGGGACTAGGGAGCATTGATCGAGCGGAGTCGCTGGGTAGGGGTGGAAAGAAGAGCAGAGAGAAGTCGCGAGGGTGGATGTGGTCGGAAGGAAGAACATAGCATCAGGACTGACCATCACGCATAACATTTTTTACTAGTAATTAAATAAAAATAATTTTGAAAAAAAAGAATCTAACTTTATTTGGTACCTTTGGGTACTTTTCCTTTGGTACCTCTATTTTTCTAGCCACTCGATCCCTCCTCACCAACTGTTCTCTTTTTTTCAACCATAATAAAATTTCTCAAAAAGTATACTGTCAACCACCCTTAGAGGAAGTCTTTGAAAAACAGTTCAAGTGCAGCTGTTGACATTAGTTTTTCTTGAATTTTTTCATATAAATAAACTTACCCAAGTGCCGAACTTAAAGTGGTAGAGTTTAGTATGGAGGTCACATGCAAGGTTATCTTGATGACATCTAAACTTGTTTTGAATTCGAAAATTCGAGCCAAAGTATGCCAAATCAAACAAACTCAAAGCACTGCAGTTCAGTCCTGAAAACAATGAAATCTACCATGCGTCCGAGCTAAATATTTCACAAACCAATTCTGAAACGATTTTATTGGTTAAACGAAACTTTTTTTTTGTGGAACGTTTAAACGAAACTTTTAAAATCTACTCAGTTCCTAAAAAAACTTTCCTTAACGAGAGTTCACACGCGAAAATTGAATCGAGTGATTTCGACATTGAAATCGATGACTTCACAGTTCACACGAGTGGGCGAGCTCTTAATCGAAGTCGTCCTTGTACGCCCTCGGACCTTTTGCGGCCAATGGGCTAAGGTCGCCTATCGTGATGCCGCGCCACGCGCATGCGCGCGTACTACTCCACGCCCATGACCCACGGCCCACGCACCAGCACCTGCGCATGGACCTGGCCACCTCGGCCGCCTCCGGGTGAGCTCCTCTAGGCCCAGACCACCTCGGCCGGCTTCGGTTGAACCTGGCAACGGCTCGCCGTGCCTCCATTCGTGCCACAACACAAGAGCCTGCCCGCCACTCAATATCGATGTAAGAGCGTCCTCAGTAACGTGAGACAACAGCTTGCCACTTAGTTATTCAATGGTTGTCGCTTACATTAGGGTTTGGGTTTTGCTTTACATCAATATGTCAGTAGCCATTTTAACAGTATGTGAAACCCTAACTTTGTGTGCTTAATCATATATCTGCAATTGTCACTTTCATGCATATTGTGTTCTTGGATTCGCAGGTAGAGGTTAACCTTCTCTGCGAGGTCAACCGGGCAACACACGATCGATAACCAGAGGAGGCGTGGTACTAAGGATTCGGGTCTTTTGATCTAAAGCCGAATCTGTGAATCACCTCCGCACAAATCAATAGTTGCCTCCACGTGATGGAAGACGGGAACCGTTCCCATCAAGGATAAGCTTAGGTTAACACTTAATGTACCCTAACGAACCTCCATTATTATGTAAATAAATAAGTCACTTAATGAAATACTAGGTGCCACATTTATCTTAAGACCACACCTTTAATATGGTAGCTAAGGTTGAACAACAACATCGCTGGTCCTTTTTGTGAAGCTAGGTGTATTTTAATTCTCTGTAAACGAATGCCCTGTGGTAACTTGGTTAAGTTGACCTCCAAATTTATCATATAGGAAAGTTGTATAGTGTTTAGTTAACACATCACCCACCTAAGTTATCTAGTTTCCTCTCTAGGTACGTCTTTATAAAATACATTTATTTATAGAGTAAAATGTACCACGGGTCCATTAACTTTTAGAGAGGCGTCATCTAGGTCCATCAACTTTAAAGTGTATTTTTGGGTCTCTAAACATTCTATGTTATCCATCGCAGGTCCATAACCATTCAGTTGCTTGGGAATTTTTCATTGAACCCCTTCACTTCAATAACTCTACGTCAAAATAGCCCTCACAGAGAACAGGAGTAGGCATCGGCGCCGGCAACCACGTCGTCGCTCAGCAAGAGCGTGCAGGCGGTCACACAGGCCAGCCACGCCGCCACGCCAGGACAACAACGCCATGTGAGTGGGCAGGTGCCCGTGCCACGCTGCTGCCAGACAAGTGGGCGGGCTGCCGCATGGGTCGCCTGCCCACCCGCTCGCTCACGAGGCGGTGGCGTGGCTGGCCCCGCAACGCCGCCAGCCTGCTCGCCTGCATCGCCGTGGCTTTGTTGGCTTGGCGCGGCGGTGAGGCTTGCCCCGCACGCTCATTGAGCGACAGCGTGGCTGCCAGCGCCGATGCATGCTCTTGTTCTCCGTGAAGGCTATTTTGAGATAAGGTTATTAAAGTGAAGGGGTTCAATGGAAAATTAGCAAGCAACCGAACAGGTTTGGACCTACAATGCACAATATAAAAAGTTTAGAGACCTAAAAATACACTTTGAAAGTTGATGATCCAAATAACATCTATCCAAAAGTTAATAGACCTGTAGTGCATTTTACTCTTATTTATACAAGTTGTCTATGTTTTTTTATGTACAATTTAGCTCTTAGCTGCCACTATAGCCGGCTATAACCTGTTTTGGGACAAAGATTAGCTAATTGTCTTAGCCGGCTATTTAAAACACTGTATATAATTTGGAATGTAAGGAGTACTATATAGTAATTTTTTTTTTGAAACTCGGTTAATTTTGAAGAAATTTAACTTACACCAAGATAGATCGATCAATAATTTGGAACGGAGAGAGAGAGAGAGTAATTAATCCAACTTGCCATGACTCACCAAAGTCACCAGCAACTGCCATGGATATGGCCTCCCTGACAGAAAAAAACAGGAAGCCCGCATGCAGTTTTGAATGGAGATCCAACTGTGGTAGCTGTTCCAAATAACTGACTGGCCGGCCGTACGTGGTGGTTGCGTGGAACAAGCAACGACCTTTCCACTACTGCCGGTCAGGGTTCTACGCATGCAGGGCGTGCGTGCGCGGCCTGATCGGCGGTCGCGTCTTCACAACCGCGTGTGCGCACGCGAAGAAGAAGACGACGAGTTCCGTTCCCCATGCATGCAGATAGAGCGCAGGGCGTGGCCGTTGAATTGACCCTGGTCGTGGTCGCGGTCGGGGATGGAAACACCGCCTGCACGCGCGCGCACGTCCGGCGTCACTTCTTCAGGGATTGGCCTCCGCGACGATGCGATAAACCACTCGTTCACGCGCACGGGCACGGCGCACCAGGCCGCCACGTCAGCCGGATGCTCGCTCGGCAACACGCGCACGGGCACAGCTGGATTGATCTCTCTCACTGAAAGCCCAACGTCCACGGTCCCGGCGGTGTCCGAAGAGATGGATCTATCGACTCGACGACGTGCGCGTGGACGTACGCATGCACTGCAATGCATGAATCAGAGCCGCCGGCAGGTAGCTGTGCGCTCGACGTCAGGGCATTCATGGCTGTCAGTACGTTCTGCTGCCCCGCTCACCTGCCGTGTGCCCAGGCGCAGCAGCTAGCAGGCCCAGCTTATTAGTTGCGCACCAGTGGCTGTGAGGTCGTTGATAGAACATTGAGATCGACTAGCAGATCTAGCGTATATGAACTTGAATTTAGGATACGGTAAACCCTATAATATAAACTAGTGTTAGAGAACAGAGAGAGAGATGTGGTGTTAGCAAACTATCGGTCGTTTTGAGGTAGACGAGCTGGCCATGGCGTCGGTGTCGGTGACGCGGTGAAGACGTAGAGTAGTAGTGGAGTCCGGCGATGGTGTGGACGTCACAGTGGAGGCGTGGTCGCAGAGATGACGATGAAGACGCGGCGGTGGCGGCTTCTCGTCGCTGGCAGCACCACCTCTCTAGATCGGCTTAGGGTTATGATATAGGTGGGGTTTGTGGTGGCTCAAGATGAACCTCGTGCCTTATGCCCCGGCCCCCACCACCTTTTTATGGCGCTGTACGACGGGGGCCCATCAACCATAGATAGGGTTGGGCGCCCCCGATCAGGGCGCGGATCAAGGACCCAATTGGCCGTTGGGCCAAGTTAGTAGAGATCAATCTAACATTCTCCACCTTGATCTCACCTTATGACTTAAACATAACTTACTTTATCTTTTTCCCATTCCATCACAGATCAGTGCATAGATGTGCCTCATCGTCACAGTCTGTTGCCATTAGATTAACAACTACAATGCACCTCTCAGTTTTGAAACAGATTCTCATCTAGGCCATTATTGTCCAGGAATCATAAGCTTTCCCTTAAACTTATGCCGGCTAAGTGTTCTCTAAACATGTTGGGTGGTAAGCCTTTTGTAAGTGGATCCGCGAGCATCTTTTCTGTACTTATATGCTCAAGACTAATTATATGATTCCGGACTTTGTCTTTCACAACATAATACTATATGTCAATATGTTTGGTAGCACCACTAGACTTATTGTTGTGAGCATAACATACTGCTAGATTATTATCGTAGTATAACTTGAGTAGCTTATGTATGTCGTCTACCACTTTCAACCCGGACATGAATTTCTTCAGCCAATTCACCTGCCCTGTGGCCTCATAACACGCTGCAAACTCGGCATACATCGTAGATGATATAGTGACGGTTTGCTTTGAGCTTTTCTACGATATAGCTCCTCCTGCGAGAGTGAATATGTATCCTGACGTGGATTTTCTATCATATTCCGCATAATCTGAATCTGTATACCCCTCTATGTGTAGGGAATCAGATCTTCTGTATATTAGCATGAGACCTTTTGAGCCTTGCAAGTAACGCAAAACTTTCTTTACTAGTCTTCAATGTTCTATTTCTGGATTACTCTGATATCTGCCAAGTAACCTAGTAACAAATGCTAAGTCAGGGCGTGTACACATTTGAGCATACTGTAAACTTCCGACAGCTGAAGCATATAGAACCGCTTTCATTTGATCGATCTCATATTGGTTCCTAGGACATTGAAATTCCCCAAATCTATCGCCCTTGACTATAGGAGCAGGTGAAGGCTTACAATTTTACATACTATATGTCTTTAAAACTTTTTCTAAGTATGCCTTTTGTGATAGTCCTAAAACCCTCTTTTTTCTATCTCGGTGAATCTCTATTCCTAGAACGAACGAAGCTTCACCGAGATCCTTCATATCAAACTTTGAGGACAAGAACTTCTTCGTTTTTAGTAGTAGATTAACATCACTACTAGCAAGTAAGATGTCATCGACATACAAGATTAGGAAAATATATTTCCTGTTCTTGAACTTTGCATAAATGCAATTATCCTCTACATTTTTCTAAAACCTAAACTTTCTTATTGTATTATCAAACTTTAAATACCACTGTCTTGATGCTTGTTTTAATCCGTAAATGGATTTCTTCAGGCGGCATCACATACGTTCTTTTCCTTCTACAACAAAACATTTTGGTTGTGCCATGTAAATATTTTCCTCCAAATCCCCATCTAGGAACGCCGTATTTACATTCATCTGATGTAATTCTAAATCATAATGTGCTACAAGCGCCATTATAATTCTAAAAGAATCTTTACATGAGACTGGAGAAAATGTCTCATTATAATCTATGCCTTCTTTTTGCGTGAAGCCTTTCGCCACAAGTCAGGCTTTAAATCTTTCTACGTTCCCTTTGGAGTCATCTTTAGTTTTGTAGACCCATTTACAGCCTACTGTCTTGGCTCCTTTAGAAATTGTTTCTAAGTCTCAAACACCGTTGGTATTCATTGATCTTATTTCATCTTGCATGGCTTCAAGCCACTTTGATGAGTGAACGTTTTTCATGGCTTCTTCAAATGAGATGGGATCACCCTACATTTGAAATTCTTCACATTCATAGACTTCGTAGTCATCAGGAATGGCTAATCTCCTAACCCTTTGAGACCTTCTAGGGGCCTCGTTAGTTGACACTTGTTCTATATGAGGTTGTTATTGCTCTTCCTCATGTGTGACAACGGGTTCTACAGATCTGAAGGATAGGTTCCTCATGTTCATTCATTGTCGCCACGGGAGAACTAACAACATGTGCTATTACTACAGTGTCTTGTACTGTTGGTGCAGCAACAATAGGTAGCGTGAAGAATGGCTCCTGAACCATCAGAGTAGGCATATGTACTTGCTTCTCCTCTAGGTTAATTTCTCGCACTACCATGCTCCCCTTGACCATATCATCCTCAAAGAACACAGCGTGTCTCATTTCTACAAACTTCGTATGTCTGTCAGGACAATAGAAGCGATAACCTTTGACTTTTCTGGATAGCCAATGAAATAGCAACTGACACTACGTCACACAGGGTTTGTAGGGGCGGTTTGGCCAGCCGCCCTTACCAAACCGTCTCTACAAATCATACATTTGTAGGGGCGGTTCCCAAACCGCCCCTACAAATCGATTTGTAGGGGTGGTTGGTGTTATCAGCCGCCCCTACAAATCGATTTGTAGGGATGGCTGGTAACCCCCTATAATACCTGTTTGTAGGAGCGGTTCAGTCTAGAACCGCCCTTACAGTACATTTTCCGCAAAAAAATTTAAATTTATAATTCAAATTTGACTAGAACATATATTTTTCATGCACAACTCCATTATGACTTATCTTCTTCTACGATTGACAATACACATTTATGTGAAAGACAATGACAATACTCAATGATTTTTATGTGGTAGTCTAATTATTAAATGCTCTCTCTGTCCATTGGTGAAGTGACTTCGTGGACTGCAGCACGATGATGGAGTCCTTCCAGGTCCGGAAGATGCTCGCCGACAGGAACACGTCGATCTTGTAGACGAGGTTCCCCTTGTCCACCGTCTCGAACATCTCTAGGTACTCCACCGCGCACCGGGCGGCCACCACGTTGTAGGCGTTGAGGGTGACCACCATGCCGTAGCAGAACTTGGCGCAGGTCTCAAACGCCGCTGGCCCGCCGGGGATGTCAGAGATGTCCACTTTGGCCTTGTTTAGATTGCAAATTTTTGCAATCCGGACACTGTATCATGTTTCGTTTGTATTTGACAAACTTTGTCTGATCATGGACTAACTAGGCTCAAAAGATCCGTCTCGTGATTTACAACCAAACTGTGTAATTAATTATTTTTTTTACCTACATTTAATGCTCCATACATGTGTCCAAAAATTGATGTGATGGAGAGAGAATGAAAAAACTTGGAATTTTGATGGGATCTAAACAAGGCCCTTGTCGTTGCTCTCCTCGCTTGTTGATGCCACTAGTGTTTGTAGGCGGGAGCTCTTGGACAAAAGAGGGAACTGTGTGTGTTTTGAATTTTGAAAATCAAGACATCTCTGATCAGTCACAAGTTCAATCATAGCAAAACATCGGTACATGGATCAACCGTCAATGATTCTAATGAAGCATGTGTCAAGGACACCTATGTGTAAAATATTTCTTCCAACAGATTGCAAGAAAAGAAATTACAGGCTGAAGGTTTGAATCTTAGTTTTGGTGTGCTAAGATAGAGACTGTAAACATGTTCAAATGGAAGATTAGGCTGGTGGTGTAGTACCTTGTGAAGATAGAACTTGACATCCCCTACAGTGATAAGAAAAGAAGTGGCCATCAATTTTAGCCTGAATAAAGTAGCAGTGCTACAGCAAAAAAGGTGAGGAAAGCAATTCCTGACAGTAGCCCCTAGCCCCATCCCCCTGCATGCGCGACAGTCGACAGCCCTAATGTACCTAAGGCCCTGTTTAGCCAAAAAAATTTAGATTTTGGCTACTGTAGCACTTTCATTTGTATTTGACAATTAGTGTCTAATTATGGACTAATTAGTTTCAAAAGTTTCGTCTCGTGATTTCTCACCCAACTATGTAATTAGTTTTTTTTTCGTCTACATTTAGTACTCCATACATGTGTCGCAAGATTTGATGTGACGGACACTGCGCAAAAATTTTTGGAATCTAAACGGGGCCTAATAAAACCGCTAAGTGGACCACGGAAAATGATTTGACAACAAACTGATAGCGCAAAAGGTAGGGACTTGGTTTTCCAAATGGACCACGCGGCCTATAATCTGATAGTTGTAACACTAGACAGCCCATGACTACGAGAAAAAGCTAAGGTACACCACACCAGGAGATGAGACTGGCACATGCTCGCAAGTAGGAGTATACTTGTAAAGCTGAAGAATAGATGCCATTGGCAAAGAATCAGAGAGGATGCCTCATTTCCCTGTACTGTACAGGAGATTAGTGTAGATGGAGCCTTTTCAAGTGCCATCATGAGACCCACAGCTTGACAGTACAGGTACTCATGTTCAGAAAGATACTCTCTTTCCAGTGCTAATCATAGCCGTGGAAAAACAATGCAAAAGTTCAGTGTGCAAATATATTTAGAGCCAACTTCAGCTATTAGTAGATCTCAGCTATTAATAGATATATTAACTGACATTTGTTCAAACAGATTTATTAACTGACATTTGTGGTGCTCTCAGCCTGGGAACACTACACAAATAGCATCATATAAATAGTTAAATACTTGTAAGTAGCTTTATCCATGGTCAATTTTGTAGTAAAAAATAAACTCGCAAACTACAAATTTCTACCACCAAAAAACAAGACGTCAGGTGAATCAAACTTACAGTTGAAGAAATTAGAAATTCAGATTAAGGCACTAGAAACTGTAAACAAGAGCAGGTAAGGACAACTTCACCTGATACTGTTCCCCTCTGTCCATGGAAGTGGAAAAGCTAGAACGTTAAGAAAATAAATTGTGCCTGAGAAGATTGATATATATTCAATAAAATAATTAAGCTTAAAAAATGTTCATATAGTTTTTACCTTGTAGAAACCAAACAGAATAAAAACCTGTTTATGCTATTTTCTGTATTTTGCAACTAATTGACCTACAGGAAAAAAATATCAACACTCCCCTACTGATGCCAGATCATTTTAGCACATGAAAGAAGTATAAGATCGACATTAGACTACTTCCTAGTAGATTAATCGTCTTAAGCAAAGGACATGTAAATATGCTGCCCACAGATCACACTAGTTCTCTTGTTGTAATTTGCCTCACATCATGTCAACTATTGTGTTTGCCTTTGCCTTTCATAATTGATAAGTTTGTAATTTCCATACATGAAAAAGCAGCTCCAAGTGTTAAGTTTAAGGGCCCTAAGACAAAGCCAACAATGACAAATTTGCAGACAATTTGCAGGTTCAGAACTGGAACCACATTCGGCTACATTCAGTAGAAATAACTCAAGCAACCAGGCAGAGATTCAATACCAATTGAAGACATGGCATTGCAAAAAATGAGCTCAAACTCATTTCCACTTGTTATAAGCTAGGCAGTAGGCAACTGAGTTATATTCACACAACATCTCACCATTTGAATCCTACAACATAGCTTACGAATACCCTATGTCCTTGCTACAAACTGGGCAATGCCAAATCAATATGCCTGGCTAGAAAACATAAACATCACTTGATGCTATGGGGTATATAAAAAGTATGAAGAAGTATTGCAGCTTAACATATCGATTTCATGGAATGGTTACATCAACAATCACAAATTGGATACAACTACAACACATAATCACCTATTCCGAGCTTCTACGACCAACCTACCCTATGTCAATCAGACAAAGCAAAGCAATCAGAAAATAGAACTCCAAAAGTAAGATCAGCCATTACCTTCTTGCCGCGCGTGGGCTGGTACGAGAAGATGAACTGGAGAAGGCATGGCACGGCGTGCGGGCGGCCGAGAACGGCGGGCGCGACCTAGGGGCCCGCCACCAAGTGTGTGAGCGCCCTGGCAGCCTCGGCCTGCGTGCCCCCCGCACACAATGCTCTCGAAATCGAGGACGGCGCGCGCCGCCAGAGGCGATGGCCAGCATGGGCGCTGGCGCTTGGCGCGTCGCGATGCCGAAGCGAAACGCGTGGCGACCCGCAGCCCGAACCCGGACCGCACCTCATGGTTGGTAGACGAGAGCACGGACAGGAGCGACTTCCAAAGCACCCGCGCGGCCGTCCATGTGTGCTGCATCCGCTCCATGACGCGGCCCACGGAGTCCCTGGACCGCTGCTACGTCTCCTCGAGGTTGTCGGTGGTGAGGTAGACCGCGCCTGCGGCGGCGAGGGAGAGCGTGGAGAAGGCGACGCGATCCGGTCATGCCACAAACCTAACCAAGCCACAGTGATCCAGTATATGGAGTGAGATCTAAATAACGCGAATAAGCACAAACCTGTAGGACGAGCCCTCGGCATCAGCGGATCCGACCCCGTTCCCATCGCCGAACGCAGATCAAGCGTTGCTGCCGTCGGCCGCCATCTCGTCGTCCTCCTTGAGCTCGCCGAGGAGGTACCGCATGGTGAACGGACAGGACCCCAGCGCCGCCTTCGCCTCCTCCTCCACTTCCTCCTCCTCAACCTCCGGCGGAGGCCCCTCCATCTCTCGTGCGCCGTTCGCGAGATCCTCCGCACCAGCTGGCCTGGTCTCCGTGGGCTCTCCCATGGTCACTCAGGGCTCGCTCACGCGCGTAGCGGGATCTGGGAGCGGAGCTGAGAGCCACGAGCATGTGGTGGTCACTGGTCTTGTCTCGTCTCGCGCCCGCACGGCTGCGTGGTCAGTCACTGCGCGAACGGAAACCAGTGCGGGCCGAGGTGGGCGTCGCGTCAGCGGAGGAGAGGGACGATGGGAGGTGGACGGAGCCGCTAAGAGAAGAGGGAGGGAGGAGAGCGGAGACAAGAGAGAGAGGGAGCCGCCACCAAGAGAGGAGGGAGAGGGAGAGGCGGATGTGGACGCACGAGAGGGAATTAGGGTTGGAACTTTTTTTTTGCTCGAGCTAGAGGTGACCGCTATATATACATGAGGTATTTGTAGGGACGGCTGATGATTCAACCGCCCCTACAAATGGACACAGTAGGGGCGGCTGGTACCAGCCGCCCCTACAAATCAACTCATTTGTAAGGGCGCCTCGTATTATCAACCGCCCCTACTGTGATGGTACCAGCCGCCCCTACTGTGCTATTTGTAGGGGCAGCTGCTGTGCTGAAGCTCGAGTATGCTACTGTAGGGGTGGCTCCAATGCCAACCGCCCCTAAAAAAGCTCCATTGCTACAAACTATTTTTCACATAGTGTGACTGTCTTGGAGTCTTACTTCCCTATGTTTGGGTTAAAGACTTTAGCTTCAGCTGGATAACCTCACACACGTAAATAGTTAAGTGAGGGTTCCTTTCTAGTCCACAACTCATATGGTGTTTTGGGCACCGACTTGCTTGGCATTCGATTAAGAATATGAATAGTGGTTTTTAACACATCCATCCATAAACTGATCGGTAGAGTAGAGTAACTGATGATACTTCTCACCATATCCATTAAGATATGGTTGCGTCTTTCAGCTACTCCATTCTACTGAGACTCGTCCGGTGTAGAGTACTGGGCGACTATACCATTTTCCTATAAGAACCTTGCAAAAGGTCTAGGAACTTGGCTATATGGGGTGTGTCGACCGTAGTACTCCCCCCACGATCGCATCTTACTATTTTAATCTTTAAATTGTGCTGATTTTCTACTTCAGCCTTAAATATCTTAAATTTATCCAATGCTTCTGATATTTTCTTAATTGGATAAATATAGCCATAACGAGAATAATCATCTGTGAATGTTATAAATAAATCATAACCATCCACACTCTCTACAGAAAAAGGACCACATATGTCTGTGTGAATTATTTCTAAAATTCCTGCGTTTCGTTTGGCATCTTTCTTTATTTTTTTAACATACTTTTCTTTTATGCAATCAATGCATTGTTCTGAATCTAAAAATTTTAAAGGCGGAAGAATTGATTTCTTAATCAATCGCTCTATTCTCCTCCGTGAAATATGGCCTAAACGATAGTGCCATAATTTCGATGATACATCATAAATTCTCTTTCGCTTATTTGTTGCATTCATAGACGATGAAGCATTCTCATTCTCAGTACTCACAACATTCATATTCTCAGAAAGTGATAACAAATAAAGCTTGTCTTGTCGGAAGGCAAGACCAACACGCTTATTATTAAACACAATCTGACATTTGTCATTACCAAAATGACAATCATATCCATCATTATCTAGTCGTGAAACACTTTCTGAGAATATCCCATTTATCAGGCTGCATGTTGTAATTTACAAAAAAAAATTCATATTCATTAGGAAAGAAAGCAAAAACCAAATGAATTGGGAACTCATCCTTGACCCCCAAATCCATTGGCTTCAACTTGGAAGCCGTGTTGCTCATCTTCAGTATGTGCTCTCTTATCCCTCCATTAGAGTATTTCTCATTGAATAATTTCTTTATCAGAGTACTGGCATAAGCCTTTGAAAAGCTAGTAAACTGACTTTCCACTTTCTTGAGATACTCTGTGGCGGTGTCATAATCTGGGATAGACCCCTTATTGCATTTAAAATAGTAGACTTAGCCACCATGAAGCACTTGTGGTTCAAAATATCCCATTTCTTACGTTTGAGATCATATTTTATTCTTACTTCTGCATGATCTCGCTACCGAGCAGTGAAATCAGCATCAGTTTTATTTTCTTTCCTCACCGGGTCCACTGGCTCAGTAGGACACGGAGAGGTAAGCGCTAGGTCATTCTCGGACAGCGCAATTGCTAATTCATACTTCTCTCGTCATACACGATAGTTGCCCCCTTCAAGAGATACGGTATGTGCGAGATAAATGCCATAGGGTTGAGTCCCGAAAAACACCGTCAGAGATAGTCAGAAAATATGACTTAATAATTGCATGTCTTCATTTAACGTTGGTCAAAATTAAAACATAGAACATATAACATTCTTCTACACTAATTCTACATCACCGTTGGGCAGAAATAAAATTAATGCATGGAAAAACTCATGAAAAAAGGATTATAATATTGCTATTATCAACGTTGGTCAGAAAAATAACAATATTATAATTTATGGAATAAAAAATAACTGCTCTTCAAATTAAATCCTTCCGTTGGTTTGAATTTAATTAGAAGATAATAAACGTTAAACTTTGCAGTGGAAACATAAAAAAAATTTATCTACTTTTCCGAAGCATTTTACTGTCACTCATCTACTCTCTGAAAAAATTATCCCGTTGGTTCAAATTTTGATAGAGATTTAAACTAGACAAAAATCATCAAAAAATTACTTGTGGAAAAAAACAAATTCATAATCGTTACTGTGCATTCGGGCCGAAATTCATTCGTGCGCCGCGCGCTATCGCGGCCCAGCAGCGAAATCCAGCCCGGTCAGCCGCACGCCGCGCTGTCCCCGCGCCCAGGCCACAACCTGGGCCTGGGCCGGGAATTGCTTCGCCCACCTAGGCTGAAAGTTGGCCCAAGCGCCCGGAGCCGTCCATCGCGATCCGATGGCCGAGCGTCGTTCTCGGCAGAACAAAACCGCGTGCTCGCCGATTCTCCCAAACCCTAACTCCATTTGCTCTTCTCCCTTCTCTCTCTACGCCGCGCGGCCGGCTTTCTCTCCCTTTCTCACCCAAAACCACGGCGGGCGGAGAGAAAAAAGGAACGGTGGCACCGCTGCAGCCCCCCTCACCGGCGCGCGCGTTCGCCCTAGGGTGAGCGCGCCGCCGTCGAGCGGTCCTGTGACGGGGCCCTAGTCGGTGCTCGCGCGCATGGCGCTTTCTTCCCGCATGTCGGCAGGCGCATGGCGGGTCCTTCTTCCAGCACGCGTTGGTGTTGACAGTGATGAAGAAACCAGGTAGTTTCCTCCCCCTCTCCATCTATTTCCCTTCTAGGGTTAGGGTTAGAGTTTTGATCCGATTCGCAAATCGAATCCCCTCCTTCTACTTTCTCGATCTAGTCTACCCCAAAGGCTAGATCTACGTCTAGTAAGGCTCTGATACCATTGATAGAACATTGAGATCAACTAGCAGTAGATCTAGCATGTATAAACTTGAATTTAGGATATGGTAAACCCTAGAATATGAACTAGTGCTAGAAAACAGAGAGAAAGAGAGAGAGAGGGATATGGTGTTAGCAAACCATCGGTTGCCTTGAAGGTAGACGAGCTGGCCATGGCGTCAGTGTCGGTGACGCAGTGAAGGCGTAGAGTAGCAGTGGAGTCTGACGACGGTGTGGACATCATAGTGGAGGCATGGTCGCAGAGGCGGCGATGAAGTCGCGGTGGTGGCGGCTTCCCATCGCTGGCAGTGCCCCCTCTCTAGATCGGTTTAGGGTTATGATGTAGGTGGGGTTTGTGGCGACTTAGGTGAACCTTGTGCCTTGTGCTCGCCCCACCTCCTTTTTATGACGCTCTGCAATGGGGGTCCACCAACCATAGATAGGGTTGGGCGATCCGATCAGGGCGCGGATCAAGGGCCCAATGAACCGTTGGGCCAAGTTGCACTACCGGATACAGGAGCTGTGCCGAGTGCCAAGGGCACTCGGCAAAGCCCCAAAAACACTCAGGTCGGCAAACGACACTCGGCAAATGTTTGTCGACAAATGCTATTTTGCCGAGTGTCAATCATCGGGCACTCGACGAAGACTATGCCGAGTCAAAAAAAACACTCGACGAACATTTTTCGGAAAAAAAACAAGTCCAAAAAACCACCACGCCGCCGCCGCTGTCACCACCGCCACCACCACCACCGTCGCCACCACCACCACCACCACCACAAAAGCCACCGGGGAAGAAGGGGGAGGGGAGGGGCGCCCGTTGGATCCGCCGCCGCCGAGGCCTCGCCCGCACCTGCGCCACTGGATCCGCCGCCATCGAGGTCGCGCCCGCATGGAGAGCAGAGATGGAGAGGGACCATCGAGCCCGCCTGCTCTGCTCAGGCCCCACCACCGGCGAATCCGGCCACCATGGGCGCGGATCCGACCACCAACGACGAATCCGCCCACCATGGGTGCGGATCCGCCACCACGGTCGCGGATCCGCCCACCAGCGGCAGATCCAGCCACCACGGTCGCGGATCCGGTCACCATGGTCATCGGAGAAGGAGAAGGAGATGGGGGGAGGCGCGCTGGTGGAGCCGAGGAGGGGCGAGGAGCACCGGGTTTCGGGAGCGCGCCGAGATGAGGCGCGGCAGGCGCCGTGCGTTGGGCGGCTCGGGAGCGAGGGGAGGGGCGCCGGCCGCCGTTGGATCAGCTCGGGGAGGAGGGGCGCACGGGGTTGGGGGAGGCAGCTTGGGGGGAGGGAGGAAAAGGCGGTGAAAAGTGAAAGGAAAGAAGAGGAGGAGGAGGTGCGGGAAAGGAGGAGGGAGGCAGGGCGGTGCGGCCGGGGAAAAATATTGTGCGGGAAAGGAGGAGGGAGGCAGGGCGGTGCGGCGTGAAAAAATATTTTAGCTCTTTGCCGAGTGTCCTAGATCTGGGCATTCGGCAAATGTTTTTTAATATATTTTCTTCTTCAAAAAAAAAATATTTTACTTCTTTGCCGAGTGTCCTAGATCTAGACACTCGCAAAAAAAAATTAATTTTTTTTCTTCTCCTTCTTTTCCAGAAAAAAGATTTTTACTTTTTTGCCGAGTGTCCTAGATCTGGGCACTCGGCAAAGTTTTTTTTTCATTTTTTTTCTTCTCTTTCTTTCCTAGAATTTTTTTTTTACTTCTTTGCCGAGTGCAAAAAAGAAAACACTCGACAAACCCCTCTTTGTCAAGTGTTTTTTATTTGACGCTCGGCAAACCTCCTCTTTGCCGAGTGTTTTTAGCGCAGCACTCGATAAAGAACTTGTTTGTCGAGTGCCCGGCAAAATACACTCGACAAACATAAAAACACTCGGCAAATTTAAGGATTCCGGGTAGTGTTGGTAGAGATACCTAACAGTCGTGCGTGCAACATGGACGCTCATCAAGACCCGGCGTCTCCAGATTGGTTGCCACAGGAGTAACAGATACGACGACGCGGTGCAGCTGCCTAACAAACCCAGACCAGACCATCACCGTCGTCTATCATGCGTGTGGGGCGAGCTGCACCTGCATGGCTGCACTGCAGATAATTGGGCCTGGATGGATGGATCGAGTGTCCGGCCGGCCTGCCTGCACGTCCTAGCTCTCCTATTCCTGTTCCTATCCCTATCTATCCCCTCCGCCGACCTAATATAACTCTTTTGTTGGACAGCATGTTGACGATTCGTCGGCAACTAGTTAGGTGCGAGGTTGTTATTCGACCAGCAACAGCAACAGATGGATCAGTAGCTAGCTACCTAGATCTGGAGTACTGTGGCGACTTAATTTGTTGTACGTTTCGCCGTCTGAACCCTAATTTCTCCGTCCATCGCTAGCTGCTGCTCGTGGTACACATGCATTTCTGTAAGCCGTATACATGCTGGATGTTTGAAGAACGAGACAGCCGGGACCGTACCGTGTCCGTGTCCCATATATACATATGGATCCATCCATTCATCCATTCGGCCGTGCAGTATAGGGCACATCGATCATATCCCAGCTACTACCTGAAATGTCAAAATGCATGAACAGACAAATAAGCCAAAGGAGACAGGGCTACACAAGTCGTATGTGCTGAGGTAGCTACGTACTTAGCTGCCAACTGAATTCGTCATCTGGTCCAGGAACAGCTTAGTAATATTGTCGTGCACGTACGTACGGTGGGTGCACCCTGGATCTGGATATATACGTGCCAGAGATGCATGATCCAGAGACTTCAAGTATGTGTGTGGGGCATGTCAGGAGCGCTTGAAGGATCCGATGTCCTTGGCCGGTCTAGCTACAAGTCCGATCCTTTCGCCTGTGTCAATTTTGTTGCATTGGTGCATTATTGCGTACACCTTCTTCGTTGTTATCGATCGCCACTCGCATTCTTCTTCTTCCGGCACTCCTCTTCGACCAAGTGATCATCACAGATTCACAGCTAGCGTGCTTTAGTTACTACAAAATCAACTCTCATCAGTTAATTTGACATGTTTCCGTGTCATTCTGTAATCTGTCGAGGTATGTATAGTTGTTACCCCAAGTACTTTTGCGGAGCTAGTCTAGTTTTGGACCAGCAGACTACGGCATTTGCATTCCCACCTATAAATTGTAACGCAGACGCCAATGCAATTAGTAAGAAGCACCAACCGCTGATGATAACAATGTAACAAATCACGGGTTTTGTTTGGTTTCCACGACGTAACGAAAACCAGAAGGCTACCATCGACTTCGTGCACCCTGCAGGAGGCAGGAGCCTCTGCGCCAAGACAAGTGTGCCGTTGCAGTAGCTTATTGTGTTCCCGCTGCAGGGTACGGTGCTTCATGTTTCGTCCTCGGACAATAGAGAGCTTCCTAAGCGTGCATATGGTGGTAACAAATCACAGTGGGTTCCATGGGACTGTGGTGGCGGAGCAGCGCTACGGGCGACGAGGATCCAGTACCTGGCAACAAAGACGGTGGGCGCTACAGGTGAGGCGGATCCAGTACCTGGCAACAAAGACAGTGGGCTCTGAGGGACTGCGGCGTCGCGGCACTACGGGAGGCGAGGATCCAGTACTTGGCAACCAAGACTATGGGCGCCAGCCGCCAAGGAGCCATGGCGGCGTGGCACTACGGGCGGCGACGATGGGGTATCCGGCAACGAAGACGATATATAGGTGCTTTGCTGTTTGCTTAGGCAATTACACAGCCATGGGAGGGCCAACGATTTTGCATGGTACGTATCTGATTATATGGGATCCGATTGCGGTGGAGGCAGAAACAAATGTAATTTAACGCAAACACTTAACACTGTAAACAAAAAATGATACATAGGACCGACCCAAACAATATCCTAGAGTTATCCTTACCATCGTCAATCACCGACACAAACGCTATCCTAGAGTTATCCTTACTGTCGTCGATAACCAGATCAGATATACCTAATAACCGGTCAAAATTAAACATTCGGTTTGCTTCAAATTTCAATATACATTCAAAAATATTTTTTTAGAACAGGGTTAACCAAAAAAATTATTACAAGCACCTCGACAACCAAATTACTCAGTTATTACAATCACCTATCAATCTGATAAAATTATTTAGCATAATTACATCACAATGGGCTCGATACAAAAATAGAACCATCTTATCCCCATGCACTTCTTATTTATCATTTTCCTTTGCTAATTCAATGGAAAAACTTTGTTGGTTTGTGTTTTGAAGCTATGCCTTGTACTAGTATATAGAAACAGTTTTTGCTGACGCTTGTTTTTTTTTTCACAGGTGGCTCATAAAGAGCAGACACTAGTAGAAACAAATGTGTGGCCCAACGGCTATGAACCGCCATTATAGATACAACTACATATGACTATGCGCGCTGCATCATAGTAGTACCCAAGCTGTGAACTATATGCCTTTCACTATCACCTACTAATGCCACAACCTTGAGCAGCATGTTTCAACTCGAGTGTATATATCACCCATATCATCTTGTATTATTTCACATGTCTTTGTTCGTAAGATCAGTGTCTTTCCTGGCATTTCGATTCTTAACATAGCCAGAGGTTATGGTTTCACCATCTTAACCAAAAGGTTTATATTGCTTTCTAGTTGTTGACGTGAATTCTGGTCACACGCCTCGAATGCTAGAATGCACGTGTCACGCAACGTGGCGGCTGCCAGCGAGGCCCGAAACCCGACCTAGCCGACTTTGGCAGGGCATGCGACAAAGACCCACAAATGTCTCCTGGTAAGACCCATCGGGGAGGCACACTTGGGGTTAACCTAGGATTGACAAGACCACCTAGATCGTCCACGAATTTCATCGAGAGAAGCGCAAAACATCAGTGTATGGAGGGTTGGGAAAGCTACGGTGTGAAGAAGATAAAAAGTAAGGTAGAATGTTTTTTGATCAATTGGATACCTTAATCGACCGTGGACCTCTTATATATCTCGAGGGGTTAGTCTTATCCAACTAGGAAATAAATCCACATTGAAATCTGCATGTTTCCTAAGCCTAGCCTGTTTCTACAGGGTGAATTTTCGTGAAACAACAATTTCTTCATATGAACTCTGAATTGGACGATCTATATATGTTTTGTGATCTTATCGATGAGGGGAACACAATGGTAGAGTCCATTTTGTATATTGAAGAAGTCACCAAACCCAGCCTAGCCGACTTGGAAACTCTACCTGGCCAGCCTTCTTAGAAAATCTAAACCTAGCCACCTTTAGCGAATTTTGAGTGTCAACATATGCCCCCTCCCCCTGCTTATTTTTTAGTAAAGCTTGTGTACTTAAAAAACATTCTCCTAGGCCAATTTAGCCTAAGGACGATCATCAACAATAAATCATCGGTCATTTTATCCTAAGGGTGACAATCATGTTATCAATCTTTTTTGTTCTAAGGACAATATTTGTATATCAACCATCGTTCAAGCAGCTCTGTGCTTCTTGCTTCATTTTCTTGTATCGAGCATGTTGAAACTTGCACCATTGCATCTTGATCAAACTAGCAGAAGGGCACCACTTTGGTTGGAAGTATCTAGAGTCTGGTCATGGTCCATTATATTTATATTTGTAGGGTGGGAAAAAATAACTCAAACCAAACATGAGAATTGAGTCCTACTCGAACTTGACCTGGATGGTTGCACCGGACCGTCCCATCTCCTGCGTGTATTTTGTGACCGAACCGTCTGGTGTGTGTATTTTGTGCGAGTTGGTCCTATTTGGCCGTGAACACAAGTCAAGTCAGATGGACCTCAAGACTACATGAACTCAAAGTTAAAGTTTGAATTGGATTTAGCAAGACCACATTTTAAAAAGTCCTATTGAGGTGTTTTTGGATGCGTTGGAAAGCTAATGACGTTATCTTTCTAATGGTTCTAGTCCTAGATTCAGTTCATTGTAAAACTTTCTGTAATAAAAATAATATGTTCTATCGTAGCTTGGGTCATGTGGGGCCTTAATCCCAACTTGTTAACAGGTCGCCAACAACCCTAGGTCGCCCCATATTATGGACAACAACTGCCATTGAGAACTCTTTGGGTTTCGCTGTCATTGGTTTGTAGAACCCCAACTCGTGAGCAATTTCGTATTGTGTTTTTTGTGCTCTTGTTTGTGTTCTCAAATTCATTTGCAGGGAGTAGCCTTTTTGACGAGGTTAGTTGTATTGCGTATAGTTGATAGCCAATGGAGCAGTGGTAGTGTAGTAATTGTAAGGGATTTCAACCTCTAGATTGGAGCCCTTTGGATCACCAACATCGAGCTCTCCACCAATTCAATTTATCTTTCAGATGATCGGGTCTAGTTCTCCCTTTACTTGCACTACTGACAATGAGCAGCAACGAAAGCCAACAAAAACCTTAGTCCATCTATACCATACAGAGTGTGATGCTTTCAACTGGGACTTATATTTTGTCCATGTTCTAAATCGCTCGTCATCTTATTGTATGTCATCTTATCTCTTTTACTTTCGCTTTATACCCACTAGTAGAATCTAGAATTACCTTGAGGACCCAGGATTTCCTTGAGTGCCAAAACAAAACTGCCAAGGAAAGTGTATTTTTCTTGTCGGTGTTACTGAACCCTCAAGGGAATATATATTCCTTGGAAGTTGAGGTTATCCGCCAAGGAATATGGGTGTTTCGTTGGCGGTTTCTAATCACCTCCAAGGAAATTACTCATTTCCTTGAGTGTTATTCTTAACCGCCATGGAACATACCCATTTCCTTGGGTGTTATTCTAAACCGTCAAGTAAATTATCATTTCCTTGGGAGTTATTGAATTTTCTTGGAGGTTGGCAGCCAAGGAAATGCTTATAAGTATTTTGGTGACTCTGACTGAAAAAAACAATAATATCTTAAAGGTGTCTGAAAATCCTAAAATTTGGCATGAGATCATAATATGGTTGTATTATCTTGCCATAAAATTTTCAAATAATATTAACAAAGTTGGAGCATACATTATTCACAAATGGATAAATCTCTCACATAGTTACATAACCTATGTGAGAGATGTATCAATTTATGAACAATGTATAGTACCACTTTGTTTAAATCATTTGATTTTTTATGCAAAGATTATACAAAGCAGCCATGGATTGGAACACTACAGGTATAACCATTCTATATGATGCATACGTATACTGATGTAGTGTTTCACTAGATTATTCAGTTTGTCATTATTTCTTGCACTTCTTTATTAAAAAAACAATCAATTTTATAGATTAGCATATGCCACCCCTTTACACTAAGCAGTATGTTTAAAATTTTCATATACTCCATATATGCCCTGGTACACACTCCGACACTCCTTTATAGTAAGAAGAATGCTTCAATTTTTTGATATGGTATAATCTTGAATCATTTAGAGCCAATAAGTTCTCAAAATTCAGTGGCGAAAGGACTTCATCCATGATTTGCTCCTTTCCTAAACTCACTTGTTTGAAAGAATTGCATTTTAATTTTCTGTAGAAGCTTTTGGTTACCTAATTAATGTGTAGATGTCTTTGTGTATGTATTATTAGCATAATCTGTATATGTAATTCCAACATCATTATATTTTATTTGTGACTTGTGAGGTCTTTGCCTTGTGTTGCTGTTTGGAAGCTGGAATGTGGATGTGCAGCACCAGAGTTGTCCCTATGAGATAAGTTTCTATTCTTTTTCTTCTATAATTATTGATTTGTTGTTTAGAGGTTGAATTTCAGATTATTAAACTCTATATCTCTTTTGATTGTTAGCTGTTATATGCTAGAGGCAGGAACATGCAGTCAATGGCAAATGTATAGTGGAAGGTATGAATCATTGTCACATGAATTTGTTCTTTCACTTGCATAGAAACTGCTTTTCTTTGCCTCTGGATGTAAGTGATTGCAAAACTTTCAAAACCATTGGACAATTGATTTAAATAACAAATTACAACCTGTTATGTGTAGGGCAATGGTTCATCGAGTGCTAACTCACAAGCTGAAGGTAGAGAATGACGCTGCTGAGATTGGAAATGATACAACAGTTGATATTCCTATATACCATTGGAAAGTATTAGTGACTTGTGTTAGGATGCAAGGACTTGATGGAATCATGCATGATGATTGCTAAATGGACCTGCAAAACTCTTATTGATACGTCGTTAAATCAATATCATGGTTGGGATCCATAATAAAATGATCTATATGTTTTTCATCGTGTGTCCGTTGATTTTAGTGATTAGAATTAGGTAATTTATTATGGCAATATTTTTTGTTGATAGTCTGCATTTCCTTGAGGGTCAACCCCCAAGGAAATCAAAATCACCATGGCGGTCAATGCCAGCCAAGGAAAATCACAATTTCTTTGGAGGTCAAGGATAGCCAAGGAAGTAGCTATTACCTCGGCGGTTTACATAATTTCCTTGGCGGTTGTTAGCCCCCAAGAAAAATAATTTACTTCGCGGTTATCAGCCCTCAAGAAAACTAATTTACTTGGCACTCGCAATATTTTCTTGGCTCTTTGGCAAACTAAGTATGGTCCTAATTTCCTTGGCGGTCAACCTCCAAGGAAATCATCCTTTAGTGCCAAAACTGTCAAGGAAATTAATTTCCCTTGTCTTCTATCCTTGAGTGAATTTGCTTGACGGTTTATGGCCAAGGATGATTTCCTTGGCGGTTTAACCCCTTTCCTTGACGGATTTTGGCACTCAAGGCAATTCGGGATTGTGGTCGTGACCTGACAATGTTTCTTTTCTCCATTTTTATTATGTTTTAATTACTTGAAAATATTATTTGAACCGCAACTTGTTGGGGATTTAACCTCGGACAACGCAATCCCTGAAGTTGACTAACAAATTTTAACTAATGAATTGTCCTTGTTGCGAATTTTGTTTATTGCATATAGGGATGACTTCACGCTGTTCAGTTAACAAGGAACCTTCGCAAGTGTTTGGCGAAGCTCGAACAGCAAAGACGAGAACAAAGAAACAAAGTTGGAGGCGGAGATCCGAAGTTGATTGGTCCACCTCGCGACGAAACAAAGTTGAAGATAGTATGCTGAAGGCAATCAACCCACTTCGCGGTGAGAAGTCGAAGGCGAATGGAATGAAGTCAACTTGTCTTGGGCTCGCGAAGACTCATCCCGAAGACTCGTCTCGTGAAGCTAGACAGACGAAGTAGAAATGCAGCATCGGCTATGTAATGACCAAATTGCCCTCGAAGTAGAAATGAAGAATTGCTCCAGGGACATAATAGAGATTGCATTAGGATTAATGAAGGCTTCATCCTCTATAAATATGCCCTGAGATGTGTACTTTTTCAGGGTATGAAATCTTTATTCAATTCAGTTAAACCCACCGTCTGATGCTTGAGTGTGATGTGTGCAACAAACTTATGACTTAATTAAGTTATGTTGTGTTATTTTCGCATTAGGCTAATTTTGTTTAATAACGGTAAAGGTAGATAATTGAGAAGCAAGTAAATAAAGGTGTATTATTTTGTTGAATGTTCATAATGGTAATAATGTGGAATTTTTAAATAGGTAGATGGTCTTTGGGGGGGGGGGGATTTCCCATTGATGACAATGGTTAGAAATTTCTAATAATTAAGGTATAGCGGTACTTTGGTTAATTTTTTGTAAGTAGATATATGGTCGTTTGCTTTCGTTTTTTCCTAACTAATGTGGTACTTTGCTTTGTACTTGGCCTTGATAGCAAACCTATAGAGGGCTCTCTTGATGACCAATTACTAAAATGACTGATAAAGGACACAAAATTATTGTGCGATCCGTATGTACAAAAATCTGAAAGGACCTGCTATCGGAGGGAGTAATAATTATTATTGACCTGTAAGCTGTAGTAGTACATGGCAATAGAACAGACGCATGTCCTCTAGTGCCGACACACCAAGAGACAAAAGTTATAGCAGGCGGCCCATGGACGATCAGCCTGCTGTCTGCTGCAGCCATTTCAGCTAGCAGTACTACTACTAGTACCTCTGTTGCTATACTGTACGTACGTGGACTGACCAGTGCTCAGCTCCTTTCTCTGCCACAACAGGTAATAAAAGCAGGACATGCATGCAATTAACTACTGGATAATGCATTGCTTCGGTAGCATCAACCATCAATCTCAACTTGGATGATCGATCTGTTGGTTCATGCCAGCCTCAAGGCATCAATTCCGCGCATTCTGGCCGATTCACTCGTATATATAGGTTTTCTTTCTTTCTTTCTATTTGTGAGAACTAGCGACTTTAGAGGTTTGTAAAAAATAAGTCGAATTCTTTCTAATCTAATCACATATATCGCACATCACGTATAGCCCAATACTAAAGAACAGACTTTAGAACGATGTCCCAATTTAACATTAACCTCGACATTTTTTTGCCATCGGGACTAAAGGACTCTTTAGTCCCGGTTCGTAATACCAACCGGGACTAAAGGTCCCTGCCCAACGGTTGTCCGCGTGGCAGGGAGCTTTAGTCCCGGCTGGTATTACCAACCGGGACTAAAGATAAACCTTTAGTCCCGGTTGGTAATACCAGTCGGGACTAAAGGTAAACATTTAGTCCCGATTGGTAATACCAGTCGGGACTAAAGGTTTTAGTCCCGGTTTGAGTGATACCCCGGAAATAAATATTAATCTTTAGTCCCGGTTTGGCCAACTAACCGGGACTAATTATGCCGACCTATACACCGGCTCATTTCTTCATCCCCGAGCCCGAGTCATTCCATTCAAACTCACTGCATCTGTTCTTCAGCTTGCTGTTGTTCTTGCTCTCTCCCCCTCCATTGGTGTTGCTCTTCGATTTTGGAGGTAACAAACTTAATCCTCTTATGTTTTATCAGTAGCTTATCTCATTTTGTGATGTAGATGCATGTGTAACTTTATATGTTGGACTTTATTATGATTTTATATGTCATTTTTAGCTCAAAATCACATGATGATTTGCATATATGTTTGGATAAACAAAAGTTAAATTAGTTCATCAAAATCACGCCTCGCTCGTCCTCGCTGGAGCACGCGCCATCCTCGTCCCCGGTGTCTTACGTGATCTTAGAATTAATTTTTCCATGAAATAAAAAACTTAGAAAATAGTTAGAAAATTGTAGAAAATCCGTACTAGTTAAACTTGCGGACCGTGATCAGATCGGTGAGCATTTTTCCGCCGAAGCGGTAACGGACGTCAAGGAGGAGCTTTGATTCTACGAGGGAGAGCGGCAACGGTCGTGGAAGACCGTGTTTCCTTCCTCGTAGAATCGGAGCTCTTCCTTGGCCAAGTACGGTGCCGTCTAGTGGAGAAATGCTCGCCGAGATGATCACGTAAGCAAGGCAACTAGTACGGATGGTTATTTATTGAAACATGTTTTTGAGCTATGTGATTTCTATGTCATTTTTAGCTCAAAATCACATGATGATTTATAATAGTAAAATCACTTGATAGTTTGGTATTTTACTATTATACATAGTACATATTTCATGGTTTAGTTAGATAAATAAATAATTTTAGTTTTATTTAAATATATTATTTTAGAAAATGTGAAATTTACTGATAGTTTGCAAAAATAAGTATAGAAAGTAGATGACAATCTGGTATCGGATCCTCGGCCTCTCGTTCGATTCTGGCGATTGAGGCGAACTCCCTCTCATTATCTCTGCGGCAAGTGTAAGCGGAAGATTGTGATGGAGTAATCTTGAGTCAAGAGACAGGGACCCAACAAGGGTCGTGTTTTCTACAAGTGCCCGGATCGCGATGTGAGTTTCTTACGCATTTGATTATTATGGCTAATTGACTGCTTTTCTTGAATATTTTTGACTAAATATTTTTGGCTTTAATTTCAAAGTGGGAGGGCAATGGATGCGATGGTTGGTACTGGGAGGAAGATTATGCTACATACGCAGAATTGCTCATGGCCGATGAGGCGGTGAGCCAGCGAGGAGAAGCTTATTGATATTCAATGGAAGAATGATTTGTGCATTTTAGTTGCATACGATCACGAAATAATTATGTTCTTGAAGTGCATTGTAGTTTTAGTTTGTTTAGTGATAGTTGGGATTGCTTACGTTGTAGCCAGGCTTAGTTAATTAATCAACCGTGTGTGTGTCATCTATGTTGTGTAATAAAATACTTAATTATGTTCAAGGTTTTCATAATTTATCGTGTAATACAGATTATGTCACGCCATTAGATGTACAATGCCGATCGCCGCTCCCAAGACTTTATTGAGGGCTTGCACTATTTCTTAGTTGTGGCCGAGGCAAATAAGCGGAATGGTTTCATGTGCTGTCCATGTGCCCTATGTAAGAATTTAAAGGAATATTCAAGCTCAATGAGTCTTCATTCACATTTGCTTAAGTTAGGTTTCATGTCAAACTATATATGTTCGACTAAGCATGGAGAAAGCGGGGTCATGATGGTAGAAGGTGAAGGAGAAGATTTAGACATTGATGACATTATTGCTCAGTATGGTGCCTTTGATGATACTACAATGGGGGGAGATGAAGAAGAGGTAGAGGTAGAAGATGATCTCGGTGATGCTCTTGGCGATGCCATTCGTGATGCACAACAAGAATGGGAAAGTGAAAAAGAGAAAGTTAAGTTCGAGCGCATGCTTGAGGATCATAGGAAGTTGCTATACCCGACGGCCGAAGAGGGGCAAAAAAAGCTGGGTACAACACTGGAATTGCTACAGTGGAAGGCAAAGAACGGTGTATCCGACAAGGGATTTGGGAATTTATTGAACCTCATAAAGAAGATGCTTTCGAAGCCAAATGAATTGCCCACCACTACGTACGAAGCAAAAAAGGTTGTCTGCCCTTTGGGATTAAAAATCCAGAAGATACATGCATGTCCTAATGACTGCATCCTCTACCATGGCAATGAATACGAGAATTTGGATGAATGCTCGGTATGTAAAGCATCGCGGTATAAGATTAGGCGCGATGATCCTGGTGACATCGAGGGTGAACAACGTTCTAGAAAGAAAATTCCTACCAAGGTTATGTGGTATGCTCCTATAATACCACGCTTAAAACGTTTGTTCAAAAATAAAGACCATGCAAAGTTGTTGTGGTGGTATAAAGAAGACCGTAAGGTAGACAATATGCTGAGACACCCAGCTGATGGGTCCCAGTGGAGAGCGATAGACAGGGAATTTCCAGAGTTTGCAAATGAGGCTAGAAACTTAAGGTTCGCCTTAAGTACAGATGGTATGAATCCTTTTAGAGAGTAGAGCACTAGTCATAGCACTTGGCCAGTTACTCTATGTATCTACAACCTTCCTCCATGGTTATGCATGAAGTGGAAGTTCATTATGATGCCGATCCTCATCCAAGGTCCGAGGCAACCTGGCAACGATATTGATGTCTATCTGAAGCCATTAGTTGAAGAACTTCTAGTTTTATGGAACAAACCAGGTGTACGTGTCTAGGATGAGTACAAACAAGAAGACTTTGACCTACGAGCAATGTTGTTCGTAACAATCAATGATTGGCCTGCTTTAAGTAATCTTTCAGGTCAGACAAACAAAATATATAATGCATGCACACATTATTTTGATGACCTTGACATTATATATTTGAAAAGATGTCGAAAGGTCGTGTACCTTGGCCATCGTCGATTCCTTCCTTTGAATCACCAAGTAAGAAAGAAAGGGAAGCATTTTAAAGGTAAGCCAGACCACTGGAAGAAGCCTCATAACCGAACCGGGGAAGATGTACTCGCAATGGTCAAGGATGTGAAAGTAGTATTTGGAAAGGGACAAGGTAGTGAATCTGTTCCTAAAGATGCTAAGGGACACGCACCCATGTGGAAGAAGAAGTCCATCTTTTGGGAGCTACCCTATTGGCAAGTCCTAGAGGTCCGCAACGCAATCGACGTGATGCACCTGACAAAGAATCTTTGTGTGAATCTGTTAGGATTCATGGGTGTGTATGGGAAGCCAAAGGATTCACTTGAAGCACGCCAGGACTTGCAGGGCATGAAAGAACGAGACAACCTTCATCCAGAGAAGACAGATGATGGACGTCATTACTTAAGTCCTGCTAGCTACACGCTTAGCAAAGAAGAGAGGGACAGCATGTTCGAATGTCTAAGCAGCATCAAGGTCCCATCGGAATTCTCCTCCAATATAAAGGGTATAATAAATGTGCCAGATAAGAAATTCCTAAACTTAAAGTCCCACGACTGCCACGTGCTTATGACGCAATTGCTTCAAGTTGCTTTAAGAGGAATTCTACCTCCACATGTACGTCTAGCCACCATGAAGCTATGTGCATTCCTCAATGCAATTTCTCAGAAGGCAATCAATCCAGTGGAACTAGCTACTCTATAGAATGATGTGGTTCAATGTCTTGTCAGCTTTGAGTTGATGTTCCCTCCATCCTTCTTTAATATCATGACACACCTCCTAGTTCATTTGGTGAAGGAGATTAGTATTCTTGGACCTGTGTTCTTACATAACATGTTCCCCTTCGAGAGGTTTATGGGAGTCTTGAAGAAATATGTGAAAGTTCGTTCTAAGCCTGAAGGAAGCATCGCCCAGGGCTATAGAACAGAGGCGGTCATTGAGTTCTGTGTTGACTTTATTCCTGACCTTGCTCCGATTGGCGTTCCCGAATCACGACACGAGGGGAGACTCAGTGGTAAAGGAACTTTAGGGAAGAAAACATATATCGGCATGAAAGACGATTATTTCAATAAAGCACACTACACAGTTCTTCAGAACTCGTCATTGGTGCATCCGTACATCGAGATACATAAGGAGTTCTTACGATCCAAGTTTCCAGGGAAGACTGAAGCTTGGATTAGGCGTCAGCACATGGAAAGTTTCAGTGGTTGGTTGCGAAAAGAATGTCAAGGCGATGACAATATTGATGAGCAACTGTATTTGTTGGCTAGGCAGCCATCGTGACATATCCTCACGTACCAAGGGTATGAGATAAATGGGAATACATTTTACACAGTTGCCCAAGATAAAAGGAGCACCAATCAAAATAGTGGTGTTCGCATAGATGGCACAGATCCAAATAGGAATATACAAACATATTATGGCCGCATAGAAAAGATATGAGAACTAGACTACGCACCTAATTTTAAAGTCCCTTTGTTCCAGTGCCAATGGGTGAAGTTGACCGGAGGAGAGGTAACAATCGACAAAGAGTATGGAATGACAACAGTGGACCTCAACAATATTGGGTATAAAGAGGAACCATTCGTCCTTGCTACCGATGTGAGTCAGGTGTTCTATGTGAAAGACATGTCTACAAAATCAAAGAGAGGAAAAAACGAAGACATCAACTCAATGATCAATGAGCCAAAGCGCCACATAATTCTTTATGGAAAAATAAATATAGTGGGAATTGAAGACAAGTCAGACATGTCAGAAGATTACGAAAGAAATGTCTGAATTCCACCCTTCATAGTAAAGAAAGATCCAAGCATCATGTTAAATGATGAAGACACTCCATGGTTACGACAAGATCATAACCAAGGGTCATACGTCAAGAAGAAATTCACTGTTGTGCCCGCATGATACAACGATGCATGTTTAATATATTATGTTTTAGAGGCGGATATTATGTAATATGTTATGCAAGTTTGACCAAGTCAAATTTGGTCAAATGAAAAAATAACACTTTGACTCTAGTATTATGAACTCTAAATGACTTCAAATTGAAAAGTTTTGAATACCAAGTTTGTTAAACTCAAAAAGAGCTACAATTGTTGTTTTGGTCAACTTTCCATTTGAGAAAGTTTGGACGGTTCAAATTTATGCTTTTTAAATTTCGACGCCTACAAACTAGTTTTCGGAACCCTAGATTGTCTCAAATTGAAAAGTTTTGAATACCAAGTTTGTTCATCTCATCAATATCTACAATCCTTATATAGGCCATTTTTTCATTTGAAAAAGCTTGAACAAAATATAGTTCAAATTTCACAAGTGTATGACGTAGTTTTAGAAAGTCTATATGAGATTCAAGAAGTTGTGACTAGTGTTTGATAAAAAATTTGTCAAATGGAAAAATGAGCTATGTAACAATTGTAGATCTTGCTGAGATGATCAAACTTGGTATTCAGAGTTTTTTCATCTGAGGTCATTTAGTGTCTCATTTGAGCAAGTTTGACCAAGTCAAATTTGGTCAAATGAAAAAACAACACTTTGACTCTAGTATTATGAACTCTAAATGACTTCAAATTGAAAAGTTTTGAATACCAAGTTTGTTAAAATCACAAAGATCTACAATTGTTGTTTTGGTCAACTTTCCATTTGAGAAAGTTTGGACGGTTCAAATTTGTGATTTTTAAATTTCGACGCCTACAAACTGGTTTTCGGAACCCTAGATTGTCTCAAATTGAAAAGTTTTGAATACCAAGTTTGTTCATCTCATCAATATCTACAATCCTTATATAGGCCATTTTTTCATTTGAAAAAGCTTGAACAAAATGTAGTTCAAATTTCACAAGTGTGTGACGTAGTTTTAGAAAGTCTATGAGATTCAAGAAGTTATGACTAGTGTTTGATAAAAATTTCTTAAATGGGAAAATGAGCTATGTAACAATTGTAGATCTTTCTGAGATGATCAAACTTGGTATTCAGATTTTTTTCATCTGAGGTCATTTAGTGTCTCATTTGAGCAAGTTTGACCAAGTCAAATTTGGTCAAATGAAAAAACAACACTTTGACTCTAGTATTATGAACTCTAAATGACTTCAAATTGAAAAGTTTTGAATACCAAGTTTGTTAAACTCAAAAAGATCTACAATTGTTGTTTTAGTCAACTTTCCATTTGAGAAAGTTTGGACGGTTCAAATTTGTGATTTTTAAATTTCGACGCCTACAAACTAGTTTTCGGAACCCTAGATTGTCTCAAATTGAAAAGTTTTGAATACTAAGTTTGTTCAGCTCATCAATGTATACAATCCTTATATAGACCATTTTTTCATTTGAAAAAGCTTGAACAAAATATAGTTCAAATTTCACAAGTGTGTGACATAGTTTTAGAAAGTCTATATGAGATTCAAGAAGTTGTGACTAGTGTTTGATAAAAAATTCTCAAATGAGAAAATGAGCTATGTAACAATTGTAGATCTTGCTGAGATGATCAAACTTGGTATTCAGAGGTTTTTCATCTGAGGTCATTTAGTATCTCATTTGAGCAAGTTTGACCAAGTTAAATTTGGTCAAATGAAAAAACAACACTTTGACTCTAGTATTATGAACTCTAAATGACTTTAAATTAAAAAGTTTTGAATACCAAGTTTATTAAACTCATCAATATCTACAATTGTTGTTTTGGTCAACTTTTTATTTGAGAAAGTTTGGACGGTTTAAATTTGTGATTTTTAAATTTCGACGCCTTACAAACTAGTTTTCAGAACCCTAGATTGTCTCAAATTGAAAAGTTTTGAATACCAAGTTTGTTCAGCTCATCAATGTATACAATCCTTATATAGGCCATTTTTTCATTTAAGAAAGCTTGAACAAAATGTAGTTCAAATTTCACAAGTGTGTGACATAGTTTTAGAAAGTATATATGAGATTCAATAAGTTATGACTAGTGTTTGATAAAAATTTCTCAAATGAAAAAATAAGATATGTAACAATTGTAGATCTTGCTGAGATGATCAAACTTGGTATTCAGAGTTTTTTCATCTGAGGTCATTTAGTGTCTCATTTGATCAAGTTTGACCAAGTCAAATTTGGTCAAATGAAAAAACAACACTTTGACTCTAGTATTATGAACTCTAAATGACTTCAAATTGAAAAGTTTTGAATACCAAGTTTGTTAAAATCAAAAATATCTACAATTGTTGTTTTGGTCAACTTTCCATTTGAGAAAGTTTGGACGGTTCAAATTTGTGATTTTTAAATTTCGACGCCTACAAACTAGTTTTCGAAACCCTAAATTGTCTCAAATTGAAAAGTTTTGAATACCAAGTTTGTTCAGCTCATCAATATCTACAATCCTTATATAGGCTATTTTTTCATTTGAAAAAGTTGTAGAACAAAAAATACTATATTTTCTTTATTTTTATAGGTTCAACAAAAATTTCCTGTCAATTTTGGTCAAAAACCGAGAAAAAATTAAAACATTGACATTACAATAATGTGATAATAAATTTCCTATCGAATAATATTAGTTTTATTAATTTTAAGTTACAAATATATTTTTGCATTAACAAAATACTTAGTATTAGTAACATTTATATTCTATATTCATAAAAGAAATTAAAAACTTTAGGTTACAAAATTTTCCTATTTACAATAAATAATTAGTTAATCAATAGTATTTTTTAAAATAAATATTGCAAAGTATTGAAGTTGCTATGGAATTAATTGATTAACTTAGTATTAAACAAAATCAAAATCCTAGGCCTTTCCAATTACGCTGGCGGGTTGCCAAAATTTTCAGGCCTTCAGTCCCGGCCCAGGCCAAGAACCGGGACTAAAGGGTGGGTGGCAATTTCGGTGCCCGCCCAAAAATACTTTTAGTCCCGGCCTATATATATCGAACGGTTTCATCTTCTACTTTTCGATCTACACGTCGATCATCGCTGCCGCCACCGCCATCTTCGATCTCGCCTCCGTCGCCCAGCCCCGCCCGCCCATCGAGCTCGTCTCTGCCGCGCCGTAGTCGTCTTCTACCCCCGCCCGGCCACGCCATCCGCCCGGCCCGCATCGCGCGTCGTCTCTCCGCAGCATCCCGTCTTCGCCGCTGCACCCGAGCCCACCCTCCGTCGCCGACCGCTTCCCGCCCGGCCTCGTCGTCGAGCCCCGCCGTCTCCACCGTACGTCGTCCTCGCGCGAGGTGCTCAGCTCGGCCCCGTGGCCGGCCAGCACGCCCTGCTCGGCCCGCGCCATCCGCCCCAGCCTGCTAGCTAGCTGCATGCTCTCGGCCATATATATATGTTAGATTAAAATATTAGATTTAATTAGTAGTTTAATGTTAGCTGCCCTCGCTAGTATTAAAATGTTAGATAGTTTTTGATATATATGTTAGATTAAAATGTATTAAAATTTAATTAGTAGTTTATTGTTAGTTTTTAGTTAGTTTTTAGATAGTTTTTGATATATGTTAGATTTAAATGTATTAAAATTTAATTAGTACTTTATTTAGATAGTTTTTTAGATAGTTTTTTATTATAGTTTTTGATATATGTTAGATTAAAATGTATTATCTATTACTAGTTTATCTAATTTCATGTTAGATTTATTTAATTAGATTTAGTAATTATATATTCTATCTCTCTATATATATCTAGAGAGAGATTCTATATGTATACATATGTACTTAATTATTTCTATATGTATATATACATGTACTTATTTTCATGTGTTGAGAGAGAGAGAAAATTGTATCTAGAGAGACATTCTATGTGTTATCACATGCATATCTAGAGATATAGACATATGCACTTATTTCTATGTGTTGAGAGAGAGAGAGAGAGAGAAAATATATTGTATCATTCTATGTGTATATATATACATGTACTTATTTCCATGTTTTTGGATCGAAAGTGTTTTTTATTCGATTCCAAAGCCTATACCTTATTATTGTTTATCCTTATGAAATATTATGTGTTATTATATTTAATTGGATTTAGTAATTCTATATGTGTTATCACATGTACTTATGTTATGTACCATAGTAATTCTATCTATGTGTTATCTTGAAGATACAAATAGCTACTCCGGATGATGACATAATGGCGGATATTATCAACGCCGGCACCAATGTGGATGTAGATGACACGAGTCAGTACTTTGTTGATTATGAGGATATCCTGAATATGCCGGTGGTTGAAGATCAACAAATTGTCACGCAAGAAAATACTGGCGAGGTATATTCGATTATCTATCATCTCTTATAGATGCATGCGTACGTATATTTGTTGTTAATCGTTGTGTTTCTACTCATGTAGCCGGTCTCTGGATCTACATCAACCATCGACAAAAGTAGGAAAGTCCGAGGGCCAAAAAAGCCATTAGAGGGCCGTTTCATAATATCAGAATTCGACACCGACACCGGTAAACCATTGGGACCACATGCTCAGACATATGTCAATCAATATGGGTTCATTGTAAGGGATAGGATCCTAGTTAGTGCTCATGAATGGAAGCAGAAGATATCCGCTCCTAATGTTAGTTTTGTATCTGATCATGACAAGAACCTAGCTTGGAGAGATATCACTCAGCATTTCACATTACAAGCATATGATGCTTTGAAGGAGCTAGTGAGGGATTGGACAATGAAGAAGATGGCAACATTATTCCAGAGTTGGAAGAAGACATTATATAAAAAGTTTATCTTGAAGAATGCTACGCCGGATTTCAATGCTAAGGCGTTTGTCAAGTTGGAGTCCCATTGGGATGCCTTCGTAAAATACAAGACATCTCAAGACAGTGAGGAACGTGTGATGAGGAATCAGCAGAATGTACGACAGAAGCAATACCATCATCGCATGGGATCAGGTGGTTATAGGAGTGCTATTCCCAAGTGGCAGAACCTAGAAGCAGAGATTACTACCAAGGGAATCATACCTGAAACAATAGAGAAGAACTGGCCTCAACACATGAAGAATTGGTTCTACGCTCATGGGGGAAGCCTAGACCCAGACACTGGCAAGCTAATTTTCGGCCAAAAAATTGAGAGAGCAACACAGAGACTAGCTCGTGCTAGGGAAGAAGCTGATAGTGGTGTTTTTAAGCCCAACAGAGAGAAGGATGAATTGACATATGCCCTAGAGAATCCCGAACACGGTGGTCGAACAAGAGGCTATGGGGCGGTTCCGTGGCTACACGCATTCCCAGCAGACAAGGATACCTACAGAAGCCGCCAAAGAAAGAAGGATGAGGAGGCAGAACAAATCCATGCATTGGAGCAATTTGTTGATGAGTCACGACAAGTATTGCTTGAATCATGTGAATGAGAAAAATCTCTTGAGGCAAGAATGTAGGAGGAGATCAAGAGGCAAGTGCAGCTAGCAATGAGTCAAATGCAATCGCAATCAACACCGGGAGTCACCATTAGCTCCGTTGGTCAGATGAAAAGCAGTTGTGCTTCCACGGAGCTGCCAATTATTCAAGATGACACTGGGTTGCGCTTCCCTGTTGATGACATTACCGAGTCTCTAACAACATGTGAGCTGCACATTCCAGATGGTAATAATGCATCAATCATGGTGGCTGTCGGGGTTGTATCTCCAATAGACCGAACGAAGACACCAAGAATCCATGGGTCAGTTATTCAACCTGGATATGCTAGCATCTCGGTCGATAGAGTGCTCAAAGATTACAACAATGTTCCTCTTGACATTGAAGGCGGTGATGGGGAGAAGACACTAGGAGATGTAGAGAAGACATTTATTCAATGGTGCAAACGCTTCATCATCATTCCTGGGGCGCCACCGCTTCCCCTACCTCACCCTAGGTACGAATGAAAGTGAATGAAATATTATTTTCCATTAATTTTCTATTGGCTTCAAAAATAATTGACACACAACTTGTTTTTGTAGTAGGGTCTCCCCCCAGCCTAGCCCAATCATTCATTCCCCATCTCATCACAGCATCGCGGGGGGGGGAGACGACTTCATCCCCATGGCGATCGCCAACTCCTACACCGGCCCCATTGCCTCCACAACAATCTCCAACTCCTACACCGGCCCCACCACCTCCACAACGATCTCCAATGCCTCCACGCCGGTCTCCACCAACACCGGCCTCATCGCCTCCACGCCGGTCTCCAACACCGCCCCCACCCCCTCCACAGCGACTCACTACAAAGACGTCTAAGGTCCCGGCGGCAAAGAAGACCCCGAGAAAAAGAGTTATTTCTCAAGAAATACTTCCTGAAAAGATTGATGAGCAAATAGCAGCTGAAGAAGACAAAAAAGTGAAAGATTTTTTTATAGATATCAAAAACAAGAGTCAAGCGAAGCTTAAGGAGAAGCCGTACTTTTACATACCACGAGATGTGCTGAGGCAGAAGGTCGATGCTCACAAGAAAAAGATGATTGAACTTCGTAAGCCTTCGCCACTATCAGACTATGACCGCTCCCTCATGAAGTCACATGATGCAGATAAGAAAATGAAAAGAGCATCAGGGAAGGATGTCCCACAGCTCGGACAACAGAAGCAACCAATGCAAAATCTTGTTGTTGCTAATGAATATGGTTACAACATAGAAATCTATCGACCAGACAACTCTGAAGAAGTGTCGGTTCAAGCCCTTAATGCTTTTTTTGAAGATACTGGTTTAACCTTGGATCAATTGATGGGCAAAGCTCCAATCCAGAACCTGGAAGTTGATACCTGGAAGACTTATAAATATGGCAAAAGTCTGTACAACCCTGCGGCTCTGAATGAATTGGGTACGCAAATGTACTTGCTCAACAAGTGGTACATGCAGGCGTGTGGCAGGGGTGAGCAGTGGATCTTTGTCAGATTTAGAGACCATCATTACTTCCATGGCAATGACATCTTACATATTATTTTCAAAGAATTGCATCAACTATACCACATGGACGCTCTGGACAAATCAATCATTAGCTCCTTTTGTTTGTAAGTGATTCTTACTTTTATTTAATAAACTCACTTCCATGCGTACGTGTATATAATTATCCTCACATGTAACTTATATTTATATACAGATTCCAGATGTCAGAGCTCCAAAGAATATAAGACACCAGTGTTGGCTTCATTAATCCTTATATCGTATTCAAAACCGGTATTATTGTCAAGGAGCGGTGGGTATCTGAAGCACAGGAGAATATCATGATGTTCTTCATGAAGCAGCACGACAAGACAACAATACATTTCCCGTATAACTTTGACTAAGTGTTAATAATAATATAGTCTACACATTTTATGTAATATCAATACAACTTATATGCATGTACGTGTGTGTATAAACCAATGCAGGTTTCACTGGATACTCATTGTCATTGAGTTAAACTCAAGTCGGTTAGTAATCTTTGACTCGTTGAGAAAAGAGCGGGCACTATACCAAGATATGATAGACATTATCCAGGGGTAATTTCGATCTCTCGCGCACAACTATTATTGAATAGACTTTGCCATAATTTATTAACGATCGTACATTATTGGTCGCACAGGGTTTGGAAAGAGTTTATTCGGCAACATCGCAAGGATTGCAAGGCACCACTTAATGTAGTTGAAATACCAGTAAGTTGTACTATATACACTTTTCCACGTGTTTAATTACTATATCGTACTTCAATTTACGTGTGAGATGATGAAAATAATCTTCTTCTCGTACAGTGATGTTTGCGGCAGCAACCAGGTAATAACTTGTGTGGATACTACGTTTGTGAATTTATCACTGCGCACATAAGAAGAACTCCTAAAGATGTCCTCAGAGTACGTATATATCAAATTTTTATTTATTTTTAAATGAATATATATATATATGTATTAATACTTTTCCTTTTATTTCAAATGCAAGACTAAATGGTTGAAACGAAGGGTCATGCAAAAAGACCATCTGAAAGCAGTTTAAGAGTCAATAGCAGGATTTCTTCTAGAAAAAGTGCTAAATCCCAACGGCAAGTTCTACTTTGATCCTAAGGAATAAATGATGTAAATTAAATATTTATTGATATCGTTATTTTCGAGAACAAGATTATGAAAATGTTGTATATATATATATATATATAATATAGGTTCATACTTTATTCGAATATAATAATGCTCGAGATGAGAATTAGATGTAATTATATGCGTGCGTGTATTTATATTAGCAGCGTAGAATATATACATAAAAACATATTATATATTAAACAAATACGGGTAACTGAACTGAAAACAAATTAAACAAAAAAAAGAAAAAGAAAAGGAACCTTTAGTCCCAGTTGGGATTACCAACCGGGACTAAAGGGTGCAGCCACGTTTGCTCGGCTGGAGGGCCTTTAGTCCCGGTTGGTAACACCAACCGGGACTAAAGGTCCCTCTTTAGTCCCGGATTGTTGTCCCGGCGCGGTAATCAGAACTAAAAGCCGTTACCGCCCGGGACAACAAGTCCATTCTGTAATAGTGGCCCATGCATATACACGGAGAATGAGTATTGTTTCTTTAGGCATCCTGCATATAAGAAATCTAAAAATAGATGTATGTATAAAAATTAAACCAGGAGGTGTATGTAGGATTCAATTACCGGCGCTGTGTCCCATTTGAATCAGCTCCGTATATGCACCTTGATGAGATTCAGATTTGAATTATATTGTTGCGTCAAAATTCACCTTAATTACTCCATCGGAGGAGGACATCAGTGATCACTCTTCACTTGATTAATTCTTCAGAGGATATGCCAAGGATCTAGAATGGATAAGATCAGTTGTCATTTCCAAAGCCCACTTGCATGCTTATGAGTAAGGCTGGATAATGAGCCGGCTCGGCTCGTTTGGGCTCGGTTCGTTCTGGCTCGTTAAGATAACGAGCTAGCTCGGCTCGGCTCGTTATCCTAACGAGCCAGAAAGTCAGCTCGGCTCGGCTCGTTAAAAGCTCGAGCTGGCTCGTTAAGCTCGTGAGCCAGATATAAAAAATACATAAAATATAATATTTGCATTTATCTAAAGTTTGAGAATAATAATAATACAAAAGAAATGCATCTAGACCAGTTATCAGTCAATTTATAGGGTCTAGACCAGTTACCAGTCAATTATAAAGTACAAGACATGAAGTAATACAAAAACTAATACAAGTTTTGATACTTTTTTTCCTCGGAAGCTTGGCTCGTTTAGCTCGCGAGCTGGCTCGAGTTGGCTCGTTATAGCTAACGAGCTAAAATCTTGGCTCGGCTCGGCTCGTTATCATAACGAGCCGAGCCGAGCCGAGTCGAGCCAGCCACGAGCCGTGCGAGCTAACAAGCTTCGAGTTTTTTGTCCAGCCTTACTTATGAGTTACTCCCTCCGTCCCAAAATATTGACGTTTTCGTTTCCCGAGAAATAACATTGACAAAATATATATTAAAAAATATTAATATTTATGGTACATAATTGGTATCACTGGAAAGATCTTTAAATTTAGTTTTTTAATAAATTTATTTAGAGATACAAATGTTGCACGTATTTTCTATAAATCGAATCAAACTTACGGTACGGAAACCAAAAGCGACAGATAATTTGGTACAGAGGAAGTATACAAATCGATGCTATTTCTTGGTGTCCGTAATAATGCCCACATGGCCCATAAGACATGTACTACATTTATCCTGGGAACATAATGCACTATCAAGAAGGTCCTGGCTCCATGTAGTCGAGTACTCGAGTGTATATAATAGTGGTAATTTAATGACGTACATCCTTTTGAAAGAATTCAAGAAAATACACTACCAGAAATATCCACTTTTATGACAAAAATCTTAATGATGATTTCAAAATTATCATAGAAGATCGCTTTTTATGACAAATATTTCTGTTTCGTCATAGATCATTGGTGACGATCCTCAAACCCTCCCTATCTATCACGAAATCAGATATCGTCACAAGAAACATCATAGAAGAGCACATGGTTTCGTCACAGATCACTCGCGTGACTCGTCTGTGACGATCTTCTTTAGTATTGTGACGAACAGAGCTTTGTCATTGAACTAATTACACATCTGTGATGAACAATATTCGATCTGTAATGAAAGACGCTTCGTCATAGATCTCCACACGGTACTTTCTCCATCTGAAGTGTAACTGTGGGACCTACAGTTAATCATTCGTGCCACTTGCAATTTATCATAAAAGTCTTCGCTCGATCCTTTCTCCATGCGACGTGTACCTGTGGGACCCCTCTCCATCTGACCTGTGGGGCCCGATGGCTTACGTGTCACGTGTACCTATAGGGCCTTTCTCCATCTCTATCCGACCTGTGGGACCCGACAACACCTTTCTTTATCTCCACTCGACCTGTCGGACTCGACGGCTTGCGTGTCATGTGTACATGCAGGACCCTTCTCCATCTCCATCCAACCTGTGGGACCCGAAAGCGTGTGGACCCTCCTCCATCTGACCTGTGGGACCCAACGACTTACGTGTCACGTGTACCTGTGGGACCTTTCTCCATCTCCATCCGACATGTGGGACCCGACGGCTTGCGTGTCACTTGTTGCCCCCGGGGTTTAATAAATTCAAATTCAAAAAAATCATGAGACCTGGAAGTCGAACCCGGGACCTAGAGCAAGGAATAGACCATCTTCACCATTGTGCTAGACGCCTGGTTGTGTTGATATGTCTTTGAAGCCCTCATAGTAGTACAAGTTCTTTGTGTGGACAGGTTGACCTATATATTGGATAAATCCCCTTCGAGTGGAAACAAATCTGTGCCTATTGGACTTGCAGTGGCGGCGGCAATGGAGGATCCTCAGTGTGCTGTGGTGGCTCATGCGTCCTTTTGAAGGCTAGGTGGCAGGGCTTTCCGATGGAGCGCGGCGGCTTTGGCATCCATGTCCATTGTGTGCCACGACAGAAGCGACATATCTGATCCGTAGGTCCCCTTTCTAGCCTTTTTCTATTCGCTTCACTGTTTTAGTCCTTGCTTGAACATGTGCTATACAAGAAACATTCTAGAGTTATATGGGGCGGGAATCCTTAACAAAATATATATTAAAATATATTAATATTTATGGTACATAATTGGTATCACTGGAAACATCTTTGAATTTAGTTTTTTAATAAATTTATTTGGAGATACAAATGTTGCACATATTTTCTATAAATTGAGTCAAACTTGTGGCACAAAAACCAAAAGCGATATATAATTTGGGACAGAGGAAGTATAAAAATCGATGCTATTTCTTGCTGTCCATAATAATGCCCACATGGCACATAAGACATGTACCACATTTATCTTGCGAACATAATGCACTATCAAGAAGGTCCTGGCTCCATGTAGTCGAGTACTCGAGTGTATATAATAGTGGTAATTTAATGACATACATACTTTTGAAAGAATTCAAGAAAATATACTACCAGAAATATCCACTTTTATGATAAAAATCTTAAGGACGATTCCGAAACTGTCATAGAAGATCGCTTTTTATGACGAATATTTCCGTTTCATCATAGATCATGGGTGACGATTCTCAAACCGTCCCTATCTATCATGAAATTAGATATCGTCACAAGAAACGTCATAGGAGAGCACAGGGTTTCGTCATAGATTACTCGCACGACTCGTCTGTGACGATCTTCTTTAATATTGTGACAAACAGGGCTTCATCATTGAACTAATTATACATATGTGACAAACAATATTCGATCTGTAACGAAAGGTGCTTTGTCATAGATCTCCACACTCCATCCGACGTGTACCTGTGAGACCTGTAGTTAATCATCTGCACCACTAGCAATTCGTCATAAAAGTCTCCGCTCGATCCTTTCTCCATGCGACGTGTACCTATGGGACCCCTCACCATCCGACCTATGGGACCCAATAGCTTACGTGTCATGTGTACCTTTGGGGCCTTTCTCCATCTCCATCCGACCTGTGGGACCCGGCAGCTAATGTGTCACTTGTGATTGTGGACCATTCTCCATCCAACCTGTGCGACCCGATGGCACCTTTCTCCATCTCCATTTGACCTATGGGACTCGATGGCTTGTGTGTCACGTATACATATAGGACCCTTCTCCATCTCCATCCGACCTATGGGACTCGACGGCTTGTGGACCTTCCTCCATCTGAGCTGTGGGACCCAATGGTTTATGTGTCATATGTACCTATGGGACCTTTCTCTATCTCCATCTGACCTATGGGACCCGATGGCTTGCGTATCACTTGTTGCCCCTAGGGTTTAATAAATTCAAATTCAAAAAACCATGAGACATGGGAGTCAAACTCGGCACCCAGAGCAAGAAATAGACCATCTTCACCATTGTGCTAGACGCCTGGTTGTGTTGATATGTCTTTGGAGCCCTCATAGTAGTACCTGCTCTCTGTGTGGATAGGTTGACCTATATATTGGATATATCCCCTGTGAGTGGAAACAAATCTGTGCCCGTTGGACTTGTAGCGGCGGTGGTAATGGAGGATCCCTAGTGTGCTGTGGTGGCTCATGCGTCCTTTGGAAGGCTAGGCGGGGGGGGGGGCTTCCTAGTGGAGCGTGGCGACTTTGGTGTCCGTGTCCATTGTGTGCCACGATAGAGGCAACAGATCTGATCCGTAGGTCCCCTTTCTAGCCTTTTTCTATTCGCTTCACTGTTTTAGTCCTTGCTTGAACATGTGCTATACAAGAAACATTCTAGAGTTATATGGGGCGGGAATCCTTAACAAAATATATATTAAAATATATTAATATTTATGGTACATAATTGGTATCACTGGAAACATCTTTGAATTTAGTTTTTTAATAAATTTATTTGGAGATACAAATGTTGCACATATTTTCTATAAATTGAGTCAAACTTGTGGCACAAAAACCAAAAGCGATATATAATTTGGGACAGAGGAAGTATAAAAATCGATGCTATTTCTTGCTGTCCATAATAATGCCCACATGGCACATAAGACATGTACCACATTTATCTTGCGAACATAATGCACTATCAAGAAGGTCCTGGCTCCATGTAGTCGAGTACTCGAGTGTATATAATAGTGGTAATTTAATGACATACATACTTTTGAAAGAATTCAAGAAAATATACTACCAGAAATATCCACTTTTATGATAAAAATCTTAAGGACGATTCCGAAACTGTCATAGAAGATCGCTTTTTATGACGAATATTTCCGTTTCATCATAGATCATGGGTGACGATTCTCAAACCGTCCCTATCTATCATGAAATTAGATATCGTCACAAGAAACGTCATAGGAGAGCACAGGGTTTCGTCATAGATTACTCGCACGACTCGTCTGTGACGATCTTCTTTAATATTGTGACAAACAGGGCTTCATCATTGAACTAATTATACATATGTGACAAACAATATTCGATCTGTAACGAAAGGTGCTTTGTCATAGATCTCCACACTCCATCCGACGTGTACCTGTGAGACCTGTAGTTAATCATCTGCACCACTAGCAATTCGTCATAAAAGTCTCCGCTCGATCCTTTCTCCATGCGACGTGTACCTATGGGACCCCTCACCATCCGACCTATGGGACCCAACAGCTTACGTGTCATGTGTACCTTTGGGGCCTTTCTTCATCTCCATCCGACCTGTGGGACCCGGCAACTAATGTGTCACTTGTGATTGTGGACCATTCTCCATCCAACCTGTGCGACCCGATGGCACCTTTCTCCATCTCCATTTGACCTGTGGGACTCGATGGCTTGCGTGTCACGTATACATATAGGACCCTTCTCCATCTCCATCCGACCTATGGGACCCGATGGCTTGTGGACCTTCCTCCATCTGAGCTATGGGACCCAATGGTTTATGTGTCATATGTACCTATGGGACCTTTCTCTATCTCCATCTGACCTATGGGACCCGACGACTTGCGTATCACTTGTTGCCCCTAGGGTTTAATAAATTCAAATTCAAAAAACCATGAGACATGGGAGTCAAACTCGGCACCCAGAGCAAGAAATAGACCATCTTCACCATTGTGCTAGACGCCTGGTTGTGTTGATATGTCTTTGGAGCCCTCATAGTAGTACCTGCTCTCTGTGTGGATAGGTTGACCTATATATTGGATATATCCCCTGTGAGTGGAAACAAATCTGTGCCCGTTGGACTTGTAGCGGCGGTGGTAATGGAGGATCCCTAGTGTGCTGTGGTGGCTCATACGTCCTTTGGAAGGCTAGGCGGGGGGGGGGGCTTCCTAGTGGAGCGTGGCGACTTTGGTGTCCGTGTCCATTGTGTGCCACGATAGAGGCAACAGATCTGATCCGTAGGTCCCCTTTCTAGCCTTTTTCTATTCGCTTCACTATTTTGGTCCTTGCTTGAACATGAGCTATACAAGAAACATTCTAGTGTTATATGGGGCGGGAATCCTTGGGTGACATTTGAGAGATCAGAAATTGTGTATCTTAACGGTTGTCTGCACATTATGGCGTACTCACAAGGTTACCCTCAGACACTTGTTGTGGATATAGAGGGAGAGACATAGAGGAAAATTCCTAGGCTGCGTGGTTCTTTACCCTCCATCCATCAAGCTCAGGGTCACTTGTGTGTATGTACTGTTCATGGTCGTAATATGTCCGATCATAAAATCTAGATCCTTGAAGATTATAGTACTAATAAATGGACATTGAAGCATACTGTCAGCACTCTACAGGTGTTTGTGAAGACTAACATTGAATTTTGTTACTTGGATGTTGTTGAGTACTACTCAACGGTTCACCCAGAATAGAATTTGCTTCTCTTTGTTGGGGTTGGGGTGGAAAATGACATCGTCGTATATAATATGGATAGCAGAATAGTTCATGTCATCCCTACACGTTATAGTGCATTTTTGAAACATGGTGTCCTACCACAAATCAACTGCAGACCTTACTATCTTCTCTATGTTCCCTTGTTCTCAGAGTTGGAGTCATTAGCAGAGGAGTAAATAAAGTTCTATGATGTATCTCTCTATCATGACATGTTTAAATGGATCAATATTGTTTGATTGTCTATGCATATATTCAGTGTTGTTACTGTAAATGCTTGTGTGCAACTAGGCCTATTAATTGTCAAGTGCTTGCTTGATTATACCTATCTGTCTAGGCAAACAAACAGACCCATTGCTTCTGCCTTCAAAACTGTTGTAATTGTCATCCTCTTAATCTTTGTCTATCTCCTACGAAAGAAGCTCTGAGCTCGTGTATTGATTTTAAGTGTGATGGATAGACTTGATTTAGCTGGAATTATAATGGTTACAACTCTATTAACTGTTACTCTAGTTTGAGTTATATATATTTATGTGGTGCTACTCTAAATTTGTTTGAGGTCGTACCATGAAAATTATTAATGGTTGTTAAAGTTGCACTTTGGTATGAGCTCTGGACTTCATTGATGGGTCTTGGTTGGATTATTTTCCTTTTCAATGATCTCTTCAGACGATGCCGTTGTCGAGATCCTCCACTGCCTCTCCGCCCGCTCCTTCTTCTGCTACAAATGTGTCTATCACTCCTGGAGCTACCTCATCTCAGACTACAACAACCATAAGGTGCAACCCTAGACTCTAGTCGGCTTCTTCTATGACTTTGGCCAAGGCCATCGATGCTACACCAGCATCATCGGTGAACACCCCTCATTTTCCTTCTTGCCCTTCACCTTGGATAATGTAGCTATCTCAGATATCTGCAATGACCTTATCCTATGCTGGTGCTGAGGGGCTGATGGATTATACCGCTATGTCATCTATAATCCAGCAACCAAGAAGTTCAAGGAACTACCGCTTAGCATCCATTTTGTTGGTGATGCTCGATTGGGGTTTGATTCGATAGCCTCCTCGCACTTCCATGTGATTGAATATATAAAAGAGGAGCAGAATGATGAGTGCAAGGGTGTGGACATCTGCTCATCTAAAACTACAACATGGATCTATAAAGAATCTAAATGGGGACCGAATACTTATGTGACAATTGAGAGATCAGAAGAAAGAAGATCATCAAAAACTGTGTATCTTAACGGTTGTCTACACATTATGGGGGACTCGGGTGCTTACACTCAAATACTTGCTGTGGATATGTAGGGAGATACATAGAGGAAAATTTCTTGGCCGCATGGTTCTTCACCCTCCATCGATCAAGCTCAGGGTCACTTGTGTGTTTGTACTATTCGTAGTCGCAATATGTCCAAACTTTCAATCTAGATCCTTTAAAACTATGGAACTAATAAATGGACATTGAAGCATACTGTCAGCATTCTGAAGGTGTTTGCAAAGATTAACATTGAATTTGGTTACTATGATGTTAATGCGTATTACTCAACGGTTCACCCAGAATGGAATTTGCTTCTCTTTGTTGGGGTTGGGGAGGAAAATGACATCGTCGGATATAACATGGACAACAGAAAAATTCATGTCATCCCTACATGTTACAGTCAATTTTTGAAACATGGCATCCTGCCAGAAATCAACGGTAGACCTTACTATCTTTCCTATGTTCCCTTATTCTCGGAGTTGGAGTCATTAGCATCAGAGTAAATAAAGTTCCAAGATGGATCTTTCTGTCATGACATGTTTAAATGGATTAGTGTTGTTTGATTATATTGTCTATGGACATGTTAATTTCCTCTTGGATGGATGTTGTCATTATTTTGCAGCAACTTTAACTTGTTTGTAATGTAAGCTTAGGTCTGTGCAGTGTGTACCATGAATATTATTAATGGTTGTTTGAAGTTCCGTTTTGGTACGAGTTGTGGATTTATAAAATTTACTCACTGCCAATCTCAACATAGAGGTGGTAAGCTCACCTTCTTTAGATGCAAGGTAACTCTCCTCATAGAACACAGACAACCAATTACCTTCTCAACAAGTTGCATCTGCTCGTGCAACCTAAGATTTAGCATACCAAACACAATCTCAGCTAAGCTTGCATCCACAGCTGCAAACAACCAAACACCCTTCACAAACCAAGGACATTAGTTCCTATTCTTCATACATCATCCTAGCTAACATGAAACAGAGCATTCCAAATCTAACATGTTGATGACCTACTTCAATACAACATAATACATGATTCCAAATCCAACAACCATAACACACACAAAGAAAAAATATGTTCAACTTCCGCTGTAGGTTCTGCATGCTGAGTTCTAATGCTTTCCTGTCACCTCCGCCATTCAAGTGGCCTTCGCTTCCTTCCTCCTCTTCGTCCTATCAGTCCATTAGCTTGACTTGGATCATGCCTGTCTTTTTCAAATCCTCAAGATACTATCGCTGCCATACGTAGTAACCACAGAGTTTAGGATACTACACAAATTTATTTTAAAAAGTTAAACCGAGCCGTGCAATAGTTATTGTCGAAGAAGTGACAAAGAAGCTCACCCCATTCATCTAGCACTTGAAGTAGACACGGTCAAGGTTCGGGTTTTCTTTCGTAGACCATCGCTCAATCACTATAGCAAGCATGCAACAGGGCCAAATCACCAATGGAAGATTAGTCTCTTCACCAACCAGATCTGACAACCGATCTATTGTCTGAGAGCTGCTCTATCCATGCATCCTGTTCGACATGGTGCTACCCTGAGAAAATTGGATCCAGTGGGACATGGCGCCAATAGAGCTGCACCGAGGGAATGGGCTAGCGAGAGAGAGAGATGGGGGAGGGGGCGACCATTTTGTAACACAATAGCTACTCCTACCAATTTATAAAAGAGAGGAGGGAGCCGAGATAGAGAGGGACATTGTCACATGTATTGTGTACCTTCAAATTCCTCAAAAAGGTAAAGTTTTGTCTCCTATAACTTGGGTTAGGGATTAATCTATGTTGTGAGGCCGAGATTAGCTTTACCTCCTATATAAACAAATCCACACAAATTGCTGTAGCACTCAAAACCACAGAGGATATTGCATACTGTTAGACATGATCAAACCTACAGAGGTCGGACTTTCATACATGTGTAGTAACATTTCAACACCAATGGCTCCTTTGTTCTATATTAGACTGAGGCGAGACTTGGTCCTCGCTACAAGATTCTTGCAAGTTGAACAAAGTTTGACATAGAATCTTTAGATCTCTAATTAGGCTTATTATCAAAATATAATTTAAGATCAATGTAATGATACTTACTACGCATCATAATCATCAATACTTCTCTATATATATTTGGTCAAAATTCAGAATCCTTGAGGAAAGAGGGACGCTCCTCCCATTAGACCTTGTGCGGTTGCCGAGAGTGAAGTGAATGCGCAGGAAAGCTAGACATAAGAAGTGCATCTAGAAGAAGGGCTTTTGACCACCATGACACGCTTGAGACTTGAAAGCCTGGTGCGGTTGTGAAGAGGACTCACAGCAGTCGAGGGGCAGTCAGGCAGACCAAAGGCAATTTCTCTTAGTCGGAGGAGCAGAGGCAGTCAGCTAGCTAGAGATGGCTATACAATGGGAGTGAGGCCAGGCTTTGTACACACATGGACGCCAGGGCTGGAACAGGCTTCTGAAGTGACCGCACGATGTTCATCATTACCAGTATCCAAGTAGTAAATATTTTAGATCATCGGACCTTCTGTCATCCGGTGAAGTATACAGTGCACTCCAATTCAAGCAGTTGTAGGCTCACAGTAGCCGAGGGGCAGCAGCTAGCTAGAGATGTCTACATGGTTTCATAGGCTCTGATTGACTGCACTCCCTAGGCTGTGGTTGACGCTGCCGCTTCAGAAATCCAACTACTAAGTAAAGACATACTCCTACCTTACTTTTACTTCATGCATGAAGCCACAGCCGGTGCAGGTGCTATTTGTAGCATAGCCGATCAGGCAAGTTCTATTCACATAAACAATTAACATTTTTTTATGTATGACGTGGGGCTGGGAGTACTTTTATCAGCTATGAACAAATACACTCAATTTGCTTTGACTTTCAAATGTACAGACGACACTATATACTGTCCTACGAGATGAAATGTATAGCAATCGGACTTTCTTACGTGTGCAGTAAAAAATGTGAACAGAAAGAAACATATAGATCAAAAAGAGAATCAGAAAACTCTGCATTTTCTGGTAATCTGAACCATCTCATCTGCCCGATCACCCGCCCACATGGTAATCTGAACCGTGTCATCATTGCGAGTTCCCATGCCAGTTCATAGAGGGTATTTAAGAACTCCTACTGTAACCCCCGCTCGGCCGCCTCCCCCCGCCTCCTCCTCAATCAATGTAATTAAGTCGATCACACCGCTCTGCCTCTCTCGCCCTCTATCTCACCACCATCCACATGTCGTAGCTCCATCTACCTAGGCAATCATGTCGCTGACGATGCTCCCTACCGATGTGCAAATTGAGATCGCTGGCCACCTTGCTATGACATCGGATCGGCCCATGGATGACCTCCGTAGCCTACGACCATATTGCTCTATAGGCACAATGGCGATGCCCACAATGACAACACTGCAAGGCGGTACATGAGATGGGTTGAGGGCAAGGAAGAATCATGGGCAGCGGCAGCGGACCAACGAGTAGGTGGCTATGCAACAACGGATGTGTGAATGTAGTGTGGTAAACATACATAACGGAATTTATCCGATCCAGTCTCGCGTCGATCTAATGCCTAACGGATGAGTCACATAGCTATTCAAATGTTACTGCACATGCAAGAAAGTCTAAGCATTGTAAATCTGACCGTCCTGAACACATCTCACATTATACATTTGTCGATGCGGGACCCATAGGATACCCCGCTAGGAAGTGAGAAGATCTAGTCCAACTAGGATTCTTCCCATGTAATCCTAGTAGTAGTACTATTCTGTAATCCTACTAGGAACTCTCATTGTAAACCGACTAGGACTCTGATCTCCTGACTATATAAAGGAGGGCGGAGTTCCTAGAGAGGAGGACGACTGCAACACAACAACACACAATCAATCCAACGCAAGGGCTAACACTGACTGGACGTAGGGTTGTTACTCGATCACGGTCGAGGGCCCGAACTAGGATAAATCGACTGTCTCTTGCGTTTACTGTCGAGTTCCGCATACGCTGAAGCCCAAACATACTGCCCTAGGTACCCCCATGGTAGGTTATCGGTGATAAAACATCGACAGCTGGCGCACCAGGTAGGGGCTTTCAGTGAATTTGCATTCGAGAGCTCGATGGACCTCGACAAAATGATCTTCTCGACGGGATCATCCTTCATCTTTGGCTCGTGGATCTGTGAGGCTAGCGACGATGGCAAGCTTCAAAGCCATCTCCTCGAAGATTTGGATCACCATGAAGACGTTTTTGTTTCGGTGACTACGACAGATCAAGTCACTAGAAGATTCGCGCAGCTCGTGATGTCCGATTCAACTCAGGTTTCGCGACTTTGCACATCTGACTCGAATTCAGGCTCCGCATCCGAGATGGAGTCTGACCCAAGTTCTTTCGAAGATCCGAGTTCTTTTCCAATGGGGCTCCAGAACACGGCCTCGTCATATCAAGAATACAACTCAGAGTGCACTCAGAATCCCTTCAAGAAGTCGGATCTTTTCCCGTTTGGACTCCACAACATGGCAAAGTCTTACCAAGCACAGCTCGAAGGATCCTTCGACCCAGTGCTTAGAATGCCACTAAAAGGAGCTCAGGAAGGTCTCATACTAACTATAACATCTTAAGACTGCATCATCCACTGGCCAGGCTCTATTCCCGAGGATAGCAGTACCTGACTGGTCGGCACGACGACAACAGCAATTCTACCCTACCAAGAAGGAGACTCGATCGGTGACCTTGAAGCCTCTACTAAAGTTATCAGCAACCCCGACAGTATAGAAACCAACGCCAATAACAGAATAGTTCACGCACGGAAAGTACTCATGGTTCGCCATCCTCGATCACCATTGATCCCCCCAGAAGCACCCGACGTCAGGTCATCAGATGAATCTGAGTCCAACATATCACCCTTTGCTCAAGGCTATGATGGTGAGACCGAGAATCAAAGGCAACCCAGAGAAAGAAGAAACAAGTTGAAACAATGACCCCAGTGACGTGCTAGGCAGCGCAAGGAAGCTTGGATAAAATATGAGTCAGATCTAGTCGAATACAACAGGAGAAAATTAGAACAAGAAGTCAAAGAAAGACGTGCGACGAACACACCCTACAATAGGATCCGAGAAGCACTTGAAGAACTCAGAACTACCTCACATCCTAGTGAATAGCAGGAACAACTCCGGGAACTTCTCCGGACAGCAGCCCTAAAGACACACGATGGAAGAACCCGTTCAAGACTGTGGGGGTATTAACCCCTATACACTTACAGCTAAGTTTGGGCCAACCCGGACCAGGGGGTTTGGCCCACCAGAAGACAATGCGTGGCCCAGCCGATCTGCTCGGAGTCCCGCAAGGAATCAAGGCAGATTTGGAGATCAAGAAAGATCCTGGTCGGTTAGAATAGGAATCCTTATCCGCCACCTATGGCAATTGTAACTGGTTGGGATTAGTTTTCAGATCTGTAACCCTGCCCCCCAGACTATATAAGGCGGGCAGAGGATCCCTCTCAAAAATCATCTCATTTACATATAGCAATACAATCAAACGCAGGACGTAGGTATTACGCCCTCACGGCGGCCGAACCTACATAAAACCTCATGTCTGTCTTGCGTCACCATCTCGTTCATAGCTTGCGCACCTGTCTGCCGATAATCTACTACCTTGGGCATACCCCTAGGTAGACTACCGATCATATTTCGTCGATAGTGGCACGCCAGGTAGGGGGCGTGCGTACTACTCTCCAGACGAACAAGATGGTCATCATCCCTGGCTCCATGGCTACGTCGAACGACCTCACGTTCACCATCGACCAGATCACCTGGACCACTGGCTTCGACAAACTTCATCGCCATGACCACAAAGGAGGCACAGATCCAATCTGTGTCGACCACTGCTTCACCAGCATCGGCTATGGCTCCGACCACTTTGGATCTGGCTCCGGCCACACCAGCATCATCTTCAGCCATGCCGACAACCCGTCGTTCGCTTCCTCGCTACAAAGGGAGGAAGATCGACAACACCGACCTGCTCGACTCCATCGATCAGGTCGGCACCAAGCTTGCTGAAACCCTAGCTCTGGTAGATTCGATTCAAAATCAACCTACTGAGCAGGTAACCACTACCCACAATAGATCTACCCCACCAGCTTGGGCCAGTCGTCCTACACGACTCGGTATGGATCTCGTTGTCACGTCTACTCCTGAAGGGTGCTTCGTTCGTCGCCGACCAGCCCCCGCAACGGGTCTCCAGCTCTCCGAGTGTGAAGCCTTGATGGAGAATTACCAGGCTCAGCCCTACGGCCTGCGAAACACTGCTTCCAACTACGCGTACAATATACAACGATGCTTGGATCTATGTTTTATACATTGACCTTGGCCAAAGCCACGCAACTTCGTCAATATGGTTCGGATTGAGGAGTATCAAGAAGGATCGGTCCACATAGTTCAAGAGGGCGGCTCAAGCTCCCCGTCTAGCATTGCATCTAATGGCTCCGTCCACACTGAGCTTCAGCATCGTGACAATGAAGAAGTTGAATACGATCTGGATATCCTAGACCACTCCCCAGGGTTCCCACAATTCCCATCCTTCCCACCAAGGCGAGGAGACTTGATCAATGTCGTCAGTAATGACAAACCCCCGGTAGTTGGTGAAATAGAACAAGAAAGGCTAGCACGCGAAGCACGCAATATTGACCGATTTAATCGCAGACAAGCCGAAGCCGAGGCAGAAGAGGAGGCACGACGCATAAGGCTCCAACCATGCGATCTCAACAATGCCTTTGATAGGGTAGGGGAAAAGTAGGTCTTCAGGACTCCAAGTGCCAACGTAGCCGTTGCTATGGAGACAATGCAACGACTACTCAATACCCCAGAAATCCAGGCAATTCATGATGATGTACAAGCCTCCTTGACGGCTGCTATAGCCCAGACTGCAGAGATTGCAAACCAAGCCCGGGCTCCATCCGTCTCAGTCAAAACAAGCCACAGTCGTCAGTACTTAAGTCGCCCATAGCCACTCAACCAATGTGGCTCGCGCAACAACGACCCACCAGACAACCGTCAAGGCGGAAACGGTGGTCATGATGGTGGTCAGGACGACAACCGCCGTGACTACCGGGACGACAACCACCGCGACAACCGGGATGATAATCGACGAGACAACCGCGACAATCGCCGTGATAACAGCGGTCGCAGGGTCAACTAGGGTGGCAATCAGGATCGCTATGATTGCAATAACGATCTCCGCCATTCCCTCGAAGAATGCGATTTGCGCGATCGCATCAACCAAAGAGCCAACGATCGTGCATCCCACGAAAGCTATCGCCGTATGGAATATGATACTACCCACGGCCCTCCGGGTTTGAAGCAGTTTACTCCTCACCTTCGCCAAGTTGTGTGGCCAAAAACTTCAAGCTCGAAAAACTCCAGAAGTATGACGGCAAGGAGAACCCCGAGTTATGGGTCATGCTCTATGAAACCACGTGCAGATCAGCCATGGCTGACGAGCACGTCATGTCTAATTAATTCCCAGTCGCCGTCGGCCATGCAGGCCACCAATGGCTGGTCAGCTTGCCGGCAAACTACTTTGATTCTTGGCAAGAGCTCAAGCAAGCATTCATCGACAACTTCATTGCTACTTGTGAACAACCCGGCAACAAATATGATCTGCAGCAGATTCGAGATCGCAAAGATGAGCCACTGCGCGAGTACATCCGACGCTTCTCGGAGATGTGCATCAAGGTCCCATAAATCTCCGACAACGAGGCAATCGAAGCTTTCATCACTGGTCTCCGCTTCCACGATGCCCTAAGGGACAAGCTCCTCCGCAAAAGACCTGAATCGGTCACAGCGCTCCTTGCTACTGCTAAAAAATATGCGGATGCCGATGATGCTAAAAAGATAATCATCAAAGAAGCAGCAAGGGATCCACGCTCTGACCACTCCCCATACCGCGATGACTACCACGACAACCGTGGTCAGAATGATAATTTTGATCGCCGCAACCAGCGCAACGATTTTCGCAACCACCACGACTAGCGTAATCAGTGGCGTAACCGCCATGACGATTACAGGGGCAAGCGTGCTCGGGAAGATGACGGCGAAGTCAACATCGTTAAAAAAGGTGGTGGACGTCGCAACTACGAAGAAGACTACGCCAAAGCATTGAAAGGACCCTGCCAGCTCCATCCCTAGTCAAACCATACCATGGAGAATTGCCGTGTTCTCAAATCCATCTACACGCGCCAATAGGCTCCGAATAAATCCGACAAGCCTAACGACGCAGGGGAGCAGCCTAACGAGGACAACGATGATGAAGGCGCAGATCCCCGTCACAAGTACGTCAAGCCCACCGACCGCGTCCACACCATCATTGGGGGCAGAGTGTCCATTGAGACCAAACGAGAGCGCAAGCTGCTCGCCCACGCTTGCTTGAACGTGGCCAATGCCGACAACCTCATCGCCGATCCACGGCTCCCTCCTTGGTCTCACCGTGAGATCTCCTTCAGCAGAAAGGACCAATGGGTTGCAGTACCTGAGCCAGGGCATTTTCCTCTGGTTCTCGATCCTTGTATCAACAAGGTTTAGTTCGATAGAGTGCTGATTGACGGCGGCAGTTCCATCGATATACTGTTCAAGAACAGTTTGCCAGCCCTGAAGATATCCCAGGCTGATCTCAAGCCATACGAGGCACAGTTCTAGGGTGTTCTCCCCAGACGGAGTTCCACACCTCTCGGGCAGATCATGCTACCTGTGCAATTTGGTACCCTAGACCACTTCCGCAACGACTACGTCAACTTCATGGTCGCCAACTTCGAAGGCACCTACCATGCTATCCTTGGCCGACTAGCGCTCACCAAGTTCATGGCCATACCTCACTACAGGTATTTGGTGCTCAAGATGCCAACTGAGAAGGGGGTTCTAACTCTTAGGGGCAACGTATACGCAGCTTACACCTGCGAGGATGACAACTTCAAAATAGCAGAGGCTCACGACCTCCCTATTCACATGACCGAGACCACGCTCAATGCCAAGTAGACCCCAGCCGACCACCTAGAGATCCCAGAGCTCGAGGCCCCACGCAAGAACATCAAGTCCAAAGAGCACAAACAGATCCAGCTGGTCGACGGTGATCCCAGCAAAATGGCCCACATCGGGGCCAACCTGGATCCTAAATAGGAAGACGCACTCGTCAGGTTCTTGAGGACCAACGTGAGTGTGTTCGCATGGAAACCCGTAGACATGCCCGGTGTACCTCGAAACTTGATCGAGCACTCCTTAAACGTCGATGGTAAGGCCAAACCCATCAAGCAGAAGCTACGACGGTTCGCTCGTGATAAAAAGGAGGCTATTAGGGTAGAAGTTACACGGCTTTTAGCAGCCGGATTTATCAAAGAAGTGTGTCATCCGGAGTGGTTAGCCAACCCGGTTCTTGTACGCAAAAAGAATAAGGAATGGAGAATGTGCGTTGATTACACTGATCTCAACAAACACTGCCCTAAAGACCCCTTCGGCTTACCTCGCATAGATGAGGTCGTAGATTCAACTGCTGGTTGCGAGCTGCTTTCCTTTCTCGATTGCTACTCTGGTTATCACCAGATCGCTCTCAAAAAGGACGACTAGATCAAGACATCCTTCATCACGCCCTTCGGCACCTACTGCTACACGACCATGTCGTTCGGGCTCAAGAACGCTGGGGCTACCTACCAACGCGCCATACAGGCCTACCTCAAAGACGAGATAAAAGATGACCTCATCGAGGCTTATGTTGACGATGTAGTTGTTAAAACCAAGGAAGCATACACCCTTGTCGACAACCTAGAACGTACCTTTGCAGCCCTTAACACATTCCAATGGAAATTAAACCCAAAGAAGTGCATCTTTGGTGTTCCATCTGGTATACGGCTCAGCAACGTCGTTAGTCACGACGGCATACACCCTAACCTAGAGAAAGTAAAAGCTATCTTGGACATGAAGCTGCCCAAAAAGGTGAAGGATGTTCAGAAGTTTACCGGATGCATGGCTGCCCTCAGTTGTTTCATATCTACATTAGGCGAAAAAGGACTACCATTTTTCCAGCTGCTCAAAGCATCCGAGAAGTTTGAGTGGTCGGAGGAAGCAGACGCTGCCTTTACATAGCTGAAACAATTCCTTACATCACCTCCGGTCCTCACTGCTCCCAGAGAAGACGAAACCCTCCTGCTTTACATTGCCGCAACTAATCGAGTGGTCTCCACTGTCGTGGTGGTCGAGCGCGACGAGCCCGACCACGTCTACAAGGTACAACAACCAATTTATTTCATCAGTGAAGTGCTCAGCGAATCCAAGACCAGGTACCCACAGATTCAGAAACTGATCTACGCCATACTAATTACATCCTGAAAGTTGAAACACTACTTCGACGGATATCGTGTGGTGGTCATGACCGAGTACCCTCTGGGAGACATCATTCGCAACAAGGATGCAAACGGGCGCATCGTCAAATGGGCAATGGAGCTATGCCCTTTCTCCTTGGAATTTGCAAGCCGTACTACAATCAAGTCTCAGGCACTTGCTGATTTCATCGTCGAGTGGACAGACTTAAGCACACCTGCCTCTCAGGGGCCCGCCGAGTATTGAAAGATGTACTTCGACAGCTCTCTCAACATCGACGGCGCAAGAGCAGGAGTCCTTTTCGTATCACCATCCAAGGAGCAGCTTTGATATGTCCTCAGGATTTATTTCCCGGCGTCTAATAACGCCGCCGAGTACGAAGCATGCCTACACGGTCTACGCATTGCGGTCGAGCTCGGTGTCAAGCATCTCTATGTCTATGGAGACTCGGCTCTGGTCATCAACCAACTCAACAAGGACTGGGATATGACCAGTGAAAAGATGGGCGCATACTGCAAAGCGATCAGAAAGCTAGAAGGCAAGTCCTATGGCATCGAGTACACACATGTGGTCCAGGACAAAAATCAAGCAGCAGATGTGCTGTCAAAGTTAGGATCATCCTGAGCCAAAGTCCCACATGGCGTATTTGTTCAAGACCTGCTCACGCCCTCCATCAAAGAAGAAGATCCCACAGTCGACAAGCCTTTAGACCAGCCATTGGTGGCTACGGTTCCGGCGTCAAACACCACCAAATCACCTCCGACCACCAAGAAGCCCGACTGGAGAGTACCTTTCATCAAGTACCTGACATATGGTAGCAGTTACACTGATCGGATAGAAAATGAACACCTAATGCGTTGCAGTAAGCAGTATCTGCTCGTCGATGGCAAACTATGGCGCAAGAACGCAAAGGAGGAAATCTTGATGAAGTGTATAACCCAGGAGGATGGTGAACATCTCCTAGACAAAATCCACTTTGGCTCCTGCGGCAACCACGCGGCCTCGAGAACGCTGGTTGGCAAGGCTTTCCGAGCAGGGTTCTATTGGCCGTCAGCCGTAGCCGATGCAGAGAAGCTAGTCCACCATTGTGAAGGTTGTCAGTTTTTTGCCAAGAGAATCCACGTACCAGCACATGAGATTCAGACTATACCAGCCTCTTGGCCCTTCGCATGCTGGGGACTAGATATGATCGGGCCTTTCAAACCGGCCCTTGGAAAATTTACATGCATCTTTGTGCTGATCGACAAATTCTCCAAGTGGATAGAGTACATGCCCCTGGTCAAGGCATCTTCAGAAAAGGCTGTTGCATTCCTCGACCAGGTCATCCACCGCTTTGGCATACCCAATAGCATCATCACTGATCTAGGTACTCAGTTCACCGAGAACGCTTTTTGGGACTTCTGCGATGAAAGGAGCATAGTAGTAAAATACGTCTCGGTGGCACACCCTAGAGCTAATGGACAGGTCGAGCGAGCAAATGGTATGATCCTAGATGCACTTAAGAAGAGGATGTACAGAGAGAATGACAAAGCTCATGGAAGATGGCTCAAAGAGTTACCAGCCGTGGTCTGGGGTCTCAGAACCCAACCCAGTCGCAATGCCGGCGTATCACCATACTTTATGGTTTATGGTGCTGAGGCAGTGCTCCCAGCAGATATAGCCTTTCGATCAGCACGGGTAGAGAACTTCGACGAAGACAAGGCCAATGAAGTGCGAGAGCTAGAAGTGAATAGTGCAGAAGAGAAGCGGCTTGATTCTTGCGTACGTACAGCCAAATACCTTGCTATTTTGCACAGGTACTACAACAAGAACGTCAAGGAGCGGTTCTTCGTGGTCGGGGACCTGGTCCTAAAGTGGAAGACGAATCAGGCTGGTGTCCACAAACTCGCAACCCCATGGGAAGGACCCTTCATGGTCAAGGAGGTTGCACACCCTACATCTTACATGTTAGCTCGCCTAGATGGCACAGACGTGCCCAATTCCTGGCACATCGACAAGCTTAGGCGTTTCTATGCTTAGCTACTAAGATATGTACCCCTCTTGTACTTTTGATTTATTTCAATAAAGCTATTATGATTTCTCCGACCACTCTAATGTGTCACTTCGAAGTCTATTGTTATTCTAACTCTACCAGTTAAAACCGACCACCATTCCTTCTCAGGTTCTTGGAGCAGGCCCTGTCTCCAGTTCCCCCCAACGCGTGCATGGAATCCGCTCTCTACGCTATGGGTGATCGGCAGGTGCTCTCTGGTTTGACTTGTGTGTTTCTACGTTTGCACAAGCTACGCACCTCACACTCCGACCGCAAGACAAACCAGGGCCATACAAACCTTTCAGGATGACATGTTAACTAAACTGGTACAACTAAACAGCCAACACATTCTAACTTAGTTACATCAACATGATATCTGAGCTTAAACATGTTTTCTGCAAAACAAACAAGCTTATGTTGATATACAAGTACGTTATTACAAGCTTGCCTGAAAAGGTCCAAGTTTACAATAACCCAACTACATCTTCTTCTACAGCTATAGCCTACACTATTGGCTGGTCAGGGCACGCGACGCCTGCTGCTCGCTGGGCCTGACATCATGCTCGGGTCTCGGGGACTCTAGCATTGATCGAGCTGAAGAAGATGGCCCCGTCGATGCCTGGCTGGTCGAGACCGCAGGCTTTGCCGGTTGGCTTGACGATGACGGCGCTCCCAGCTGACTTGTTGATGGCGTTCCTTATACGGGTGGTGTCGCACATCCACACAAGTTAATATCACCAATTATTTTTGCCGACAAGTCCAGCTGGGTCATCCGTAGCTACTCGGCCTTGTCTGGATCTACCTCCTTCGGGTATCCAGCCTCCAGGGGCTTGAGATCGATCAGGGGGTAGTGAGCACGTACCATGCTTAGCACATGTGCGCCTGCGTACTCTCCCACCTCCTTCGCGAACTCCTGGAACCATCCCCATGCCCTTTGGCATCTCTCGATCAATCCCAGCTGCGGCATCCTTGGCACATCTTCTGCTAGCGCCAGATCGATGAGGTTAAGGACCGGCAAAATGCCCTTTGCCACCTCCTGGCACCGGCTTTTCCAGGTGTCATGGTCCTTGGTGATCTCTTGGCATTGCACCTTCCAGCCGTCACGGTCTTTCATCATGGCCTCCAGATGCTTCTTTGCATTGATTTTTATAACTGCAAACCGCACACGCTGTTAAGACGTTGGACTACGCCAAACTATGGTAGGAAACAAAAACGAGCAAAGGCGGTTGGACAACTTACCTTTCAGCTCCTCTGTCATCTTGGTCGTATGGTCCCGGAGCTGCAACTGGTCTTGCGCCAGTTTTCTGTTGTCCTCGTTTAGGCGATCACACTCCCCGACCACATGACTGTTCTCCTCTCGGAGATGGATCACTTTAGCTTCTAAGCCTGCATACAGCTGTTACTACCAACAACGCAACAACACTTGTCAGTAGTCGGTATGATAAAATGGCTACTTACTTGTTCTTTCCTGCTCTTTCTTACTGAGCTGGATGACCAGGTTCTAGTTCTAGGAATCTTGCACCGTCTTTTCATGATCGGCGGCTTCAAGTCACTGGCGCAAGTGGTCCACCTCCGCCGTCAGCTCCTTGTTGTTTGCAACGATCCCCTCGATCTGGTCAAAGCATTTCTTGCGGTACCTTGCGGTCTTCATTAAGTCCTATGTGCAGATAGCTAAGTAAGACAACTATGACTAGACCGCAAGACCAGGGGGTGAAGCGAAGCTTACCTGCACTTCCGTAACAAGCCGTTTTGCCACCTGTTCAACTTTCTTGGTTTCTTCGACCTCTAGGATTTCCTCATGGATAGCCCATTGGTCGTTCCACCAACGCGACACATAAACATGTTGTCGCTTGTCTTGCGGATGGCCCAGGACCTCCTCCACCTCGTCCTCTTTGGGCTCTTCTTCGGGTCCTGGTGCTGGCCCAATGTCAGCAGCATCTGTGATCACCATAGCCTTCCCACGTGCTGCAGCGTCGGTAAATGTGGTTTGTGCACTCACTTTCGGCCGCTGCTCCTTGTTCTGCTCTGTTACCCTCGATGCTGAGGTGTTGCCCTCAGCAGGTTTAGCGCTTGGAGCACTCGTGCTCGGCTCGGCTGGTCCCTCGACCACCTGCTCGGGGACTGTTGTTTGATTGCTCGCTTGCTGAGGCCCCGACGGATCTTCTACTATGGCTTCCTCGGTGCTCAGCTGCTGGGTAGTCTGCTCTATACTTATTGGCGGCACCACGCCACTTCCGGCTAGCTGGTCCGAACTTTTTTGTGGACACCAAGCTAATACATCCGACATAAGTTCAGAAAGCAATCATATTAAATGCACATTGCTAACTTATATCAAGGTTACAAATACTTACATGTTGGAAACACGGAATGATGTGGAGAAGGCGTGTCTCTTCGGCCGTACTTGCTCCACATGCTATGCGGATGACCCCTGGTCTCCCTCTACATCCAACACTGTCGCTAGGCCTTGGTGCTCAACCCCTTCGCCACTAGTCCTTCACGTTGCAGTGGTCGGTGGTGTGCTCGGTTGAGTTGTCGCTCCATTCGCCGGTCGTGTTCCTTGCCCAGGTACTCCCGAGGTCGACTCGGCTGCATCCTTCACTGCCGTCGGCGATGTGGGTCCCACAGGCATGGAGGACCCATCTTGCTCCATCGACTCCAGTTGCTTCCTCCTTTTTCGAGGGACAAGTTGAAAGGTGTCTGCATCTTCTCCCTCCTCTACGTCATCGTCCGGCCAAGCAAAAATCGACTGCCGACGCTTGCTGGCCGGGTTCTCCTCTGGGTCCTCCTTGGGCTCATTGATACTTAGCGCTCCCCCGGTGAGCAGGGTGGTTACTGATCTCTTCTTCGATAGTTTGGGTCCTGGTGGCCACTTACCAGCAGCTTTGGCTGCTGCCTCCTCTCTAGCTCCAAGCTCCGCCCAGTCGACGTCCTCGTCCTCGATCTCAACACTGGTCTGGGTGGTGGGATTAGCTCCTTGTGGCCACTTTACTCTAGGGGGTGGCGACACAAACAATGTCGCTCCATCCCGACCATTAACCTGGGTAACAAAAGGGAGTGAACACAGTAAGTTTCCACTTACCCTACCACAATACAAGACTATGGGTACGTGGCAAGACGAGTTACCTTTGGGGGAGGTTGGGCAAGCTTGAAAGCATGCTCGATGTCGCTCAATCTGGCATAATTTGCATCGGCTAAGTTAAATAGCTCGCCAATTCTAGCTTTGACTTTGATTTTGTCAAGCGCCCTCTGCCTCATTCTCGTCGGGTCTACGCTCCCTTGATACTCATAGCTAGGATGTACCCTCCTCTGGCAGGGCTGGACCCGTTGGCTGATGAAACTCCCGACTACGCTCGAACCATCCAGTTTTTTTCCATGGGATCATTCCAAATATTTTTGGGATCTATCCCAGGTGCTCGGGCTTCTCCGACTAGCTCGTCTTCTTCTCTGGAATGTAGCCCACGTCGCACAGCGTGATCGTGTTTGGCTCTTCACGGATGTAGAACCATTTTTGTACCAGTCATCGAGCGACGTGTTCCATGGGTTGTGTAGGTACTGGGCTTTCATGCCATCACGGAGGTTGAGGTATACACCCTCGGCTATCTTCGAACCACCGCTTCCTTTCTTCCGCAGACAGAAAAGATGGCTGAAAAAATCGAAATGGGGCTTGAAGCCGCCATATGCTTCGCAAAAGTGGCGACAAGGAGGATCGAGTTGGGATGCAAATTGCAAATCCCAATCTCATAGTAAAGATAGAGCCCCTGAAGAAACGGATGCATCGGAACTCCAAATCCCTGTTTAAAGAAATCCTCGAACACCACGATCTCACCTGGTTGTGGATCGGGGTACCTCTCGCCCTCCGGTGCATGCCATCCTGCGAGCTCCTTGTTGTGGAGTACCCCCATGGTGACGAGGTCTTCAATGGTCTGCTCATTGCTTTTCGACTTCCACCATTCCTTCGCCATGACCCCTGTTTTCTTCTACACATCACTTTTCGCCATTTCCTTTCGTTTTCCGACTCTGACTCTGGCCTTGCAGGTGAACAGGGAGTGTGTTGATCTTCAACAGCAGCAGGGGATTAGCAGGGGCGGCAGTCGAAGCGGCGGCGGATTGATTGGTGGTGATTTCGGATGTGTTAGGGTTGGTTGGTGAGAGGAAGACGAAAGATGCGGTTGTTAATGGCAATCGGGTTCGGTAAATAGTAACTGACCTATCATATACCGTATTTAACCCAAGAGTTATGCCTTTTCGTCTGCCCGGGATTCTTGGGGGACGTGCGCACGCGCCACAGCCGGCTGTTTTCATGTTTGCAGTATTACTCAGCCCTGAGATCTACGCCAATATATGCACCTCTTCGTTGCCAGTGTGGGAGGGCCCATGTTAACGCACCTACTGACAGGTGCCACACAATTGTTTGCTTGACAAGACAAAAAGGCAGTATGATGTGCTATACCCGTCTACTTTTTTGACCAGACGTGTCAGACCGGACTTGTTAGAACAAACAAATAAATAAATACATAAAATAATAGTAATAGTGGAATATGGTTTTTTGCCACACTTTTTGTGCTTGGGGACTATACTGACCACCCTCGTGCTCGGGGACTGTCGCGACTATCCTTGTGCTCGGGGACTGTTCCGACCACTCTCGTGCTCGGGACTGTCTCGACCGCCCTCGTGCTCGGGGTCTGTCCCGACTAGCTTAGTGCTCGGGGATTGTCCCGACTATGGTTATTCTCGGGGATTCGTCGTTTTCCCCATGCTACGCTCAAGGACTGCCCCAACCACTCTCCGACCATTGCTCGGGGACCGCTCTCCTCGGCTACATGTGATTTGTACTCACATACAGTTGAGAAGCATTTATTTTTTCTCACTTAGACCTTGCTACAAGGCTGATACCACGCCTTCCAGCAAGCTCGGGGACTACATCGGTACGATGCACCTACCGGTGCAGCTCGTATCGCTTGTACGACGATTAGATTCTCAACTTAACTGGGAATTCTTTTTAGACCCTGGCACCACGTGCCTACGTCACCTACTACCCAGCTCGGGGACTAAGTGGGCACACTTCACCTTGCGGTGAATGTGCTTATTTTATCGACCCCTACACTCTGACTGTTGGCCATAATTGTTCCTGTACAAGGGTCACTTACATTTCTTTTCAGAAATACAAGTGGGCACACTTGATCAGGAAAGAAATCTTTTTCTTTTTTCTTTAGAGCACCATGCATTCTTCGGACAACCGGAATCTTTGGCTATAATCATGGTCTATTGCTCTCTGTGCTGACCAGAATACTGGCACATTTGCTTGGTCAATGTTTCAACCAGTTGGAGATGACATGAAGACAGACCGCATTAGCCGAAGAAGATCAAACGGCGTGTCGCAACATAATACATGGTGCTCGGGGACTAGCTGTGGGGGTATTAACCCCTATACACTTACGGCTAAGTTTGGGCCGACCCGAACCAGGGGGTTCGGCCCACCAGAAGACGACGTGCAGCCCAGCCGATCTGCTCGGAGTCCCGCGAAAGGAATCAAGGCAGATTTGGAGATCAAGTAAGATCCTGGTCGGTTAGAATAGGAATCCTTATCCGGCCACCTATGGCAATTGTAACTGGATGGGATTAGTTTCTAGATCTGTAACCCTGCCCCCCAGACTATATAAGGCGGGCAAAGGACCCCTCTCAAAAATCATCTCATTTACATACAACAATACAATCAAACGCAGGACATAGGTATTACACCCTCACGGCGGCCGAACCTGGATAAAACCTCATGTCTGTCTTGCGTCACCATCTCGTTCGTAGCTTGCACTGTCTGCTGATAATCTACTACCTTGGGCATACCCCTAGGTAGACTGCCGACCATATTTCATCGACAAAGACTACCCGCTAGATCAACATCTCATAGGAAGGAAGATCAAAATCAGAGGAAGTCTGCATTCAAGAGACTTGGACCAAGTGGAAGTCACAACAGAGAAAGCAGGAGGGACCACAGTCAAAACCACCAAGGCGTACAACCAAGATAGATTAGAAGCGAAGCACCCATTCGAACAGCCCCGCAGAACTACTCTCACCAAAACAACAGCTGGCTGGAAGGAGGTGCTGAATCAGAATACAAAGAAGCCGGGACGCACGATAGATTCCCTTGTTTTGCAAGCAGACTTGCGTCAATACGACTACCACACAAGTTCAAATCGTCCAAGCACTCTAAATATGATGCCAAGACCGAACCAAGGCAGTGGCTCAGAATCTACTCACAATTGATTGAACTGGCTGGAGGAGATGACGACATCAAGACCTTGTTCTTTCCTATGGCCCTAGAAACCATGCCCCTCCAATGGTTCGACAAATTGAATCCAGGGTCAATCAGAAATTGGGGGGACTTGCAAAGAGCTTTCTGTGAAAATTTCGCGGGAATCATTACGCACCCAATCACCCACGCAGAACTAAAGGGACTCAAGCAGAAAGGAGGCGAAAGTCTCAGAGATTACTATCGACGATTTGGTGAACTACATGCCCAAGTAATCGAAGCTTTCTCTCACAGAATCATGGCTAGGTGGCAGTTTCAGGATTTCTGCAAAGAGAACCCAAGAAACAATGAAGAATTCAGACGCATAGTAGAAAAAATGATTACAGTGGAGGAGAAGACACGAGAAAGGTTCTCGGAAAGAAGCAACCGAGACAACCCGGATAAGTAAAATCATCGAAACAACAGACACCAAGAGAGAAAACGTGGACCAGACAACACCGTAGTGGTAACTGACAAATCAAGGAAGTTTTCCAAGCCCAGAAGGTATGACGACATTGAAAGCATGCATTGCCCATTGCACCCTAATGGAAAGCACACCATTGGAAATTGCTACACCTTCAATGAACGATACACAAGAAAAGATAGTAAGGGGAGCACTAAAGAAGACAATCAGAAAAAAGATGAAGACAATCGCGAAGACCAGGGATTCCAAAAATCTAGGGGAACAGTAGCAGTAATCTTCGCCGAGGCCCCAGATTCCAGAAGTAAGCACCAAGAAAAGTTAGCTCTATGAACCATCATGGTAGCAGAACCGGCTACTCCAAGATATCTCAATTGGTCACAATATCCGATCCAGTTTTCAAGAGAAGACCAATGGACTAGCGTAGGAAACGCAGGTTATTACCCACTGGTTCTAGATCCAACCATCGCCGGTATAACTGTCACAAAGGTACTAATTGATGGAGGAGCCGGACTCAACATCATTTTTTCAGAAACTCTAAGGAAGATGGGATTACAACTCGCTGGGTTGATTACACCAACGAGCACACCTTTCTATGGGATAGTACCCGGCAAGGAATCACTCTACTGGTTACTTTTGGAACTCCCTCAAACTACCGCACAGAGTTCATCAAGTTTGAAGTTGCAGACTTTGAATCATCATACCATGCAATCCTCGGACGTCCAGCAATGGTAAAATTCATGGTAATACCACATTACCCATACCTATTGCTAAAGATGCCAGGGCCTAACGGAGTCCTCTCCCTACGAAGTGATTTGAAGCGCGCTTTTGACTGCGATGTTCATGCAATTCAAATTGCAGCCAAAGCACAAGCAACCAATGGTAGAAAAGAAATAGCTGCTGTTGCCGCGGAACTGAGCCCGGAAGAACTAGAGATACCAGCTAAAAAGCCCAGCATCCTAGCACCACCAAAAGAAGCCGACGTCAAGCAAATCGACCTAGGAACCGGTGATCTCGCCAAAACGGCAACCATCATTGCCCACCTCTCGGCAAAATAGGAACTCGCGCTCACCAACTTTCTTTGGGACAACAAAGATATCTTCGCTTGGAAGCCGGCCGACATGCCAGGTGTCCCAAGAGAGTTGGCTAAGCACAGAATTGATATCAACGAAGGCTCCAAGCCTGTGAAGCAACGACTAAGACGGTTCTCACCCGACAAGAAGGCAACAATTAAAAAAGAAATCACAAAGCTAATGGCAGCTAGATTCATCAGAGAAATCCTTCATCCGGATTGGCTAGCAAATCCAGTTCTAGTACAAAAGAAGAATACAGACGAGTGGCGGATGTGCGTTGACTATACAGATCTCAATAAACACTGCCCGAAAGATCCATTTGGGCTACCATGCATTGATCAGATAGTTGATTCAACAACAGGATCTGCCCTATTATCCTTCCTTGATTGCTATTCAGGATATCACCAAATTGCTTTAAAAGAAGAAGACCAGAGCAAGACATCTTTAATCACTCCGTTCGTTGCCTACTGCTACAAGACCATATCATTTGGACTCAAGAATGCTGGTGCCACTTACCAAAGAGCTATCCAGATGTGCCTTGGTGAACAGATCGGCGAGAACGTGGAGGCATATGTGGATGACATAGTAGTGAAAACAAAGAACAAGGACAGACTTATTGAAGACTTAAAGCAAACCTTCGAAAACCTGAAAAGGTGGAGGTGGAAATTGAACCCAAGCAAGTGTGTATTCGGAGTTCCTTCAGGACAACTACTCGGATTCTTGGTCAGTCATCGTGGAATCGAAGCCAGCGCCAAGCAAATTCGAGCCATAATAGAGATGGGACCCCCTCGAAGCGTCAAAGATGTGCAGAAACTAACAGGCTGCATGGCGGCCCTCAATCGTTTCATATCAAGACTAGGCCAAAAAGGGTTACCTTTCTTTAAACTACTAAAGAAGATAGACAAGTTCGAGTGGACAGAGGAAGCCAACGAAGCTTTCAAAAGACTTAAAGCATACCTCACATCATCGCTCGTTCTCACGCCACCAAAGAAATATGAAGACATGATGCTATATATTGCGGCTACTTCTACGGTGATCAGCACAGCGATAGTCGTGGAAAGAGAAGAAGAAGGGCGCGTATATAAAGTACAACGCCCCATATACTACATCAGTGAGGTTCTGTCAGAATCAAAAATCCGGTATCCGCATGTGCAAAAGCTACTCTACGCTCTCCTGATCACTTCATGAAAGCTACGCCACTATTTTGAAAGCCACAAGATTACCGTGGTAACAGATTTCCCACTCGGAGACATTCTACACAACAGAGACGCAACAGGGCGCATATCTAAGTGGGCAGTTGAACTTGGAGCTCTCAATATCGATTTCACTCCACGGAAGGCAATTAAATCCCAAGCCCTTGCTGATTTTGTGGCCGAGTGGATAGAAATTCAATAACCTATGTCAAACACCATCCTTGACCATTGGAAGATGTACTTTGATGGATCGCTCAAGCTAGGCAGAGCCGGAGCAGGAGTTCTCTTAATTTCTCTAGACGGAAAACAACTCAAGTATGTCCTTCAGATATTATGGCAAGCTACAAACAATAAAGCAGAGTACGAAGCCCTGATCCACGGGCTCCGAGTGGCAATTACCCTCGGAATCAAGCGATTGCTCATGTACGGAGATTCGGCAGTAGTCATCAACCAAGTCAACAAAGATTGGGACTGCACCAAAGAAAACATGGGTGCCTACTGTGCTGAAATACGAAAGCTTGAAAAATATTTTCAAGGATTAGAAATTCTACACGTCCTGTGCGATTCTAATATTGCGGTAGACGTCATCGCCAAGCTCGGGTTAGACAGGGCGAAGGTCCCACCCGGTGTATTTATAGAGGAGTTATCAGCTCCCTCTATCAAACAACCCGGTGAGATAACCCCTGAACTCCCAATAAAAGGCACCCAGATTTTGGTAATCAACACCTCATGGACCCAGGCCTTTATTGACTATATCAAAGAGAACAAGCGACCAACAGATAAAGAGGAGGCTACCAGAGTCATTCGTAGAAGCAGGAACTACGTCCTAATGGGGGAAAAGCTATACAGAAGAGCCGCGTCATCAGGAGTACTCCTAAAATGTGTCTCGTTTGAAGAAGGCAAAGAGATCTTAGACGAAATACACTCAGGTTGCTGCGAAAATCATGCCGCTTCAAGAACACTAGTCGGCAAAGCTTTCCGCACTGGATTCTACTGGCCAACAGCTCTTAAAGACACGGAAGAACTAGTTAGAAAATGCAAAGGCTGTCAAATGTTCGCAAGACAAGCTCATGTACCAGCTCACAATCTTATCTGCATCCCACCCGCTTGGCCTTTCTCCTGCTAGGGGCTGGATCAAGTAGGACCTCTCAAGAAAGCAAAGGGCGGTTTCGAGTACATCTTCGTAGCAATTGACAAGTTGACCAAGTGGATTGAATACAAACCACTCGCAAAATACAGCGCAACCAAAGCAGTAGAGTTCATCCAAGACATTATGCACAGATTCGGCATGCCCAACCGAATAATCATAGATTTGGGATCTCCCTTCACAGCTACAGAATTCAAAAGTTGGGCATAGGACTACGACTTTAGCATAGATTACGCGTCAGTCGCACATCCAGAAGCCAACGGACAGGTAGAAAGGGCTAACAGACTCATACTGGCTGGATTAAAGCCAAGACTGTATGAAGAATTGGTAGACTACGGATCCAAATGGATTGAAGAACTACCCAAAGTAGTATGGGGGCTACAAACTCAAATAAGCAGAGCCACTGGTTACTCACCCTTCTTCCTAGTTTACGGGTCAGAAGCCATACTACCGACCGACTTGATCTGGACATCACCAAGGATTGAACAGTATGACGAAGGAGAAGCAAAACACACTAGAAGATTGAGAACTCGATAGCTCAGAAGAAGTCAAAGTAAATGCTACCCTCCAATCAGCCAGATACCTACAAGGTTTAAGACGCCACTACAATAAGAGTACCTAACCTCGATCGCTCCAAATCAGAGATCTAGTACTAAGAAGATTACAAAAAACTGAAGGACGCCATAAACTACTCAGTCCATGGGAAGGTCCTTTTATTATCACAACAGTCACCGGACCAGGCACATACAAGTTGACAACCAAGGATGGAAAAGAAGTCAGCAACACATGGCACATCAGCCAACTAAGAAGATTCTACGCGTGAAAACAACTCAAGAAAGAATATATATTCAAGCCGCAAGGGATCAACGTCCATGATCAATACAGATAACATTCATCAACAACATATGTATTATTAGGGTTCATCAACGATTCACGATCAATAAAGATGATCTTTCTACACAACATATGTCTTGTTATGACTTTCTCCGAAGTTGTCTTCACTAAGCAAAATGGCTGAAACATGCCTGAGCATACCATACCCGAGAGAGCAAAAGAAATTTGAAAAGATGCTTGAGCTCACGATGAGGGTAGCTAACAAGCTAACACCCGAAACAAAAAGCAAAATAGCTGAAAATACGCCTGAGCATCCCGGCCGAGAGCAAAATAGCTGAAAAGATGCTTGAGCCCGCCGATGAGGGTAGCTAACAAGCTAACACCCGAAACAAAAAGCAAAATGGCTGAAAATACGCTTGAGCATCCCGGCCGAGAGCAAAATAGCTGAAAAGATGCTTGAGCCCGCCGATGAGGGTAGCTAATAAGCTAACACACGAAACAAAAAGCAAAATGGCTGAAAATATGCCTGAGCATCCCGGTCGAGAGCAAAATAGCTGAAAAGATGCTTGAGCCGCCGATGAGGGTAGCTAATAAGCTAACACCAAACAAAAAGCAAAATGGTGAAAATACGCTTTGAGCATCTCGTGCCGAGAGCAAAATAAAGTGAAAAGATGCTTGAGCACTCGCCGATGAGGGTAGCTAACAAGCTAACACCAAACAAAAAAGCAAAAAATTTGAAAATACGCTGAGCATCGGCCGAGAGCAAAATAGCTAAAAAGATGCTTGAGCTCGCCGATGAGGGTAGCTAATAAGCTAACACCAACCAAAAGCAAAATGGTGAAAATACGCTGAGCATCCCGGCCAAGAGCAAAATAGCTGAAAAGATGCTTGAGCCCGCCGATGAGGGTAGCTAACAAGCTAACACCCGAAACAAAAAGAAAAATGGCTGAAAATACGCCTAAGCATCCCGGCCGAGAGCAAAATAGCTGAAAAGATGCTTGAGCCCGTCGATGAGGGTAGCTAATAAGCTAACACCCGAACCAAAAGCAAAATGGCTGAAAATACGCCTGAGCATCCCGGCCAAGAGCAAAATAGCTGAAAAGATGCTTGAGCCCGCCGATGAGGGTAGCTAACAAGCTAACACCCGAACCAAAAAGCAAAAACGACTGAAACTAAGCCCGAGCATAATTTAGAGTGAATTCAAGACAAGACCCTCCAGCTACTTGTTCCAAATAGCAAGAGGCTCGGGGGCTACACTTGGATAGATCCAAGAAGCGCTACACGGTTTCGCACAGGAAAGTATTCAGGCAACGCTTGTTCCTGCTCGGCAAGACCTGAAGGAACAAGACGAGGTTTCCAGAACTCCACCATGAAGTGCTCAGAGACTTATCAATCTCAAGATCGCCGATCCTAAGTCTTTTTAGTACTAACAAGAACACGAAGTCTACCGAAACAACGATCTATACCGAGTTGTTTACAAGTCACAAATAAAAAGCTAGACAAGCCAAACAAAGCGCTCAACAGATTAAGAAAGTCTGTCAAGACAACGACCCACATATACCAAGTTGTTTACAAGACAAGGACATTCAGGCAAAGAAGACGTCAACTAAAATAAATGATCTTCATTCAAACTCTATTCAAGAAGAAGTATAAGTATTCTGTTACAAAAGCCAGAGTACAAAGGTCGATTACATTCAAGCATTGTCATCAGGAGTAGAAATATCGATATGAAGGTTATCAACAATCCTACTGGCTAAAGTCTTCGACCTTAGGCTCCGCCCTTTCAACACATCAACATATTCTCGACTTTTGGCTTCGTCAGTGATCTTGGATAGGGGAAACTCCGGAGAAAGAACCCGGACCTGGGCAAGAACATTCCTGGTACATAAGTGGGCACACTTCTTCACAAACTCCTGGAAACAGGTTGGAACTCGGGGAATGAACTGAGCCCAAGGTTGACCGTCATCTGTTGGAGTCCGGAGAAGGTCGGCTACTGACCGGAAGGATTTCCACAAAGTGTTCCAGTTGTCATTGGTCGTCGCCAACTTACCAGACAAGTCTTGAATAGTCTTTTGAGCCTGCACAAGATCTCTGTCAGCTCCACGCCTAATCAGTTTGGCAAGCGCGAGTTCTTCTTCAGCGTGAGTAATTACCTCCTCAGCCCTATTGTGACTATTGCGGGCGGTGGTCTTCATTTCCTCAAGACCCTCTGAGAGCTTCTGCTTTTCAACTCGGAAAACAAGTCAGCAGAAAAGAAAATTAGAATACAAAAGGAAACAAAAAGAACCCGCAATACCTTTGCACTCATTCTTTAGGGACTCCACCGCAACATCCCTCTGCTTTTCCGCCTCAACAACCTGGGCGCGGAGAGCCTTCTCCTCCTTCTGATGCATCTGGCGCTCGGTCTCCAACTCGGCCAGATAGACGTCAAGCTCTGCCTTCAAGGCACTCACCTCGGAGGACAACTTTTTCTCGGTTTCAGACGAGAAAAAGAAGCCGATATGATCATGAGAAAAAGACTGAGCAAATATATAGAGAGAGAAAACCAAGGCATAAGAACAAGAGAAAGACGAACAGCCAAAGAAAGAATCTCAGAAAAACTAACCTGGAGCTTTTCCCCAAAAGAAGTCGCAGAGGACGCCAAGTTCCCCCAGGCTGCGGTCAGCTCAGACAACCGATGAGTAGCATCGAATTGATGCAACACATCATCATCCAAGCGTGAAGCACCGGTACCAAGGGGAGCTGAGGGAGAAGCCAGTGTAGGCATAGAAGGCAAGGCCAGGGCGGTATCCTGGGAAGCCCCAGCTACCTCCTAGAAGTACCCACCGCCATGACCACAGTCACCTCTGGAGCAACAGGGTCAGCAGCAGCAAGGGGGCAGCTTCCCTCACAGCCACCTCACTGACTATACTCTCTGAGTCCTTCGACTTAGTATGCGGGGGCGCACCAGAAGGCTGACTAGAGGGTGACGGAGGAGTAAGAGAAGGCAAGGGACTGCAAGATGATTGAGAAACTCGTCGATATGAACACAAGTTAGGAAAAGGAAAGGCAAAAAGCAAAGAAGCACAATAAAGAGTCACTTACTCAGCTATCTTCTTCTTCAAAAAACCGAAAGAAGACCTTGCAAGAGGAACTATGGCGGCAAAAACATCACCACCACCCTGCGACAGGAGTGGCGCAGTTGGTACTAGAGCCCCAGAAGAACTCGGGGCCGGAGCCCCAGAAGAACTCGTACCCGACGACCGCTTACTACAAAAGGATCAAGACCAAAAGTCAAAACAAAAGGAGGGATTCAACAATAGGAAAATGAGAAAATAACTCACTGACGCATGACAAGGGGTGCATCATCATCCTCTTCTTCCTCAGTCTCGACCAAGGCCACCATAGCACCAGCTGAAAAAGGACAAAAAGTACTCGGTTAAAGACAAACAAGCAACAGAAGGACAGAGCGTATTAATGTGCTCACCTAAGAGCATGCTAGCTATAACTTGAGTACCTGGACAAGTACTCGGATGGCGAGCTTTTTTGGCAGCAGGCACACCAGAAGAAGAACCAACCACTCGCCCCCTCTTGCCGACGCTACGAGCAGCTCGAGGAACTAAACGAGGAACATACTCTACATATACATCAGGGTCTGTAGAAGAAACACCAGGAAGCATTACGACAGTTTGTGACTTACTAGTTAAAGAAGCCCCAGCAAGACTACCCCAGCCCCCACAACGGCAGGGAGGGCGTCAAGGGGAATCGGGTCAATGAAGTTACGCCCCAATTCCTACGAAAAAAATAAGACAACAAGACAAGGAAGATTAAGCGAAAATAGATACAGCAAAAAAAACAAAAAAACAAAAAGTACCCGCACAAAGAGAAAACAACTTACAGCTGGAGGCGGGTTCTTTGCACGCAGTACTCGGAGACGGTAAGCGGGACAACGCTTGCTCCTTTCAGCATCTTCTGAAGATGCTCGAGTACCTCCTCGTCGGTCAACTCAAGGGCAGGGACCATGCGTGAATGATCCTCAGCCCCAAAGTACTCGAAGTCAAAGTTCTCTCGCTCCTTCAGAGGTTGAACACGACGGTGAAGAAAACTCGAGATGATTCTAAAGCCGGTCAAGCCCTGCTGCTTCAGAGTGCTTATCCGCTCAAGGAATGGCTGGATCGCCTAGAGCTCGTCCGATGTCAGGGAGTTCTTTTCCCACCGGTCATTAACCAAGGGACCAGATCCAGAATGAACGGCGAGAGAAGGAAACAAATTGGCGGCATAAAACCAGTCAGCGTGCCAATCCCTCACAAAATCAACCAGGTCATAGTCAAAGAATTTGCTTTTGAAACCCTGGCGAAACTGAATCCCGTAGCCGCCAAGAACATTGGTGTCTTCGCGGCGGGGTTGAGGCTTCAGACGAAAGAAGTGACGGAAGAGAGAAAGAGAAGGAGGAATTCCAAGGAAAGCTTCATAGAGATGTACAAAAACAGAAAGATGGAGGACGGCATTGGGAGTAAGATGGTTCAAAACAACCCCAAAATAACCAAGAAATTGATGGAGGAAGGCGGAAGCAGGAAGGCAAAGTCCAGCACGGATAAAGGAGACGAACAAAATAATCTCACCAGGACCTAGAGCAAGGACCCGATGCTCGCCTGAAGCTCTCCATTCAGCAATGTCCTTGCTCTGGATCAGACCATCGCTAACAAGCTCGCGAAGCTGGTCTTCAGTCGTTGTCGGAGCCGGCCAAGCCTTCTGGGTAGCCCTCATGGCCACGAACTCCTGGTTTTCGATCATGGAAAGAGATGACTCCTTGTCCACGAAGGCAGCCTGGGACCTGCTCGCGGCTTTCTTCCTACCCATGTACTAGCGGAAGCAAAAAAGGCACTAGGGAAAGACGAGGCTAAGATGGTGGCGCTCAGATGATGGCGACAATGGCGGCGGCGGACTTATGAAAACTAGGGTTTCAGGGCAAAAGCGGAGCAGTAAAGAAGAAGAAGATGAAAGGCCTTTAAATAGATTTTACAGCAATAAAATGTGGCCCATCGGGCCCATAAAAGCACGATGTGAGAACGCAACGGTCCATTTACTGACACAGCTAAAATGACAGTACAGTTCAACGGGCAGAATTTGGACTTATCCATCCAGCAGAACGACAGAGCTATCATATTGCTACAAAAAGAACTCATCAGCCATGAAGCAACAAAAGGTTACCTGACAGGGAGCATAACAACCCAGTCCTTATAGAAAGAACTCAGGAATCTCAAAAACAACTAGGACATCAGCAGGGTAAAGAGTGACAACTCAGAAGACAAGATTCTTTCCATTACAAATGACTTCAAAACATACAAGATTACACATCTTACAAGACCCAACGAACTCGGTACTACGATAGGCAAGGTAGCAAAAAGGAACCTGGAGACGACTAGGTTCTGGAACGACTACGTGCTCCAAATTGCTACTCGGTAGAACAAGCCGCACTCGGCTACACTGTTTTCTTCAAAGGACGGACGCAGTGCATCCAAGGCAGAAATCAGCAGCACGGCGGGACAACATAGACCAGGGGAAGTCGGTAGGCATCTGTCTACCCAAGTCCGATGTGATACTAGATATGGTGTTGATCTGCACCGGACAGTCTCAAGACAGGCGACGAAGATAAACCCAGAACTGCTGGATGAAGGAACGCATCCCGTATCACAAGACTTCCTCCAGCTACGACAAGATGCACAAGAACTACAAAATACGCCCGGGGGCTGCTCTACTTCACGAACTATCATATTCATGACTACGTGGATTTCAAACCACACAACAAAGTGCTCGATGAATCAAAGTTGCACACAAGGAGAGGATATTTATAGACCAAAGAAGCGGTGCACATGGACCGGGAGCACCAGCGGAACAAACCTAACAAAGGACATGATGAAAAGACAGAATTCAATGAAAGAGAACTCAGACGTGAAGCAACAGTACTCAACAACAAGCATATTCGGGAGAATATACCAACACTGTACAACCCGTGAACAAAAGGCATTTACACTCAACCACCACCATACAACTACACCTGACAATAGCAGACTCTACCTCTGAAAAGTAGCAGACTCTACATCTGAAAGCAGCAGACTCTACATTTGACAACAGCAGACTACCAGAGGATATGCCAAGATTCTGTATCCGAGTTCTTTTTGAAGAATGCTCAGGGCTACATCAAGGGAAGTTTTCAGTTCTTTGAACAACTCAGATTCAAGACCCTCCAACTCTTTGTTCTAAATAGCAAGAGGCTCGGGGGCTACACTCAGTGAGTGCACTTTTTCTTCAAAAAAGCGCACATCACTCAAAAGACTTCTACAAGACAAGAGTTGTAAAACAACATAAGATCCAAGAACCTCCAACTTTTTGTTCCAAATAGCAAAAGGCTCGGGGGCTACACTCAGTGAGTGCACTTTTTCTCCAAAAAAGCGCACATCACCAAGAAGACTTCTTCAAGATAGATCACTTCAAGACATCAAGACAAAAAGAACCCGGACCTAGCTATACCCGAGCTCTTTTTTGATAAAGAACCCAGGTATATGCTCAGGAACCCTTCGACGAAGAATCAGAGTGATTTCAAGAGAAGACCCTCCAGCTCCTTGTGCCAAAAAGCAAGAGACTCGAGGGCTACACCCAAATGGGAATACTTTTTTCTTCAAAAAAGGTACACATCAACCAAAGATCTCATGAAGCGCTGCACGGTTTCACTCAAGAAAGCACTCGGACAACGCTTGTTTCTACTTGGCAAGACCTGAAGGAACAAGACAAGGCTTCTAGAACTCAACCATGAAGTGCTCGGGGCTTGTCGATCACGGGATCCACAGGATACCCCGCCAGGAAGGGAGAAGATCTAGTCTAACTAGGATTCTTCCCATCTAATCCTAGTAGTAGTATTATTCTGTAATCCTACTAGGAACTCTCATTGTAAACCAACTAGGACTCTGATCTCCTGACTATATAAAGGAGGGCGGAGTTCCTAGAGAGGAGGACGACTGCAACACAACAACACACAATCAATCCAATGCAAGGGCTAACGCTGACTGGACGTAGGGCTGTTACTCGATCACGGTCGAGGGCCCGAACCAGGATAAATCGACTGTCTCTTGCGTTTACCGTCGAGTTCCGCATATTGAAGCCCGAACATACTGCTCCGGGTACCCCCATGGCAGGCTATCGGTGGTAAAACATCGACAACATTGAACTATTTCATATGAGTACTTTCGTTGCATCCCTAAAGGAAACAAATATAATTGAAACAAAACAACATAAAAGCAAAAGCAACAGGAAATCAAATACTGCAAAATACAATATATTTTAGGACAAATTTCAAATGCTAGATTACACTACATTTCAGGATGGAGTGAGCAATTTACTCTCTTACGTAAAGAGTGAATTACTAGTCTCTTATTCCAAATTCCCATTCAAAAAAATAGATTTCTTAATGAAGCCTACAGTCCTTGCTGCAATACAGAGCCCTAGGTTTCCATCCATCTACAATATCACCACAGACACCGCCTACGCATAGAAGGTCGCTGCGCACTTGTGACTGTGGCGGCGGCGACAATGGTCCCCATGTCGTATTGTAGGTCACCTTGATGGCCGAGTGGCGGCACAGCACACACCCCTTGTTGCTTAGCCACCTACTCATTGGTCCACCGCCACCCGTGATTCTTCCTCGCCCTAGACCCATCTCATGTACCACCTCACAGTGTCATTGTCACCGACATTGCCATTGTGCCTATAGAGCAATAGTGCGACCAGATACGCCATGAGATTGGCACAGGTGAGATCATTGAGGCATGGTCGGGGGTTGTGCTTTTCCAAGAATACGGTTTGTATCCCGGTGAGGAACCAAGCCTCTGGGTTGCCGACTTGGTTTAGGCTAGCAAGGAGGGCATAGTAGTTGACGTGGTCGGCCACCGTCCTCCCGCATCTGAACCGATCTAGTGCCAGATGTCGAATGACGGTGGGGTCACCACAGATGCGGTGCATGGACAAGCAGGTCACCCGTAGGCTATGGAGGTCATCCATGGGCCGATCCAAGGTCATAGCAAGGTGGCCGGCGATCTCAATTTGCACATCGGTAGGGAGCATTGTCAGCGACATGATTGCCTAGGTGGATGGAGCTACGGTGTGTGGATAGCGGCGAGATGGAGTGCTAGAGAGGCAGAGCGGCACGATCAACTTAATTACATTGATCGAGGAGGAGGCGGGGGAGGCGGCCGAGCGGGGGTTATAGTAGGAGTTCTTAAATACCCTCTATGAACTGGCATGGGAACTCGCAACGATGACACACAAAAAAACCATCTTCAATTCGTGTGGGTAGGTGACCGGGTGGATTGAATGTACACTATTTCCAAACCTAAGAGTCAAAATGTGAAATGGGGGATGCCAACCAACGACAAAGCCTGAGCGTCATGTCCTATAGGAGAGCAACCGCTTGGTTCTCCTCTTTAAAATGACCAGTAGGTTGTAGAGAGCACCACCGACTAGGGTATTCTCTCATATGTACTCTACTTACCAGTCCATCACATCACCTCCGATCCCTACTCATCGGCGACGACTATAGCGTAGAGCGAGCCATGGGGCACTAGTCATCCAGCAAGTATTCCACCGACTATGAAGACGAGGATGGCGAGGAGGTGAATCAACCGACTATTCCCCGAGCGCGATGAGTATATGTTGCCGACGGAGGAGCCTGCTGAAGACGACGGGGAGCCCACCGATGATGATGAGGTAGAGGCGCCGCCGCCTGCAGAGGAGGAGGAGGATAAGGATCAGGAGGAGGAGGAGGAGGAGGTGGACAACATCACCGAGACCATTCCGCTAGGGTTTGCCCCATGTCATCGTACAAGAAGCGTAGGCTCAACCCTCCATCCTCCAACACGATTATGGAGGACGAGGATGACTCCTCATCGGAGTACGATGACGAGGAAGGGCGGTGACAACGGCCACAGTAGGGCTAGAGACATCAATCCGTAGGTGTTAATTAGTACAGTAGCAGTAGGTGTAGCAGTAACTAGTAGTAGTACAATGGTGGGTGCGTTGTAGTGCACTTTTGGTCTATTTCGAATGGCCTCATGTACCAAGATAAATATTAGGAATCAATATAATGGCGGTTTTAACTATTTTTGAGTGATTTTCATGTACATTTTGGAATGTGCTTTTGATGAGGGCGCACAGGCAATGGCTTTCTTTGAACAGTGAACACCACTATGAAGAAATGAACAAACTGATATAAACAATAAATAAATAAGCACACTACCAATTACAGATTGGGATACATCAGCATTATTGACATCCAGATACATACCACAATTAACTAAGTTTAAACCATCGCCTAACTCATCTTGTAGCCTTTCTGCTTCTACACCCTTTTTGCATGTCCGGCCTGTGGCAAAATGAGGGGGCAGATTGTCCTTTGGTTGTTGATTTTGCATGTACAAGATAAAAGAGCTGGCCGGGCATCTAATATATGGTCTAGCCTCGTCTAATACAACATGGTCGGACTGTGCTTTGGTGGCATAAAAGATTAGGCACCTATTCCTGGGTCTTGGTTGGTTTTGTAGAGCTAGCCATGGCTACATGCATAATAATAGGAGAGTAGTGCTACTAGAAAGATGACATAACATCAAACCAGAGTTCCAATATATATGTGGAGTATAGCAACGATATGAGTTCAGACTATGTAACCATGCCTTCATCGACCATAATAAGAGGAGAAACATGCCACACTACTCAAAGTCATACAACTACTATATAAACATACTAGTTCTAACTACAGATGATTAACATGACTTCGTAGTAGTAATGAGCACCAGGCAGCGTACTCGTCCTAACTACAAATGTTTACATGACTTGATACAACTAATTAATTTAATGAGCGGTGCCATCCCATAGCTCTAAGCAAGTCATGCAACAAGGGTACCAATAGGCACGATCAAAATCCAATGCCTGCAAGGTAAACCTACCTAGGTTGAAACCCGTAAACCTCTCCGCCACGTTGAACCCGAGGAACACTTCACCCACTCCTGCCGTGGGGCGCCGGGAGCTGATCCGGCGAAGGCAAGCTGGACCACGATGGGGCCACCTCTATAGAACCCTAGAACATGTCCTCAGCGGATGGTGAGTGGGACCGCGATGTTGTAGGAGACCTACTCCCACCATGGGGCATCGGGAGCGAATCCGGTGATGGCGAGCACGACACGACGGTGCCACCGATGACGGCGAGGTGGACTGCACCGGGAGCGGCGGTGGCGAGAGAACCACCGGTGCCAGTGGCATCAACGTCATCGTTGTGGGTGACGGGGAGACCAATGCAAACCTAGGGGATGGCATGCGGGACCACGATGGTGCCTACGACAATGGCGAGGTGGACCGCACCGGGAGCGGCGGTGGCGAGCAAACTGTTGGCGTTTCTTAGCATAACTCTTTACTAAGTTGTCATCCCTAGCAATGATGCCAAAAATACATCGTTGGTAATTATTAAGGACACTTGTAAAGTTAGAGGAAATCATATATGTTAGAGTAATTCACAAGCACACAGATAATATACCATTATAGCACTTCACCCGGGAGTATACCAGGTATCGTTATTTATATTTTTCCACAGGGAGGAGCGATGGGGTGGTTAGAGACATTGACAAATATTTATACTTATGATAAAATCATTAACTCAACTCTCATGCTATAATAGGGGTAAGCGAAATGATAAATAAATGATAAGTGTAAGACATTGATAATAATAATCCAGAGATAGAAATAAATACTCATAAATGTAGTATGGCTAGGCAGGAGATTAATTAAGAGAAAAGATTCCTAAGTCATTCCTTAATTACTGTCTTTTGTACATTCTAGTATATATACTTTCATCTATAGCATAACTAACTTAGTATCTATGCATAAGGAACATTACTAAGGAAGATCAAGAAGCAGAGCTTGATTCCCTTCACAATCGGGTTATACTTGTTCTACAAACGGGGAGTGGACTACAAAGGACTCAACGAGAATATCACACTCGTGATCTACCACATGGCCCAAAATATAGAGTACATTCGTAGGTAAACAACATATAAGCACCACGCTTACATAATGTTGACCACTTAACTCACTCGAGTACTGAGCTAAGCGCTTTTGCGATCTTATGCATAAATTCATCATCAATCATGACTATATCAAGCATACAACTGGAGCAAACTAGGAACGTAATAAATATAAACATAGTATTGAAATAGCACAAAGTCAAAATATAGAGGATATAATGGCTTTACCAACCTCCAGACGGTGAATCCGAAATCCTGATCAATAGCCCAACTCTACTTGAATCTTGCTAGCTAGCCTATACTAGAACTTTGAGGAGTTGAAGATCTATTCTCTCTCTCTCTCTGAAACCCTAATTTCTAATCCTTCTTGACTTAATGATCAGGGTTATGCCAGGGGGTGGTAGGGGCTGGTATATATAGGGAGGAGCATCAATCCTAAGCCCTCGGATCAAATCGACTTAAAAGAACAGCAGAGATGCAAACCCTAAGGCAGTGGAGAACCAACGTAGTGAAAAGGGGCTACCCTATGGGCCCCTAGGTAGACCGGTCTGCAAGTGTGGTCGGCCAGACCCACCTGTCATCCTCTCATGCCTTGCTTCGGTGGAGTGCCTTCTGGTGTCCTCTAGAACCTTCTGGAGCTATTTTCGTCGTGGATAATTGCGATTAATTCTGACGATTGCGTTCACCTTGACGGTTTTCGGAATAAACCACGCTAAAAACACAGATTCACCAAAACTTATGGAATTTGTTAGTTTAAACCCCTAAACCTATGTTGATGATCATTTTCATGCATTATATTAACGGTTTATGATGGATGATAACTATCATTGTTGGTATATTTAACACACACAAATAAATCCGCAAGCGCACGGTTACCGCTGTAGCTTTCATCCGGAAGTATTCTAAGTATCATATCCATAGGAAACGTGTGAGACTAACTATGGTCTAACTTAACAAGGGGTAGCGACTAGGTTGGGGTTTAACTTAACTAGGAGTAGCAACAAGGCTAAGGATAAATAGGAGCGTAGAGAGGATAACTGAGGTTCTCTAATTCTAACTTGGGTAAGTATGCCTTCTACTATTTAACTAGGGACATTACTTGGGAAAGACACTAGTAGACGATGCTTCCCTTCATAACCGGGTCCTACTTGGCCTACAGATGGGAGGTGGACTACAAAGGATGAACGATGCTATATAGTACAAGGCTATATAGTATTGATGTCACAACCGCGATCTACCACCGATCCGGAATGTAGGGTGCATCCACGATTAACCTAAGTCTAAGCACCATGTTTACACTCATGATTAATACTCTACTCTAGTAGGAAGAGAATAAAGCACTCAAAAGAGAGTCGTGATCCTAATGAATAATATAAACAAAATACTTACTTGAATCAGAAGTTGATTACCAGGGAAATCTCAGAAGCAAGCTCAAGTACAACTTGATTCCGCCAAGGTACAAGCCATAGAGAGAGCACCAACAGGCCAGCATCCCCTCCAAACTCTTCCCTCACTCTTTATCTCACTATTTCTAATTGTAGTAGCTGAGACCGCGCTCGATGCCGTGAACGAGGAGGCAGCCAACGCCAGGGCCGCCAACATGGCGATGCGCACTGAACTCACCGATGAGTTGAACTTATTTGTTTCCTTTATGAAATTGCTTCTCGTCTTGACTTTGAATCTCCGTGTTTCTCAGTGGTTCAAGAGCAGCTAGGCGCGGTCCTGGCTGAAGTGGCGGATCTTCGCTGGGCCAACAAGGAGCTAGCCGACAGACTAGTGGAAATGACTCATCTACGTGACGAGTCAGCGGATTGGGCATGTGGCGGTGCAGCCATGGTGCTAGAGAGAGCAGTGGAAGCCACCATCGGGTTGGTGCAACTGACGGGTTTAGACCTTCGCGAGCAGGTTCTTGGCCTCCTGGCATGAATTAGGGAGGTGATGGCACACGACGTTTGCCATGGGGCCACAGCAGCCCTTACTGTCGCTCACCTTCATCTTCAGCCGGAGGTGGACCTACATGTGATGGAGCCTAGGTTCCCATCACAGTCGGACATGTCTGAAGACGTCGATGTCAGACGGCTAATAGCGGATTTTGGTGCCGCCACCAATGCCATTGCAGTGGTTGTATGTAGAGCAAGTCATCAAGGACACTCCTCATTGAGGTCAGGTCCTATTGGTTTGCTTTTTATCTAAAATATTATCTGAATAAAATTCCGCTTTGCAGACCGATAGTTTCATGATTGTAATTGTAGCCCCCGAGCACTCAGGTAGGTTAGTATAACATGTCAGAGTGTTGAGACCATGCACATTACCGCAACTATTTTGGCATTGCCATGTCAGTGCAAAGCCCCCGAGCACAAGTGTCGACTGGCCAGTATGGCTTTACTCGGGAGGTGATGTTGCATAGCATTTAGGACATAGCCTTCGAGTCATTCTTTAGGAAAGTGTTTCCCTAGCTGTCTTAGGCGTTAAACCCTTTTGTGCATAGCAACCATATATATTTCTTTTTTAAATGGTGGGAAAGCAATTATTAGTGCGTATTAACAACACTGGTGTAGTTTGCCCTGTTGTCTTTGTCCCTTCTCTGCTCAGGGTTGACCCAAGGTTTTTTGCAGTCTGCACCATTGGTGCTCTAGGCCTCGGTCATGAGGTCATCCCTTGTAGCCAGGTCACCTTTCTCCTCTTCTAGTTTTGCTTCTTCGGGCAAGTCGGCTGCCTCTAGTGGTATCGGTGTACTCGGCGAAGCAGAAACCGTGGAATCAGGAGGTAAAATGTTGGCCGGGGTTTCTAGCATGAGCCAGTGCTCTAGGGATCGAGGCGAGCATTGGGCGCTCTGACCATCTTAAATAAATAGGAACTACAAGCGTAGTGGCAAAGATGAGACGTCGGGTTACCTTTTCACGATGGTGGTCCTCATAGGCCTATGGGCCCACGAAGATGATCATGACGCCCTTGATGTTGGGGTAGCCACCTTCATCATCCTCAACAGCGTCGTCCTTCCCATTCTTCAAGTGGTCACCATTCGTCTTGTCCTTGCTAGCTTTAATGATCTCATGTTTGTAAGTATGGCAGTCCCTAGCCAAGTGGTTCACCAGGAAACCATGGTTTTGACAAGTTTGGTTCATGATCTCATCGAATTTTGCATGGCCTCCGCGGCTTTGTTTGAATTTGTTGCCTTCATGTTTCTCGACGTTGGCCACGAGCTCACCTCAACGCTTATGATCCTTCTTGGTTAGTGGGGATTGGTCCACGTCGTCGGTGAGTCACAACTTATATTTGCCATTACTGGCGTTAAAGCAATCTTCGCCGTCGGCATGCTCATGGGCTAAGGTGAACATGCTGTGGAGACCGATGTTCTTCCTTTGCCCAATGTCCCAAATGAGGGTTTCGCTGTTGACACCGGCGGTGAAGGCTGTGATGATGCTAGTGTTAGGGATGTCCTCAAGCTTATTCTTGCATTGCATGAAGCGCTTTATGTAATCATGGAGACTCTCGTTGGTCTTGCGTTTGCATCCCAGGAGGTCCCACGAGGTGCTTGGCTTAGTGTAGGCTCCCTCAAAGTGATTATAGAATGCCTTTTCACGGTCAGCCCATCGCTTGATCATGCCTTCCCAAAGGTTGTTTAGCCAGTTTTTGGTAGAGTCAGTGAGGTAGATCGGAAGGTACTAAATCATGAAAAACATGTCCAGTGCGGATGTCGCTTTCATGGCGAGTTGGTAGTTTACCAGCCAAATCTTCGGGTCTGTCTCACCATCATATTTTTCAATGTTTGGAGCACGAAACCTATGGGGCGTTGGGGCCAACCGGATTCGGTATTCGAACGTGGGGGTTCCTACCAAGTCACAGGGATCGCCCCCGGCGGTGCGTGGCACCGGCTCGGGTCGATTCCTAGGATTTCTCCCATCATAACGGGTATCGCCCTCGCCATCAAAGCAATAGCTACTCCCCAAATAGTCCTTGGCCCTACCATCCTTGTGACTCCCTCCATTGGGAGAGTGCCCTCTATCGCCACCTCCTCGCCCGCCACCTCTCTGACCGCCGCCATCGTCACCCGGTTGCGGAGCGAGATCTTGGGGGCATTCACGGTTGTGGCATGCGAATCTGTTAGATGGGTGCAGCGGTTGAGCCCCCGAGTTTCGGGGTGCATGGCTACGTGTAACAGACGCATCGTTGGGTGCTAATATGCGGTCGGCAGCGGCCTCTATCAGCTCTTGAATCCTTTGGAAAGCCTGTTATCCCTCTTATGTGGATGGTTGTGGCATCGCCTCCACTTCCCTCATGGCCTTGGCCAAGTTTTGCTCGGTGTTAGAATACACTAGAGCTGCTCGTAGAATGTCGTTGTGGGCCTGACGGCCCCAAGCTACATTCTATTGTTGGAGCTAACGTTGGAGTTTCAGATTTTCCTATGCTAACACGTCGTTGTGATTAAGCAAATGATCCCGAGCCTACTGGCTGGTCTCGTAAGGTGTTGCATAATCAAACTTGAAATGATCGTGGGGGAAACATTCAGGGGTGATGTACTCGTTCCCCTCGTGATTGTTCATACCAAGATAGCAACTGCGTGTATGTGAGATGATGTCATCATTGTCAATGTCCCTGCGGTTAACTCCATGTGGCCGGTAATAGTCGCAGAGAGAAAGGCATGAAGCCGCTATGTTAATGAGCTTGGCGGCTCCCATGTCATGGCGCTGATTGCTCTCATCGGAGTAGCCCGATTGTTCCAAGATGGTATCGCCCTGGCTTTGATTGTGGATGGCGATCCTGACTAGGTTCAAGCCAAAATCATCATCATGGTGATCCCAATCAGTATGACATGGGTTTTTTGGATCCTCCATAGGAGATCCAGAAGGTGGCATGAGAGCTTGAAGGGATTGGATGAGGTATCATATCCGATGTTGGGATAGGATCCCCAATCTTGTGAAGGAAAAGAGTGGCATAGAGTCCAGGCTCTTGGCCAAGTTCGGCGAAAAGTTGACCATGGTAGGTTAGATGATGGGCGATGGCAAGCGGTCCTTCATCAGCAGCCTTCTCTAGTCTGGCAACGAAAGCTCGGATCTAGAGCGACTACTCCTCCTCTTGTTCGATCGGCTCAGGCTCCTATAGGTGTAGGTCCCCGAACCGGTCAGCGATGAAGTCGAGCTTGTCGAAGATGATCCTCGTGCCTGGCTATATCTTCTCCAATTCATCACCGAAGTCAAAGACGATTCGCATATGAAACACAAAAACAAAATCTGAATGCGAAAGGCCTCTACCTGGCACGCCAACTGTCGGATTGTTTTGCTCTGGTAATATCTAGCAACATGATCATGTAGACGGAATCATATGGTAGCACACGAGACATAGAGATTTATACTGGTTCAGGGCGCGGTGCGTGCTAAACCCTAATCTAGTGGTGTGGCTACTCTTGTATTTGTATGCTCAATTACAGGTGTTGTTGCTCCTAGCTACGAGGTAGATTGAATAGGTGGAAGATTGGATCCCATGCCTGAGGTCCCTACCCTCCTTTATATAGGCAGGAGAGGTAGGGTTACAGACAGGGCGATGGGCTAACATATTGTGTTCCTAGTTTATTACATGGTATGCGCAACAGATTGATCCTAGCTATCATATAGATACACCCACCTTGGTTTGCCTTGATCTCCATGTTGGTTGATCGTGTTAGCCCTTGCAGGCCTCCTCCTTGACGGCTGCTGGGTCGATAGCTTGGTGGTAGTTATATATACAGGCGGTGCAGGTACCCCTGGCCCATATCTCTAACACCAGGCTTTGTACACATAGCGACACCGGGGCTAGAACAGGCTTCTGACGTGACCCATGTAAGGTCGAGATGGCGGACTAGAGGGGGGTGAATAGTCCTTTCTAAAATTAATCGCGCCGGCTGACCGAAACAAGTGCGGAATTAAAGCTATCGGTCTAGCCAAGACTACACCCCTTTATTTATGTTCTCTAGCACCTTTCAAAGATACTAATTAAGCAACAAAGGTGCTGGGCTAGCTAGAGCTCACCTAACCAATTCTAGAAGCAAGGTCACACAAACCTATGCCACTAGTACTTCAAGCAACAAGGGAGCTCCTACACATGCTAGTAAGCAAAAGCACAAAGCCACCTAAGCTCACTAGCAATGCTCAATAACAAGGCAACCAATGCCAAATAAGGTTCCACTGACCGGATGCAGCAGCTTCAACTGACCGAACGCTAAGCCTCCAACGTCCGGTCGTTTCCAGTAAGGTTCTAGAAACAACATTTCACGACCGGACGCGTCCGGTCATGCTCGACCGGATGCAGCCAGCATCCGGTCACTCAATGACCATTCTATGCGCCCCACATCAACGTACGTCAGCATTGACCGGACGCACCCTTCCAGCGTCCGGTCACATATAGTGCCAGCATCCGGTCGAAGACCGAAACACGCACCCTCTGCTACCACAGACCGGACGTGTTGGTCCAACCGAGACCAGTGTCCGGTCACTTACAGTGACCACTGTCTTTTCTATCTAGGGCGCTGGTGGAGTTTCTCCTTTTGCCTCCATTTCTTCACCGAGTTGATCCACATCAACTCCAACTACATCTCCTTTGTAAATGTGCCAACACCACCAAGTGTACATCACCATGTGTATGTGTGTTAGCATTTTCACACTCATTTCCCAAAGGATGTTAGCCACTCAACTTGCCACGCCACTCGATCCTAGCGACGATGCAAAGTTAGATCACTCGAGTGGCACTAGATGACCGATATGCAAACAAGTTTGCTCCTCTTGATAGTATGGCCATCTATCCTAAACGCGGTCATAACCTTCTCTACACACCTATGACCGGTGAAATGAAATGCTCTAGGTTATACCTTTGCCTTGTGCATTCCATTCCATCTCCTCCAACGTCGATGCAACACATGCACCAACACGATCAACAATGATATGATCCACTTCATATCATCACATGATCATATTGGTTCATCGATCTTGACTTCACTTGCTCTTCACCGTTGCCATCATCCATCGGCGCCAAGTCTTGCTCAAGCCTCACCGCCACGCGGTCCATCACTCCAAAGCCTCCGACTTGCCCTCACGCTTGCAACCGGTCCATCAAGCCAAGTCTTGTCTTGATCTTCTCCACCTTGATCACATGACTCAATGTCATGTCTCATGTGCAATAAGCTCCTTCATCATCACATGTGTGAGCTTTGCAACATCTCCAAGCCATTTTCACCTTCATGGCATATGTTGCTCACACACATGTACCTATGGACTAATTACCTGTGTATCTCCCATAAACACAATTAGTCCACCTAGGTTGTCACTCAATTACCAAAACCAAACAAGGACCTTTCAATCTCCCCCTTTTTGGTAATTGATGACAACTCTACAAAGATATGGAAATTAAGCTCTTTTGGATTCATGTTGCTTGCCCAAGCAATTTTACCATGTGAAAATGATTTTCGACAAGTACCACAAACCCGAAATGGTAGTATTAGCTCCCCCTACATACGTGCTAGAGTATTTGATTATAAGCTCACACATATGCATAGATTGAAAATGTGGGAGAGTAATTACTACCGAATGATGCTAAGGTGTATAGAATAAACCTTTGAAGTGTGATACCAATCGGAGTTGCACCTTTAAGTTCATCCTTAGCACCATGGTTAGCTAGATATCACTTGGAAATAAAATCACTAGATACCTCATGAGATCAACTTTAAAAGCATGGTACTAGCATTACTTTGTAAAACATACCAAGTGTCTAGCTATCATCCTAAGCATGCTAGTTATCAAATCATCATTCAAGTTCTATAACTAGCATACAACACACAAGCATGAATATTGAATATAAGAACTTATGCAATGCAAGCAAGCACATGAATATGCACATATCAAATGCAATCAATCAAAGTTTATGAGCTTGTTCCCCTTACTTGTATGCTTTTCTTGTTCAAGAATTTTGATCCATCTCTTTTCTTCAATGTTGCTCCCTCTTTGTCCATGTTCATCCCTACCTCTACTTAAGCTTTCATAACTTATCTCTCCCCCTTGTACAATCTCAATCTCAAAGCTCCCCCTTGTACAATCTCAATCTCAAAGCTTTTCATATCTTTGTACAATCTCTCCCCCTTTGTCATCAATTTCCATAAAAGGTGTGCTTCTCATTGATGCAAAGGTATGCATTTTGGGGTAGATGGTTGAGGCTTGAATCTTGCATTTTTTATGGACATCACTTGATTATTGGAATGACACCACTTGTAGATACCACTTGTAACTTGTGTAGGGCTTCTTGAGATACCACACATAGGATCTTTGATCTTGATATCAATTTGTGGGACACCTCCCCATATGTGATAGCATGGGTCATCCATTTGATACACTTGAGCTCTTGTAGGTGAGGGATGCATTCTTCATTTGATGATCACTTAAAGTTGAGGATCACTTGTGGAACCATCGTCTTGCATGATTGATACCATGTGTAGATATGATATCACTTGAAAGAATCTTCTAGTATGGAACCACTTGTTGGATTTATCAATAAAAACTATTTCTTGAACATTTGCTATCTTCATGAATACCACTTATAGGATATCACTTGTGAGTTGATCTAGACATCATTTGTAGATTCTTGATGAAGTACTTGAGTCTAGATACCACTTGAAACAAACAAACTAGATATCCATTTGCATTGTTGTCTTGTGCTTGTACTTTTATCACTATCATGAGCTTCTATAGTTGACTTGAACTAAATTGATTTGCTTAAGCTTCCAAGTCCGGTTTGAACCAATGACAAGCTTCTTCACACCTCTTGCAAGGGTTATCTTGCCAATGTTGTACTTGTCACTTGTTAGCAATCCAAATTAAGTCAAGTAATTGGGTTTACTAGCTCATGAACAAATTCATATACTAACCACTATATCAATTTATCATTCAAGCAATAGTGGTAGGCTATGAATTTAAACATTTCATTTGTTATGCATGATCCTATGAAGCATGTACTATATGCACTAACCGCATACTAGTAAGGGATGAAATGATCATGCACATTACAATGATACCTTTGCTATGTTGGAGTAGAGGATAGTCATATAGATTCAATTCATTACTCCAATAGCAATGTGAAGTCTAATTATAAGCTTGGCGAAGACCAATAGATATCATTTTGAATTCCATTCTTCACCCATATAAAATGAATACCACTTATGATCAAGTGCACTTTCTTGTTGTGGTTGGCTTGCTTCATCTTTTGATCAATGCTTGCATGAGAGCATCAACGTGAGAATACCACTTGAAATATCATTATTAGCTCTCTTTTGGGTGTTGCTTGCTTTTCTTGATCAATCCTTTTGATTTCTTCAACTAAGCAACTCAAACATTTCTCGGATCACCACTTCCATGTTAGCCTTCCAAGTACCACACTTGGTTTACCTACTCATTGGCGGCAAGCCCCTACAATAGGGAGAAGTGACCTCTCTCCAAGAATCATTCTTGATACTCACTTGAAATAACTTGATTGATTGATCCAAGTGATGGACTTAACTTGATGAGTAATCTCGATTCCTTCTTTAAGTCCTTTTCTTTCTACTTGTTTAAGTCATTTTTTTTCTACCAAATGATTTCCAATAGTCACTAGAACTTAAACTTCAACTTCATCTTGAGTTTTATCTTGATCGTCCAATTTGAGTACCGAATGTGTGCAAAGTACACTCCACAATCAATTAGCCTTGTACTCTTTGATTGTCATGCTTTTAGATCATTACAAAACCAAAACTTAGGTACCTCAAACACTTATAAACATGTTTCCAACTTGAGGACCTTTCAATCAAAGTGACTCTAGATCAATCCAACGTTTGTCACTTTTCTGACAGATTCTGTACCCTTCAAATGAATAAGCATATTTCCCAAAGTACAAATCCAAATACCACGAAAATTGGTAGAGATGTGCTTTACTAAGTTATCTAGCAGCTGTAAAAATTTGAGCTTCATTTGACTTCTAGATTGCTACTAGATTTCAATTCTTGTACCACTGCTACATACTGAAAACTGCTGCACTATAGCTGACAAGTTTCACTCCAAAACTAAGGCATCTCTTATCCAAATCTCATAAAATTTGTACAGCACCTTATACCATAAGTCTAGAGCATTTACACCAATTTTTATGCCAATCCAATAAGTTTTGATCACTCAAACATGGCTAAGATCACAGCTAGCTCAGATTTTGTAATATAGGACAGATTTCAACAATTGAGCTATACTTCATCAAATATGAATCAAACTTGAAACTAACTTGTTTGAATACATCCATAAGATATATATCCATTCAAACCACTTACTAAAAGTCATCTCATGAATTTTTCCAACACAAATCAATCCAAACTTAATTACTAATCAAATTATCCATTCAAACATCTTATAGCAAGCAACATTGCATATTTATCCAATTCAATCAACTTATATGCACCCATATGAAATGATCAACAAGAGATATACCTTGGTTAGCTCATGATCATCCAACTTGCAAGCTTCAACTCAATTATTTGCAAACCATCAAATATAACCAATAAATCACCGCACAACTTGAATTTTACACGTGTATGTTGATAGCATTTGGACTTCACTCAATTTTCACTTGGCATTGGGTTTGGATATGCACTAAGCTTCAATGCTTGATCCAACATATGATGATCAATATGAAAACAATTGAATCAATCCTCCAATGTCATGGTACCTACACACATTCATTTGCTTTTTGATGGTACCCAAACAATTTTGGGTCCTCTCAAGTTAGGAGCAACATACTTAGGCAATGCCTTAGTATGAGTAGCGGGATGTTTTGCAATAGCAACCGTAGAGGTACCATTACCATCCTTTCTAAGCACATCATGATCATCAATTGAAATGGGCTTAGAAATTTTACCTAGGGGACATGAATGTGCCATGTGTCCCCTTTCCCGGCATGAGTAGCACTTTATCTTTGCTTGAGCTTTTTCTTCCTTGCTCATGTTGTGCTTCTCATTGCCTTGCCTCTCATGGATTGCTTGAGCCTTCTTCTCAAGCTTGGTAGGACACTTAGAGGCAAAATGTCCCGTACTTCCACACTTGAAGCACTTGATGTGAGCATAGACTTTCTTCTCATCTTCATTCTTGCTCATCATCTTGGCATCTTGAGTTTCCATTGGATGTCTTTCTTTTCCACCCCTTCTTGTTTTCTTCTTCTTTATCATCAAATCATCACCATCTTCAAGGTTGATCTTGATTTGCTCTTGGGGTGTCTTCTCATGCTCAACTTGTGGCTTTAGTTGAGGCTTTTCTAGTTGCTTCACCAATTGCTTGGTTGGGCATATTGAGGTAAGGTGACCCCAAGTGTGGCACTTGAAGCACTTCACATGCCTTAGCCTCTCTTCTTCTTTCTTCAACTTGAGCTTTTCTTCATTGGGGCAACCATTTGTAAGATGTCCCACTTCATGGCACTTGAAGCACATGAAATGAGAGAGCTTCTCTTGTTCTTGCTTCTTCATCTCTCTTTCATATCTTCTCTTGCCCCATCTTTTTCCCTTGATCTTGCTCTTGTTGAAACCAATGCCACTTATGTCATTGCGGCTTTCTTGATGATTGAGTTTGCTAGTCTTGAAGCCGACTCCACTCTTGTCACCACAGCTTCTTTGAGTCTTCAACATATGCTCAAAGATGACTTGAGAGTTGTAGCACCTCTCTAACTTGTTGCTCAATTTCTTCACTTGTTCATTGAGCTCATTGTTCTCCTTCAAAAGGTTAGTCTCACAAGACATAGAAGTAGAACAAGCATCTATATGTGAAGAGCATGGCATATCTAATAAATCATCACATGAGGTGGATACATGCTTCTTGCCTACATCACAAGGGTTAGCAACAATTTATGATTGGTCAATTGACCCATGTGATGAGCTCTCATTATTTTTAAGTTTCTTTGTAAACATTTTAATGAGAGAAGCATGTTGTTCTAATAATTCATCATGAGATGCAAGTAGTGTCTCATGATTTAATTTTAGCTCATCATGTGAAGATTTATAAGCATCAAGTAATTTCTTATGTTCTTCACAAGAGTTCTTTAGAAATGAGTTTTTATTTTCTAATTTCAATGTTTTAGCTTTCTCATTTTATAAAGATATGGTCATGCTAGCAAGTCTACTAACAAGCTCATCATATGAATCAACATGATCAACCACATTATCATTTGATACCTTGGTGTCACCTTGTGACATGAAACAATATGGTGTAGTTGGAGAGCTTGTAGTAGCATCATCATCATAGCTTGAGCATGAACCAACATCACCATCAAGTGTGCATGGGGTAGCATCATCACTTGCAACACTTGTGGCATCATCATCAACCTTGTCAAGTGAACTTGTAGTGGATCGATCATCATCATCATCACTTGACCATGAGGTGGAGCAATCTTTCACAATTACCAAATTGTCATCATGCTCAACACACTCATGCACCTCCTTCTTAGGCTCATCCTCCTTCTTGAATTTGCCATCATCCCATGTGGAGGAATCACCGAAGGTTTCCTTGATGGACCTCCCATATCTCACGAGCGATTCTTTGAGCTTGTTTCATCAAATCAAAGCTTCGGTGATTCCTATGATGAGCTTGTTTCATCAAATCAAAGCTCAAAGAATCCATTAGATAACAACAAGCATGTGCATCAAATTCATAGAGAACTCTTTGAGCTTTGGTGAGATTTCTATGATCCAAGACATGGGTGAGACCACGAGTGACAACCCACCAAAATTTGGGTCCCTTTGCACGAAAATGATCAAGCATGTGATTTTTCCAAAGTGCAAAGTTTGTGCCATCAAAAATGTGTGTCTCACAAACATCTAGCCCATTTGACGCCATCCTCTCGGGTCGGTGAAGACCACAAATGAGTGACCGGGCTCCGATACCACTTGTAAGGTCAAGATGGCGGACTAGAGGGGGGTGAATAGTCCTTTCTAAAATTAATCATGTCGGCTAACCGAAACAAGTGCGGAATTAAAGCTATCGGTCTAGCCAAGACTACACCCCTTTATTTATGTTCTCTAGCACCTTCCAAAGATACTAATTAAGCAACAAAGGTGCCGGGCTAGCTAGAGCTCACCTAACCAATTCTAGAAGCAAGGTCACACAAACCTATGCCACTAGTACTTCAAGCAACAAGGGAGCTCCTACACATGCTAGTAAGCAAAAGCACAAAACCACCTAAGCTCACTAGCAATGCTCAATAACAAGGCAACCAATGCCAAATTAGAGAGCACAATTACTTAGCTACACAAACTAAGCAATGCGACTAACAAGGTTACACAAACCAAATTAGCCACGCAAGGGAGCTACTTCTATGCTACACAAGCAAGAAGGTAACTAGTAAGCTACACAAGCTAACTAGTTACAAGAGCAACTACACAAGCACAATGTATATGAAAGTAATTACAAGCTTGTGTAACGAGGATGCAAACCAACGGGAAGAACAAGGTTGACACGGTGATTTTTCTCCCGAGGTTCACGTTCTTGCCAACACGCTAGTCCCCATTGTGTCGACCACTCACTTGGTGGTTCGGCGGCTAATTGGCATCACCCGCCATGCCCGCACATCGGGCACTGCAAGAACCTACCCCGAAAGTTAGGGTAGCTCAATGACACGCTCAACTAGAGTTGCTCTTCGCGAGCACAATGCCCCTCACAAAGCTCTTCTCCGGAGCACCACACAAGCTTCTTGCGGGCTTCAATGGAGACCACCACCAAGCCGTCTAGGAGGTGGCAACCTCTAAGAGTAACAAGCACCACTGGCTTGCAACTAGATCACCTAGTGCCACTTGATGCAACCTCACGATGCAATCGCACTAGAATCGCTCTCTCACACAATTGGATGATCACTATCAAGCATATATGAGATGGAGGGCTCCCAAGCACTACTACACAAGCCACCAAGGCTCTAGTGTTCTCAGCTACCAGCCCAAGGCTGACCATGGCTTCTATTTATAACCCCATGAACAAATAGAGCCGTTACCCCTTCACTGGGCAAAAGTCGGGACGATCGGACGCTCCGGTCTGATCGACCGGACGCTGGACCTCAGCGTCCGGCGTCCGGTCACGCGATACTCACCATGTGTCCCCTCCTTCAAACGTTGTTCATCTGATCTCAATGGTCATCTGACGACCGGACACAGTAGCTTCAACTGACCGGACGCTGAGCCTCCAGCGTTCGGTCGTTTCCAGTAAGGTTCCAAAAACAACATTTCACGACCAGACGCGTCCGGTCATGCTCGACCGAACACAGCTAGCATCCGGTCACTCAATGACCCTTCTGTGTGCCCCACGTCAGCGTACATCAGCATTGACTGGACGCACCCTTCTAGCGTCCGATCACATATAGTGCCAGCGTCCGGTCGAAGACCAAAACACGCGCCCTCTGCTACCACTGACCGGACGTGCCGGTCCAACCGAGACCAGTGTCCGGTCACTTACAGTGACCTCCATATTTTCTCTCTAGGGCGCTAGTGGCACCGTCGGACTGTCCGCACTCTATGGGCGGACACTCCGCCGGTGGAGTTTCTCCTTTTGCCTCCATTTCTTCACCGAGTTGATCCACATCAACTCCAACTACATCTCCTTTGTAAATGTGCCAACACCACCAAGTGTACATCACCATGTGTATGTGTGTTAGCATTTTCACACTCATTTCCCAAAGGATGTTAGCCACTCAACTTGCCACGCCACTCGATCCTAGCGATGATGCAAAGTTAGATCACTCGAGTGGCACTAGATGACCGATATGCAAACAAGTTTGCTCCTCTTGATAGTACGGCCATCTATCCTAAACGCGGTCATAACCTTCTCTACACACCTATGACCGGTGAAATGAAATGCCCTAGGTTATACCTTTGCCTTGCGCATTCCATTCCATCTCCTCCAACGTCGATGCAACACATGCACCAACATGATCAACAATGATATGATCCACTTCATATCATCACATGATCATATTGGTTCATCGATCTTGACTTCACTTGCTCTTCACCGTTGCCATCGTCCATCGGCACCAAGTCTTGCTCAAGCTTCACCGCCACGCGGTCCATCACTCCAAAGCCTTCGACTTGCCCTTCACGCTTGCAACCGGTCCATCAAGCCAAGTCTTGTCTTGATCTTCTCCACCTTGATCACATGACTCAATGTCATGTCTCATGTGCAATAAGCTCCTTCATCATCATATGTGTGAGCTTTGCAACATTTCCAAGCCATTTTCACCTTCATGGCATATGTTGCTCACACACATGTACCTGTGGACTAATTACCTGTGTATCTCACATAAACACAATTAGTCCACCTAGGTTGTCACTCAATTATCAAAACCAAACTAGGACCTTTCACCCCACAATGTTCATCATTACTAGTACTATTCGAGTAGTGAATATTTTAGATGGTCGGACCTTCTATCATCCGGTGAAGTATACAGTGCAGTCCATTCCAAGCAATCATAGGCTCACAGCAGCCGAGGGGTAGTAGCTGGCTAGAGATGGCTACGAGTACGTGGTTTCATAGGTTCTGATCGCCTACACACCCTCGGCTGTGTTTGAAGCTGCTGTAGCAGGAATCTTAACTACCTTACTACTTTATGCATGCAGCCACATAGACGGTGTAGGTCCTATTTGTAGCATAGCCGATCAGGCAAAAGTTCTACTCATAGCTAAGTACAAGAGTTACATGTCCAGCCCGTTCAAATTTATGCTGCTCGGACTATCAAGCGAACATACGGTTTACAGGAAACAAGTAAACGTCATTTTGTCTAATATCATAGAGGGACGTGGTCAAGGGAAAAGTTGTGAGCGAGAAGGTTGGGAAAATGCAAACGGGTGAGGGAAGGGGGAGCCAGAAGGTAGGCGATTGATGTAATGCTATTCATATGAGGGAAGGGGGGATGCTCCTTTCATATAGACCTTGCGTGGCTGACTAGAGTGAAGCTAATGCAACAAGAAAGCTGGACACAAGAAGTGAATCGAGAGAAAGAGCTTTTGACCACCATGACACGCTTGACACCTGAATGCCTGGTGTGGTTGTGATAGGTCTTTTTTGTACTTATTTCACTCCAATTCAAGCAGTCACAGCAGTCGAGGGGCAGACTGATTGCTACTCCGTACGATACTTTATTCTGTCCTACGAGATCAAATACTCAGCGGGTGGATTTTCTTGCGTTCGCAGTAAATGTCAATAGCCATGGCTCCTCCATTATGTATTAGATCAAGGCGATACTTGTTCAGACGAACTCCTCGCTGCATGGTTCTTTTAAGGTCAACAAATTTTATCGAAGACACGAGTTGGCTTTAAAGGTACTCATTAATGTTTAGCATATTATAGATCAGATCAAAGACAACTAGAAAGAAATCTATAAAAAAGTAATCAACAGGGGCTAGAAACTAGCTACAAAATGACCAAAGGACCTAAGCTACACCAGGCTCAACAGACTTTAACCCACCTAATACAAAAGTTCAACAAAAATAACACCAACATACAAATAAGAGTTCACATATTTGCAAGGGCGTCCCACAGATAAAACATATTCATGACTACTAATACTACTGATAAATCCCACAGATAGGGTCGAGGCTGGCATGCAGGATTAGCTCCACGTCCACCTTCACTAAAATGGCATTGGCGGCCGGCTCAAACTCTCGACCAGATCGGCGATGTCATCGTCCTTCGATCTTGGCGAAAAACCCTGCTCCACCACCTAGACGTTCACCGCTGTGCCAATCTGAAGCTAGGCAGTAGCTAGCACTGTGGTAGCACCCTAATGAACATCTTCGGTCACCATGACTCGAAGGTGAACCAGTAGAGCTTGGAGGTGCTCCTCTGTGGCGACCGGATTATCCATTGTTTCCACGGGGAAGGTCGCGTCACAGGCGGCTTGCGCGCATAGCTACAGGGTTGAGACCCACGTCCTCAGTTCCACAAGAAGGTTCATCATGTTATGGGCCTACTCCTTGATGATCGCCCAGTCGGCTCGCGCCTGGGAGGCATCATTCTTGAAAACTTGAAGTGCATCGCACACGGCATCCAGCTCAACGCGCAACATCTCAGCGCTTAGCCTAGACGATGACAACAACGCTTGGACCTTGTGGTAGTCCTTCAATAATTGATGGTAGTCTATGTCGTCTAAGTATTCGTGCTCTTCTATTGATTCACCCACTTCAGAACCAGAAGGCTGTGTGGGGACACAAGGGCTCGGCGGCGGTGACCGACAATGGGACGACTCTCTGGCAACACCGGGGGGAAGCCCCATGACTAGGGATGGCACCATCTTAGAGAAAGCGCTAACAATGCAAGCCAAGTTCAACCACATATAGGATAAGGGGGAGAGCGATTGGATTGAGAATGCAAACAACTTATACCAAACTGACCGGCACAACACGGCATGGAATCGCGTGTGGCTGCCCTCATCGGTGGATGCCTTGCAGGGATGCTTTTCGAGCATGACCGCATATGAAGAACCGGGCTCTAGGACCAACGAGGCTCAAGATGCCGTCACGCCCACGTTCACCTGTTGATGAAGTAGACACATTCCAAATACTAGTTAAATTAAAAAGCATAAACACATACTAGCTAGTCTGAGCATTGCTCACACATTCTAGTTAAATGAAGATAAACAACATGAACAATGGTATAGTGGTGATCCACCTTCGAAGGGGGAACTGGTGGTGGGTCAGAGACCACACCGATGAGAGGCCCATCTATCAGAGGAGGATTGCCAGCGTCGAAGGCATCCGAGGCCTCCCCATTGCCATGATCCTGCATGGACACTCCAATAGCTGTCATCATCAGATCGCCCACCTCCTCCATATGGATGGGGATGCTCGACTCGATTGTAGAGTCTATCACGCCCTAGAACTCCCACTAGGGGTGGTCCCTCATCTTTAAGGGGGGACCCAATGGCTGAAGAAGGTATGGATCACCCTCGGTGCCGTCAGTCCCCGGTCCTTTAGATCCTCGATCGCATCCAACAATAAGCGCAAATGCTACGGTTCCGACAGGGTTGGCATCCTCGACCATGATTCTGACATGTCAGGACGTAGCCAATCATGAGAAAAAGTTGGCACCGGTGGTTAAGGCTCAGGTAGCGCTCCTCTAATCCAGGACGAACTTCGATCGAGGCGCCTCCCATCGGACAACAACGGTGCCAAGAGGACGCTGACAGAACCACCCATGAAAAGAAACCACCACAGATCATAATGGGTAGATATTCCTAGCAAGCCCTTGCACAGCATAATGAAGACCAAGAGGTGGATGATCCCCTCTGGGTTAAGTCGTGGAGGCGAAGCCTGTAGTAGTAGAGCAACCACCTCAGTAAGGGGTGCACCAGTAGCCCAAACCCAAGAAGGTGAAAAGGGACGAAAGAGATTACCACATTTTCCTACGGCCTCAGCTCCACTTCGCTTCTCGCTGGGACTCTCCACCCAAGGTCATCGGTGGCCTCCGGGATTACCCCCCTCTCTCACAACTTGTTGAACTCAGCCCGGTCGACAGAAGACCTCATCCACTCTGCCATGGTCCTAGCAGGAGGTGTCGGTGGCGTAGTAAGGTGAAGGCAAAAGCTTCGGGACGGGAATCAGGAGCTCTAGAGAGAGAAGGCAACATGTATAACCTTCCCTCTCGCCCTTTGTCTCTACTGCTATAGTTTGGGGGCCGTCGACCACCCCATGACCGAGACGTTTGTGTGGGTGGGTGGTGAGGCTTCGCCTCGTCCCATCAATGCTATGGGCTAGGAGGCGACGTCCCCTGCTATAACAAGCTACTAATGCCACCCATGCGTGCGCCTACGCGGGAAAGTAGGAGCACGTCGTCCGAGTAGTCAAGATTTCAGACAGCCGGACCTTTTTGTGATCTTGTGAAGTAGACAGTGCGGTCTAATCCAAGTAGTCATGATAGTCAAGGAGCAAACTGAGGACTTGCTTCTATTTCTCTTGGTTTGTAGAGGCATGCATCAGTTTATAAAATCTAAATTTTGATTAAAATTGTCTTTGATGCATGGTTCTTGCAAGTCAACAAATCTTATCAAATACATGAAAATAATATAAGTTGGGTTCAACATAGATCAAAGGCACTCATGACTGCTACTACTACTGATACAAATGTTGTGACTGAGTACACTTCGTAGGCAATAGTTTTACTCATAGCTCTGTATTGTTTAGTGTCCGATGAGATGAAATGTGCCACATTCGGACTTTCTTGTGAGTGCAGTAAAATATGAACAGCTATCTGTCTGCTCTATTTCGGTGGCTCATTTCTTGACTCGTATTTCTTGGAAGATGTGCTCCTCAGAGATCGTGGAGATGTGGCCTCGCCTTACCTCCCGCTATCGCCGGGTATCTGCTAGAATTCGATCGGCCATGCACATCCCCTGCTATAAAAATAGAGGAAAAATAGGGAAGTCAGTACAGTTGCCCTGTAATCTTGCAAATGCACCTTTCCTGCTTGCCACCTCCTCCCTAGCACCTCATTCTTCAAGCTTAAACCATGGCAGCGTAGAAGCATCCAAGGGAGGAGACAATGGGGGACCAACTGAGGAGAGGGTGTTCGGGGGCCCTCTGTGCTCCATGTTGAACTGGTGGAAGTTGAGTGAGTACGGATCTCACCCTCGATCTTTTTGGGAAGATTCTGAAGTTCTATCCTGGTGCAATGCCATCTCCATGGCTTGACCGGTGCCATGGCCTCTCATTGGCGGTGACAGACCCTCGCCGTCCCAGCGGCTGGTGACCCAGTCATCACAATCGGCAGGCTCCTCTTCTAGCTCATCGAGCGACGAGCAAGGGGGGCGCACCGTGGTGCGGGACCTAGACATGACCAGGCAAGATCTCTGCGTGGAGAGCCAGGAGGCGGAGCGGCTGCAGTCGTGCCTCTCCGCTGTGGAGATGGCACTCGCCACAGCCGATAGGGAGACAGCCACATCTGAAGCCGCAGCGGGTTAAGCGTAGGCACAACTCGCTGGTAAGGCATTATCATTACCATATCTTCTTGTTTTGTGTGGCACCTCACCTTATTAATTGGTATGGTTTTCTCGTTCTTGCTCTTTCAGCCGTCATGGAGCAGCTGAATGCTGCGTCGGTGCTACCAACGGGGCCAAACTTCCTTGAGCGTGTCCGTGCCCTGTCGATGTGCATTCAGGAGGTAGTGATGCATGGCCTTCACCATGGGGCTATGTCAGCCTTGGCCGCTGCCCACCACCGTTCAGACATGGACTTGCGTGCGGTGGAGCCAGGGTTCCCGTCGAAGCTGCCGGTCTATGAAATCTAATTGGTTTTAAGTTTTTGAGTTTCTTTTGTCCATTTCTCGGGATTCCATTTTGCAGTGTTGGTGGGCCCCGAACAGATGGGGAGATGTACCGGCGTGAAAATTTGATTTTCGACGAAAATTTCGCACCGCACCAAGCAGTGCCGCCAACACGCACCGAAAATTATATGTCTCTCTTTTGCCCTCTGCACGGAAGTTAGGTTTACCATGCCATTGATTTCAGACAAGGGCATTTGTTGTACTGTGATGGCCACATAAAACTGCAAGGAGTCGCTGTCTCCGCCTCCATCTCCATCCTCTAGCCGCCACTATCTCTCATCCCTCTCCAAATCCTAGCCCCATGGCCTTCCTCTCCACTCTCCAGCCACCCCCTCTACCACCCCGCTCTGGACCCTAGGCGCCATCGGCACAGCAGCTTAAATCATCAATCTCCACTCTCCAGCTGCACCCTCTCACATACCTTTTTGAACCCTAGCCAGAGCCAGATCCCCTTCGATTCGTCGACAACAGATCAGCATAGCCAGAGCCGGATCTGGTACCCCTACCTTGGCACCTGTCGATGACTGTATAGGTCAGATCAGGATCCGCTACCTCGGCACCTTTCATGACCGGTCGGATCCGAACCCTAGCTAGAGCCGGATCTGGTACCCCTATGTCAACGCTGGCCGCACCAGTTCAGCGACCATGATGACAAGACCGCGATGTCGACGACTAAGCGTAGCCAGGGTACACGGAGGAAGAGGTACCTAAATTCCTTTTATGATAGTGTGTTGTGTTGTAGTGGTTGAACCTAGGATATGTAGATAGCTATTGGGTTACATATTTCCTATAGTGAGTGTAGATGACATGTGCTTTATTAGATTAATGACTTTCGTATAAGTTGTAGTTACTAGTTATGTACTTATTTGCAAACTCTTGCTCTATTATGTAGACATTCGGTAGAAGTTTTAGTTAATAAATACCTTTGTAATATAGATGAACAGCTACTAAATGCTTTTGAACGAGAGCGGGAGGCACAAATCGCAAAGAATCATAGGAAGATGGAAGAACCAGGGGAGGTAGTTGAGGGATTTGGTGATATAGATGAAACATATTCAGATTTACAAGATGAGCCAGTGGCCTTTGCAGTTGAGGTGCTTGTTCTATCTTGTATTATGTTCGGGTAGGAGGGACCGGGGCATGCAGATAGCAATGCAATGCTTTGCTGTCTGGATAGCAATGCAATTTATACATCCTTGCTGCTTAAATTTGTTTCTCCAATTTTAGCGTCTGGTTTGAAGAAGCCGTAGAGGAGGCTCCGCCAGCAGGACAAAAGGCAGCACTGGTATCAGTCCTAGAGGAAGGCAGTCCAAGAGAGTGAAGTCAACAAGACCAGGAGAGTTGACTCATGGATCTGAGAAGAACAAGCAAAACCATGCAAAAGTGAAGTACCACCAAGCTATAAGATCTCACTCCTATGTTGTATAGCTACAATCATTTGTAAGTGATGGTTGTGTTTTATTGTTACTCTAGCCTTTGCATAAACAGAAACTCATGTGCACTGTTAATAGAAGTAATAGTGGCACGAGTCAATTTGGCATCATCATTTAATTTTGAAGTTGCAATTTTGCACCAATCAATATGGTACTTGTGCATTGTGCTTATGTAATCCATATCTGTAACCTAATATTTACTGTTTGAATTTCATAGTATGTAATCCATATTAATACTTGTGCATTCTGCTTATGTAACCCATATGAATATGAAACATGTTTTACTTGTTTTGAACTAATCTCTTGGATTTTCAATTAAAGTCCTCTTCCACTATCTGTAACATAATGTTTACTGCTTGAATTTCACAGGAAGCTATGGAAACTATACGAGCAGAACCTGCTGCTGATGGGCACAAATCAATGAATAGTACTGATGTTGTTCCCAATGTCATATGCCTCTCCTAGGGCCAGGTCCACTCCCAGGTTAGCGACAACACCCTTTTTTTGAAGAATGCTGGTATCCCAAAAAGCTCCACCAGAACAGAGACATCGGCAAAGAGAATGCTTCGGGAACACTTGTTGCTGAATAGGAAAGTTCCGCTAACCTCATTAAACAAGTGGATGAACTGAAGAGGAAGACAGAAAAGACTAAAATGGGGTTTGAGGAGTTCAAGATACAGTAACAGGAGGAGTACAATAAGCTATGTGAGAATATCACGCATTTCAACTCTTCTTCTGGTAACTCTCGGTCGTAAACTCTGTTGGCTTGATGTAGTGAACATTTGTGGTTTGATGTGTGTACTCGTGTGCTGATTTGATGTGGTGAAACTATCCGTGGGTTACTGCTGATGTGTAAACAGTAATTTATTGGGTTTGATTGTCATGCTGAATAATTATGTAGATGATCATTGAATAATTATATAGTCAATCTGTGCAACAGTGATGATCTCGAATTATTTTTATAATGAATTGATTATTGAGCACGTGGTAGAACCTGGGCAGGCCACGTGATCAAATAAAAATGCGACACATGGATGAACTAGTGCATGACACGTGAAATAGCCATGGCACCACACGTGGGCTAATAAAAATCTGACATGTGGAAGAAAGTCATCAAGCCACGTGGCCGAATCAAAAAACGAAATGTGGACAGACAGCACTGTGACACGTGGTTGAATAAGAAACGGCCACGTGGACCAATAAAAACATGACATATGATCCAATAAAGAAGCGACACGTGACCCAACCGCAACACGACACGTGTGCCAATAGAAAATTGGCATGTGAAACAATAGGGGCCCGACACGTGGTATAGTAAGAACCTAAAACTTGTAAGAACCAGAGATGAACATGTTGTGTAATAAGAAGGTAACACGTGCCCGAACCATCTCTAATTCAACCAGCTATAGCATGTACGTGTGAAAATCATCTCCAACAAAAGCACCCGTCAGCATGGCTGCTCCCTGCCACACATGCCAAAACAGTTCTACGATGGTCAGTTTTTCATCATAGATCTATCCAATTCCATGACGAATTTCTAGATTCGTCATAGAAGTTCAAATATGACGTGACTTCTATGACGAACCGTTTTTCGTCTTAAATTCGTTATAAAACTAAAATTATGACAAATTTAGTTGCTTCTGTGACAAAAGTTGTTCGTCATGAAAGCGGATATTCCTAGTAGTGATAGGAGTCAATGTACATTGAGTTAAAGCATGATAAGTTGTATCCTCTTCAGCTGCACGTTTTGGGCAAAAACTCTAGACATCTATATGTATTTTGGCCAGGTTTGCATAAGCTGGAATAGAGTTATTAATAACACGCCACCAAAAAACTTTAACTTTTGGAGGTAATTTCAGTTTCCAAAGAACTTGCCAAATTCGATTGTTTTGATTAACCGAAAGCAGTGTTATTTTTAAAATGGTCAATAGTTCTTGAGTGAGAAATCAATAAACAGTAGGTTGATCTTACGGTATACATACCATTCTTTTCGGCTCTCCAGGACTAGCTATCTTCCTCAAGTCTTCCAAGAGGAATTATACCAACTACATTTACATCATGCATTAGATAGTTATCCGGAAGAGCTTGTGTGTTCCACGTCATTCCATCCAGGGATAGGAGCTCATGAAACTCTTTCGGGTTGTGCTTCCGACTTTCAGTTGTTTTCCATCTCCAATTCTCTTAATGAGGCCTTTCTCCAAAACTCTCTCTTCCTTTCAAGATTGCCTATCAAGTGTGAGAACTTCCAATTTTAACAAGGACGAAGGCCCTAGGGATGAGCAACTGTAACAATAATAGACAAGCTTTCATACATGGAAAATATAGCTAGGTTTCTGTCCCTTGCTCTAGTAAGTGGTTAATCTAAGACCATAAATCATATACAATGAAGGTGCTTAGAGGAGGTTTTTAGCCAAAAAAAACTTGTTTTCTTCACTATATCATTAGCATGGTACCTGATGCTTACAAGGCGCATAAGATGCTGAGCACCAATACTTTCTAATGCAATTGTTGTCATTGTAGGAACTAACTTTTATACTGATTGTAGAGGAATTCTCGTCGATAATCATCGTTTTATGTGCAGGGAATAAGAAGGTTAGGATAAATATTTTATTTAATATTTTATCTATTATGAAGATATGTTCCCTTAATAAATCACAAACCAAATGATACTAAAAATTCACTTTAGATTATATTATTATAATGTGACAATAAATTTTGTAAGTTGTACATTTCGACTAAGACAAATGACATAATAATGGTAATTTAACTTGAAATACTTTATGTTTTTATAAAATGATACTACCAAATATATAATAGTTGAGACAATTACAATCCCTGGGTGCCACTGAAAAAATGGTTGGCCCGTATATACCATTGAAACTTTCACTGCAACTTCTATACCAGCTTTTAAATCTTTTCTTTCCCCTGATGCCACTTTCGTCAAGTGGATGTTAACTTCCTAGATAGCACCGTTAGTCACCGATTGACATATGGGGAATTGTAAAAGAACCAAATGATACATGTATAAATCTTGTAATAAATATTTCAGCTTCAAAACAATGTTAAATGTAAAAAAATTCAGCTACAAAGTTTTAGATGTCATCGAGCACTCCTACTTTGATGTTAAACTTAGGATATAACTTAAACTTAGGTTTCAAGTAATGCATACTAAAGAATAACAGTGTGCAATGTAAAGGATGATAACACATATTTTAATATGGAAACTCCATTTTAAACCTCCACATTATACAGATAACACTTTAATTTGTTATTCATGAGAACATAAATAAACCTCTAAATCTAGATCTAAACTACCAACCTCTATCATTATGAAACTTAATATAAAGTAAAATATACATTTCCTTTTAGTTACCACCTTTGTCATTATGAAACATAATATAAAGTAACCCTTTAACTTGCATATAAATTATCAAGCAATTGTTGTTATAAATATATAAACCCTTTGCCATTATGAAATATTGTATGAAGTGACCACTTTAATTTGCATCTAAAATACCAACATTTATTGTTAGAAAAAATAAACTAAAATGTCCCTTTATCTCTAACTTACAAATATAAGATATTTGGGAAATTATATAACCATAAAGTATACTATATATGTTTCTAAATTCCTAGTTTCTACCACTATTAAATTGAAAGTAAATATAAATGCTATAGTATTCTATAGTTTATCGATCATGGAAAAAATTCCCTTAAGAATTAATCGATAAATAAATTATGCATACATACATAGAAATTGCATGTATTTTAATAGTTTAATGTCATAAAAACATTCTCTTAATAAACCACATAACAATGACCCTTATAGTTTATTTTATAGTTATATTAAAACTCTCTAAAAATTAATTCATTGATAGAGAAAATTCAATATCTTGAGTGCCAAGGTGCACGCTTGAACGACTATTTAAGCTATCGTAGTAATTAAGAGTGGAATCTATTTTGTACTAAAAATATAAAGGAAAAATTTTAATGAAGGACACAATAAGCTCTAGAGTTTGACCTTAACACGTGGGCAGTAGCGGATCTATGTATTAGCTTTTGCCAAAATATGTTTATCTCCCTTCATAAATTTTTATTTATGTATGTTAATTATGCAATAGTTGCATGTGTTAATTGACTTAAAATCAACAAGTTTGGCCCCACCAGTTTTGAAACCTAGATCCTCCACTAACGCGTGCAAAGAAACTAAAAATATTATCAAACGTTGAAAGCTAAACACATTCATAATGTCACAAAAGGATGTAACAAGAGATACTATAACTTAAGCTAAGGTTTGAACTTATAGTACATATTAAAAACTTGGTGTGCAACACAAAGATAGAAACATATATAGAACAACTCGTAAATGTTTCGCAATTGTATGGAGACTATAGAGTATCTAAATGGATACTGCGTTAGGGCAAATGATTTGAATGCATTGAGAGCAAAATTAATTAATTTTGATTAGTTGCGCTACTTAATTTATCTACTAAACTTTTAATGCTTTAGATACTACTAGTTGTTGTATGGTGTCGATGTTTCGAGTAAACACCAACGAGTAAATTTGTATTATTACGTGTTGGACCCGGATGGTGTGCTAAAAGACACAAGGTTTATACTAGTTCAGGCAGAATGTCCCTACGTCCAGTTTGCGGCTGCTGCTCGTGTTATTACCACTGAAAGGTTCGTAGTAGGGGTTACAAATGGGCGAGAGAGGGACTGGTCCCAAGTCTCTGATCGAAAGGTTGAAAGGACGCTCAGAGCTTTGTATCTGCTCAGCTGTGTGTTATGTGGTGCGTGGTGTGTTCTAATGATCTATTTAGTAGGGTGCCCTGCCTTCCCTTTTATAGACCGAGGGGAAGCAGGGATTATAGATGGGAGAAAGAAGAAAAATCAGAGGCAAAGAAGGTTCTTCGAAGGTGTCGGGTCTTCCTTTTCCTCTAAGCGAGCCCTGCTGACATGGCAGACGGTGCCAGGGATAGCTCCATGCTAGGCATCTGTCCACAAGTGGTCATGTCGCATCCCGCCCTGGTGGGCGGCACGATGGACCAGGGTGTTGATCTGTGTTCCTACGGGGAATGGACGGCGCAGTGACCGCACATCCGTAGACTTCCGTCGGGATCCACGCCCGAGGGCAAATGGCGGCGCCCATGACACTATAAGATAAATGTCGGCGCCTGCAACACTATTCAAGATCTGACATGTTCGGAAGGGCTTTAAAGTGCCCGTCTTGTCATATCCTGATAGTACTTTCCTATAGGCGTGCAGGGTATGGTCCTCGGTATTGCGGTTGACTTGAGTGTCCTGCCATATCTGCGCACGTAGTTATGAAGGAGCAGCGCGCAGACGTCGGGCGAGGCGGAGCCAGCCCCCGAGGGTCAGGCAAGGCAGAGTCTGCCCTTAGACGTCGCGCAAGGCAGAGCTAGCCCTCGGATGTTGGGCGAGGAAGAGCCTATCCTCAGACATCGAGCAAGGCGGTGTCTGCCCTTAGACGTCGAGCGAGGTGGAGTCTACCCTCAGATGTCGGGCGAGGCAGAGCCAGCCCACGGTTGTCGGGCAAGATGAAGTCTGCCCTTAGACATCGAGCGAGGCAGAGTCTGCCCTCATACGTTGGGCGGGGCGAAGTCTGCCCTCAGACATCGGGCGAGGCGGAACCAGCCCGTGGTGGTCGGGCGAGGCGGAGTCTGCCCTCAGACGTCAGGCGAGGCGGAGTCTACCCTCAGACATCGGGCGAGATAGAGTCTGCCCTCAGACATCGGGCGAGGTGGAGCCAGCCCATGGTCGTCGAGCAAGGCAGAGTCTGCCCTTAGACGTCGGGTGAGACAGAGTCTACCCTCAAACGTTGGGTGAGACGGAGTCTGCCCTTAGACGTCGGGCGAGGCGGAGCCAGCCCTCGGAGATCGGGCAAGGCAGAGTCTGCTTGGGGTAGGGCCCATGGTCCTGGTGAATGGACGAGGAGTGACCCGGTAAATGGTGTAGTCGTGCTCTTGATTGTGCGGATGAATCAATGTTCGACGGTCATTAGCTCCTCCTCTTCGGGTACCCTAATATTGGTCCCCGACAGTAGCCCTCGTGCCCCTAGGCGATTCGAGCAGAATTGCCTGGGGGATTTTTGACTTGCCAGCGGGTGTGCGCGAGTGCACCCGGTGGGTGTAGCCCCCGAGCCTGCAGAGGAGTAGGATACTCCTTCAGAGGGTTTTTTGTAAGAGAGGATTCTGAGAGCCCTAGCCCTCCATTGTTGCCCATGGCGTGCCCTGAAGATGCGATTTCTTCTTCGTCGAGGTTGGACCCTTCACGGGTGTGGTCGTGAGACTTGGTGGTTGTTTAGCCGGATAGCTCAACTGGGATCCTAACATCCTGTTCATGGGGATTCGGTCAGTGTCAGCCTGGCTGAGACTTGATCACGGGCCGACACTCCGTCAAACCCTTCACGGGTGTGGTCGTGAGACTTGGTGGTTGTTTGGCGGAAGCTCAAGCGGGATCCCATCCTGTTTTGTCGTAAGGGTGCCTTGGGATCGGCCGACACTCCCGTCAAGCTTGTGCGCCTGAGTTTTGGCCAATCACGCGCCCATCCTTTGTCGTAAGGGTGCCTTGGGACGGTCGTCGAAACCGTTGATGGGCCAGCCCTCAAACTCCTAGGCCCAGCCAGGCTGGAGGAATGTTTTTTGACCTGTATCCTTTTGCTGGTAAGGAGTCCTGGTCTGCCTGGGAAGGCGAAACATCCAGCGTGACTTCGGAGGGAATGGATAGGGATTGGGGGCGCATATCCCGCGTCGTGACGTGGTGGTGGATCGTGGCAGGCACAGAGATCTAGGTGGATGGTTGCCTTCCTCACATCCATCGCCTCTATAAAACCAAAGGGTTCACCCCCAAGGTTTGGTACATTGCCTCCTTGCCTTTGCATCTACAAACCTCCATCGCCAATCGCCTAAGCCTCCAGCATCCGCATCTTAGCCATCGTCGAATTCACATCCACTCACCCCAATCCTCCAATGGAGCCATGGTGCCGCTCCGATATCACCCTCCAGCGCCTAGAGAGCCTCGTTCATCGCGGTCTTCTTTGTGCGCAGACTACCACCGAGGAGTGGCGGCTGTCCGGCAATGAGGATGCGACGTCGCCTCCTGACGGCTACGTCATATCCTTCGCTCACTTCCACGAGCGGGGATTCACCACCCCCGCCCATAAGTTTCTTCAGGGATTGCTGCACTACTACAAGGTGGAGCTACAGCATCTTAATCCTAATGGAATCCAACACATTGCGGCGTTCGTCGCCCTATGTGAGGGGTTCCTAGGGATCAGTCCCCACTTCAACCTATGGCAGTACTTCTTCGCCGTCACCCTCCTGAAGAAGCGGGAGAAGAAGCAAGGGCTAAATGTGCTGATGGGATGCGCCGGCATTCAACTCCGCAACAACCGGGTCAGCGAGTACCCGCCGATGCGTCTATTGACCTCCAACAAGAGGTGGCATTTGCATTGGTTCTACGTCAAGAACGATGCAGCCGCCCCCTTGCTAGAATTCACCGAGCGCCTCATCGAAGAGGTCCTCGAATCGTGGAGGAGGTGGGGGTCCCGGAGAAAGACAAGAAGAAAATCCAGGACCATCTCGCCACCATCCAAATTCTAAAGGAGAGGGGCGTGAAGGGGTCGGGGATCATCGATGCCTACCACGCGCGGAGGGTGGCACCGCTGATGAGGCGCGTGCTTCCCCTACACATGATGGCGCTCGAGGCATCACTCGGCGGGACGGCGCTCGCCAAGGGAGCACTCTCCCCCTCCGAAGTGGCGCAGCGCATCAAGGAGGCAATGGAGCCTCCGCAGGACGATGCCGGCGCTCTCCTTGATTTCGTATACCCGGTGCTGGGGCATCCTCCAATGTGGCCGAAATCGGGGTACATTGTCTTCGTAAGTTTTCTTTCCTCGTGCCTCCTTTTTAATCGAACTCACGACCTCTTGACACTGATATTGAGATAGGGGGACCAGCCAAAGAAGCTCGTCCTTATGGATCTTTTGGCTCCACTGCCGAAGGACCCAGCCATGACGGTGGCCAACCGTGCCGCGGTCGAGTGGCAGCGGAAGGCGAAGGAAGACGAGAGGAGGAAGAAGCAGCAGAAGCTGCGCATGTGGGAGCACGGGGAGGAAACTAACAGTGATGATGATGATGATGAGGAAGAAGAAGATGAGGTAGTTGCCGACACCAAGTGGGAAGACCTGGAGAGCGAGGATACACTGACAGGTATCCACTCGTCCATGTAGGGACCCTTCCCGTTTCATGTGGGAGGGAGTGAGTCCGTGAGGCCGGCAGAGGCGGGTTGAACCGTCGGCCTATCCTCAGAACAAGTAGGGGTGGGTGGATTAGCCACCATGCCTGAGGTGTCGGCGGAGGGGAGCAGCCCAGCCGCCGTGCCTCAAGAGTCAGTGGGGGCGCGTGGATCTGCCACCGCCCCCAAGGTGCTAGAGGGGGCCGCGCTCGAGGTGCCAAGGGAGGGGGATGGCTCTGCCGCCGCACCCCCGAGTGCAAGGGAGACGAGCCCCTCAGCCTAGGAGCACGGGGCGGGCACCAAACGGCCCTATCCCAAGGAGGCAGAGCAAGGACCTGGGGGTTCATCCCCCAAATGTATCATGCGCCTAACGGCGCCGATGTAAGTCATTTGACTCCACTATTTTCTCTATTTTTCTCTATTTTTAGCTTGACTCACACCTTTTGTTTCTTGCAGCGTCCTAAGATGGGGCCAGTCTTTGGTGCTGGTGCCCAAGAAGAGTGTCGCCATCTAGGCGAGACGTCGACCGTCGCCCGACGTTGCACTTGCTTTGAGCGGGAGCAGAGCCAGCGTCACAGCCTCGTCGGCCAGTCAGGCACCGCCCACGGTGGTGCCCGTACCCTCGGCAGGACAAACGGTCACCGTGGCTGAGGGAATGCCCTCGAAGGTCGCCGAGCAACCGACGATGGAAGCAATTCCGCTGCCGACGTCGGAGCGGACGGAGCTGTCGCTTCGCACTCATGGTGCCTACCGCTATGGGTGTGACACCGCGATCGAGGACCCTCTGATGTAGATGGAGGCAGCAATGACTATGATGAGCCAGGCATAGCCGGACGTAGCCATGGTGGAGCCCGAGGAAGCAGCGTGATCCGCGCCACCGGTGGCCCAAGTGATGGCGCCCGATGTGGGCCGGTGGGAGGGAGGCGTGGATGAGGGGTCTCCGGGCACCGTGGTAGTTGTGGAGAGGACCGACAGGGAGTTGCCCTTGGCCCTAATGTCGAGGGGCAGCCACTCGCCTGCGCAGGGTGAGCCACTGCTCCAGTGGATCGATGCGCAAGACCCAACATTGATACTCTTCTCGCTCGATGATGCTACTAAGAGCATAGAGCGGGAGAGTCTCAATGAGGGGATTTTGGCCATGCTGGAAGCTCTGAATCAGGCGATGGGCATCCTACGTGACATCGTCATTCCTACCAGCTGGGTATTCACTTAATCTCTCCTCTCGCTTTCTTCTTTCTTCATGTATTTTTGTGTTTTGACATTGATCTTCTTTCAGTCCCTTATTGCTCGTAGCCAGGAGAAATCCTGGTTCCTCCATGAGCAGAAGAAGAAATGGGACCGCCTCATCAAAGAGGCCCAGCTACACGGGGATGTGAGCGCCCAGCTTGCTATCGCCCAATAGAGGGTGGCCGACCTGACTCCCCTGGTCGAGGAGGCGGCCGGGCTCTGGCAGCGAGAGGCCGAGGCGCGTCGAGACGCGGAGGATGCCGAGAAGACATTCTAGGATCTATCGGTGAGGGCATGGCAGGACGAGGAGGAGGCCGCCAGAGTCCGTAAGGAGCGGGACGAGCTGCTCCAGAGGGGCGCCGAGGCCCGCCAACGGATCCTCGACCTCCTGGCCAAGGTGGAGAAGGAGCAGGAGCTCAAGCTGGGAGCCAAGGAGAGGTCTGTGGCCTTGGAGCAGAAGGTGAAACTAGATGTCGAGATGGTTGCCCGGCTGCACAGGGAGTGAGATGAGCAGTGCCAGACTATGGAGAGGCTCCGCTCAAAGCATAGTGTGGCCCACGGAGAGCGCGACCATGCCGTCCAAGAGCGCGATGAGGCACAGCAGAGGATCGGCTCCCTGTAGGCCGATCTTGGAACCACGGTAGCCCAAAGGCTAGAGGCTGAGAGCATCTCTATCGGGCTAGTCACAGAGCTTGCCGAGGCATAGAGGATCCTTCAGGCGAAGAGCGATGAGCATGATCTCCTGCGCGCTACCGTCAGGGTGGTCTTCGACGACCTAGAGGTGGCATGGTCGGAGGGAACCAGCTCGCTTGCGGCCCGTGCCATAGATATCACGGCGCGGGTGCACCAGCTCAAGCGGGAAGCTCTTCGCTTCAGGATCACCCAAGCCTTCGCCATCGCCCGCTCCCACTACACCGGCAGTATTGACTTGGAGACAATGAGCCTTGGCTTCACACCTAGCTACGAAGCCTCTGAGCTGGATGAAATAGAGAATGCGGTGGCTCCTATCGTGTGGAACCTGGTGGACAAAGTTGAAGTGACAGTTCTCCCTCGGAGGGGATAGTTAGTCAACTAGGTTGGGTGACCTTGGATAAGCGTCATTGTACTCTAGACAATTGCCGATCCTTTCGTATTATAAGAACAATTTCGTAACTTCATTATTTTTTTTTTGTTTGATTGAATTTGTTTCCTTCCCTTTTTGTATGCGAAAAGAGAAGGCTCACGTATTCTGACCCTTCCATTCATTAAGACCATAGGGCCCGAGGTGTAAGGGGAGAACTTTGACCATGCTGGTGAGCAAAGACACCATAGCCGCCAAGGCGTAGGTGTTTTGTAGTCCAGCTAGACATGACCAATTATTCGTTTCCACAAACCTTGCCACTAGGCTTAGTGTGAAGAAGAGGTCTGACGCAGCGACTGTTTCAAAAAAGGTATACTTATACCTTCATCAACCCCCGAGTGAGGTCCGACCCCTTTGCCGCTGTTGGGGTCAGATGTCACTAAAAATTGAGGGAAGGACAGCGAAAGTTAGGAGAATGCATCTCTCATATTCACACGTACCCTCTCCCTCGGATCTTATCTATCATTCTATGACCGTGCGTTAGGTCTCCTTGTAAGTCCAACCTTCCTTGAGCCCTCGCGCATGGTAGGGATTTGGTCAAGGGTCGGCTCGTTTTTCGTGACTGTCGCCCCATCCGTAGCTTCTGCAATGGAGGGGTTGAGTTAATGCCATTTGCCTTGATGGCACGGGTGACGCACTCGACAAGCTTGCTGACGGGTGTGTTCGAATAGAATTCAGTTCTATTGCTTGTAATGGGGTCGGCAAAGCCCTCGGGGGGCATTCCGTTGCTCCTTAACCCACCTTCCAATAGATTCCCCCTCAATGGGGAGTCTATGGGCTCGGCTGGAGGTTTGGGTCGAATGAGAAGGTGGAGATGACCTTATCCGCTTCTAGGTGGGACGGGCGAAGGCCGTTGGGGCTCATCTACGTTTTCTCCCCTGGATCTGTTTGATGCGAGGTGGCATCGGGCCCTTCATGGGCGGCCTTCGAACCTCAGTTTCTCAATCTAGTATCAGGCGGCTTGAGCCCCTAAGCCCCATGGGGTTCGAAAGGGGTCGAACGTGTTTCATGCATCACCTATGGGTTTCCGCAACCGGAGGGGCTGAGCTAATGACACTTGCCTTGATAGCTCGAGTGTCACGCTCAGTGAGCTCACTAAGGAGCATGTTCGAGTGGAATCCGGGTCCGTCATCTGCTGACAGGGTTGGCAGAGCCCTCATGTGGCATTACACTACTTCTTAACCTACCTCCGGATAGATGCCCGAGCCATTCGATAGGCTATGGTGGCCCGTTGGCCTCTCCTCGATTGGAGATTCTGTGGGTTTGGCTCGAGGTTAGAATCAAAGAAGAGTCAAGATGTCCCAGTCCGCTTCTGAGCGGGGTCAAGCAAGGCCGCTGGGGCTCATCTCGGTTTTTCTCCCCTGGCTCTATTTGACGTGAGATGGCCTTGAGCCCTTCGTGGGCCAGCCTTCGAACCTTGGTCGATCGCCATTCATATTGAATGAGATGACTACTATTTCGTGACATGACACGAAGCATTGTGATGCGGCAATCGCATGTGCAATGCTTGGATGTACGAGATGATTGAATGGACGAATGTATAAATGATCATAGTTTAAGAAAAAATGAGGGTCGATAATGTTACCTCGATGGCATGAGTGACGGGTTCTGGGAGCTCTTTACTAGATGTGTCCATGCGGGGTTCGGGTCCGACGTCTGTCGTAAACTGCATGAGACTCCTATTCCTCTGTATCTGTCATTCGACAGCGGTCCAAGCCGTTTGATGGATTTGGACAACCTGACAACCTCTCCTTGATGGAGATTCTATAGGTAGGCCCCTCCAAGTCCTTCCCGAGAAGTTGGAGGTTAAGGTTCGGAGTGCAGAGACAAGGACTCTGATCTTGCTGGTGGACCAAAATGTCATAGCCACTGGGGCATAGGGTCCTAGCGGTCCAACCAGGCCAACTCAAGGTTTGCGCCTGCACACCGTGCCTCTAGTTTTTTAAACGTAAGGAGCGGCCAAACAAAGAGAATGTCTAGCGGATAGACACCCTCGCCATGCCCCCAAGCAATTCTTGACCCTCTGCCATCGCTGAGGTCAAAAGCTTGATAATGAAATTAATACGTAAAGTAAGCAAGTGAGAATGCTTATCTTTCGGCAGCGGTCTTGAGCCATCCGATCAACCTGGGCACCGGTTTTACCTTGATGGTAAGTGTGGTGGGTTCAGAAAGCCTCCCCCTGATATGAGCGTGACCCTACTTGCTCCTTATCCGCTTCTCGTTAGTGGTCAAGCCATACGATCGACTCACATTACCTGTTGAGACAAGATTTCCCAGCGGAAATAGAGGATGAGGATATTCCACGCAAGAATTTAGTTAGGTAAATAAGCCAAGCGTCGAATTTGTGCAAAAATGGACGAGCTCTTCATTATAGCGAATGGTTTTTTAGCTCTTCTCCCTCTTTTTGTAAAAGAGGTTTTAGTGTATTTCGACCCTTCTCATAGTTGAGGTCATAAAGGCTGGGAGTGCGGGTGAGCTAGCTCTGATCACGCCGGTGAGCAAAGGCACCGTAGCCACTGGGGCATAGGTTTCTCACAGTCTACCTAGTTTTACTTAGAGCTTGTTCCCAAAAAACCAGCTCCTAAGACTTAACGTACAAAGGGCAGGCACAAAGAATTTTTGTAGGATAAATGTACTTATATCAGCCCCCAAGTGAGGCCCAACCCCCTGGTATTTGCTGGGATTGGATGTCATGAAGGATCGGGGAGTTTTGATAATGAAACTGATAAGTAAAAAGTGTGCATTTATTAGGGGTAAAAGCGACGTAGCTGCTCGATGTTCCAGGCATTAGTGAAGACCTCGCCATCGATGGTTTTTAGTTTGTAGGTGCCTAGCCAGAGTACCTCTACGATGACGTATGGTCCCTCCCACGGTGGGGAGACCTTGTGGCGGTCCTTGTTGCTCTGGACGAGACGGAGGACTAGGTCCCCGATGTTGAAGGCCCGACCCCACACTCGTTGGTTGTGGTACCATCGCAATGCCTGCTAGTACTTGGCTAAGCGGAGGAGGGCAATGTCGTGAGCTTCATCTAGCTAGTCCATGGCGTCCTCATGGGATGCCTCGGCTCCTTGTTCATCGTACGCCCTAATCCTTGGCGCTCCATAGTCAAGGTCGATTGGGAGGATGACCTCGGAACTATAGACCATAAAGAAGGGCGAGTAGCTGGTGGCTCGACTGGGGGTTGTCCTCAGGCTCCAAAGCACTGAAGGAATTTTGGCGACCCAGCGTGCGCCGAATTTGTTCAACCGGTTGAAGATCCTAGGTTGAGGCCTTGTAGGACCATGCCGTTTGCACGTTCCACCTGCCCCGTTCGTTCGGGGGTGTGCTACGGAGGCCCAGTCGATGTGGATGTGATGTTCATTGCAAAATCAAAGGAACTTCTTCCCTGTGAACTATGTGTCATTGTTCGTGATGATGGAGTTTGGGACTCCGAGGCGATGGACGATGTCGAGGAAGAACAGCATGGCCTGCTCGGATTTCATCGTGGAGATCGGCCAAGTTTCTATCCATTTTGTAAACTGGTCAATGGTAACAAGCAAGTGGATGTAGCCCCCGGGCGCCTTTTTGAGTGGTCCAACCAGATCGAGTCCCTAGACTATGAATGGCCAGGTGATGGGGATCGTTTGGAGTGCTTGGGCCCATAGGTGAGTCTGTCAAGTGTAGTACTGGCACCCTTTGTAGGTGCATACAATTTGCTCGGCATCGGCTACCATGGTAGGCCAGTAGAAGCCCTGTCGGAACGCGTTTCTGACCAGGGTTCGGGGCGTGGCATGGTGAACGAAGACCCCACCGTGGATATCACTCAGCAAACGCTTCCCCTGTTTGAAGCAGATGCAGCGCTGCATGATCCCGGTGTGGCCTCGCTTGTAGAGTTCGCCCTCCACAAGAACAAAGGACTTGGCACGACGTGCAAGCCATCGGGCCTCTGTCCTGTCTATCGGTAGTGTGTCACGGAGGAGGTAGTCGAGGTAGAGCGTTCTCCAGTCGACCAGAGGGTCGGGCTCTGTCGCTGGATCTTCTTCGAGCTCCATGACTTCGGAGCCGGATGTAGCCGACGGTTGTTCAGCCCCCGGGCCAGGATTGGACATACCATCACCGCCCTATTCTGACTCCTCATAGCGAACCAAGGGCTTGTGTTGGTCGCTAGTGAAGACGCCCGTTGGCACCGGCTCTCGGCCAGATGTAGCTTTTGCAAGCACGTCAACTGCCTCGTTGAGACACCTTGGGATGTGATTGAGTTCAAGGCCATCGGATTTGTCCTCCAACCGGCAGACTTCTCAGCAGTACGCGGCCATCTTGGCGTCGTGGCAACTTGACTCCTTCATGACTTGGTCGACAACCAGCTGGGAATGCCCTCGAACATCAAGGCATCAGATGCCCAATTCGATGGCAATGCTTAGGCCATTGATGAACGCCTCGTACTCGACTACTTTGTTGGAGGAGGGGAAATGGAGACGGACCATGTACCTCATGCATATCCCGAGGGGCGATACGAAGACCAGCCCCATGCCGATGCCCTTCTTCATAAGCAATCCATCGAAGTATATTGTCTAGTACTTTTGATCGACGACCGCTGGTGGCATTTGGACCTTGGTCCATTCCGCGACGAAATCAGCCAACACCTAGGACTTGATGGCTATCCGAGAGGCATACGCAATGCCCTGACCCATCAGCTCGTGCGCCCATTTCGTGGTTCTCCCCGTGGCGTCCTAGTTTTGGATGACCTCATCGAGGGGGAAGGACGCCACGACCATCACTGCATGTGACTCGAAGTAGTGGCGTAGCTTCCTCCTAGTGATGAGGACAGCATACAGAAGGTTCTAGATTTGGGGGTAGCAGGTCTTTGAGTCGAATAGGACCTCACTGATAGAGTACATAGGGCGCTGTACTTTGAGGGCGTGCCCCTCTTTTCCCACTCTACTACCAGGGCGGCGCTGACTACTTGTGCGGTGGCCGCGATGTAGAGCAGAAGGGGTTCTCCCTCGGTGGGAGGAACCAGGATTGGGGCCTTTGTCAGGAGCTATTTTAACCATGTCAAGTGCTTCATGGGCCTCGGATGTCCATTCAAAGTGATTGGCCTTCTTCAAAAGTCGATAAAGGGGGAGCCTCGTTTGCCGAGGCGTGAGATGAAGCGGCTGAGCATGGCGAGGCACCCCGTAACCCGCTGCACCCCCTTTATGTTCTGAATTGGGCCCATCCTTGTGATGGCTGAGATCTTCTCTGGGTTGGCTTCGATGCCACGCTCGGAGACGATGAAACCAAGCAGCATGCCCCTCGGGACCCCTAAAACACACTTCTCGGGATTGAGTTTGATGCCGTTCACTTAGAGTTTTGCAAAGGTCTGCGTAAGATCGGTGACGAGATGGTCGGTCTATTTGGATTTGACCACGATGTCATCAACGTAGGCCTCAACGGTCCGCCCAATGAGGTCCCTGAAGCACCTGAGCATATAGTGCTGGTATGTAGCCCATGCGTTCTTTAGACCGAACGGCATTGTGACATAGCAGAACGATCCGAAAGGGGTGATGAACGATGTCGCGATCTGGCCGGACTCTTTCATCGTAATTTGATGGTACCCAGAGTATGCATCAAGGAAGCAGAGGGTTTCGCACCCCGAGGTAGAATCAACTATCTGGTCTATGCGCAGCAAAGGAAATAGACCCTTTGGGCATGCTTTGTTGAGACCCATATAGTCAACACACATCCTCCATTTTCGATTCTTCTTTTGTACAAGAACGGGATTGGCCAACCACTCTGGGTGATGCACTTCCTTGATGAATCTGGCCGCCAAAAGCTTTGTGATCTCTTTGCCGATGGTCCTGCATTTCCCCTCATCGAAGGGACGCAGGCGCTGTTTCACCGGCTTGGAGCCTGAACAGATCTTCAAGGTGTGCTCGGCAACTTCACTTGAGATGCCCGGCATGTCCGAGGGTTTCCATGCAAAGATGTCTTTCTTGGCGTGGAGGAAGTCGATAAGCGCATTTTCCTATTTAGAGGAAAGCACTGTGCCAATGCGCACCACCTTGCCGTTGGGGCTACCGGGATCTATGAGGACCTCTTTAGAGCCCTCCACAGGCTCGAAAGACCCGGTCGACTTCTTGGGGTCGAACGCTTCTTCAGTGACCTCCTTTTTATGGCGGTGAGCACTCCGGAGGCGACGATTGCTGCGGCGTGATCATAGCACTTGACCTCGCCGGGGCCCGTTATCTTTAGCTTGAGGTAGGTATAGTTGGGGACGGCCATGAACTTCGCGTAGCATGGACGTCCTAGGATAGTGTGGTAGGTTCTAGGGAACCCGACCACCTCGAAGGTGAGGGTTTCCATCCTATAATTATATGGATCCCCCCAGGTAACGGGCAGATCGATCTACCCAAGTGGCATGGCCTGCTTTCCAGGCATGATGCCGTGGAAAGGTGCTCTGGTTGGGCGGACGCGTGTCCAGTCGATGCCCATTTCGTCGAGCATCTTGGCATACATTATGTTGAGGCCACTGCCTCCATCCATCAGTATTTTGGTGACCCACTTCGTGTAACACCCAAAAATTTTAACTACAAATTAGCAATTAATTTTGAGCATTTATTTAATTTTCTATGTATTTTTAACTTAGGCCAAATAATAAATTTTGGTTAAATAAAACTTACTATAAGGTTTAGAAACATGTTTGTTGCATTCATGCCAAAACATAATTTTTGGTTGAGTGTAGGGCTAGAATGGTTGAAGTTAAATTCAAAATTCATTTGAATTTGGCTTGGGATTTGAAAACTAGAATTAGAAAAGGAATTGATTTTGGAAAAAAAAAGCTTTATTTTCTTCATTTTCAGCCCAACCCCAGGAACCGGCCCGGCCTTGTTTCCCTCCCCTTCCCGGTTTCGGCCTACTGGCGGCCCAACAGTCCTCCCTTCCTTCTTTCTCCTTCTTGCCTTCCTGCTCTGCACCGGCCCGCTCCACGCCCCTTCCTCCTCACCGCACCGCATGCTCACGCGGCCGAGCTCCCTTCTCCGTCTCGCTTCACCGCTGGCCCCGCACGTCAGCGCCCGCGCCCTTCCGCTCCCTTCCCTCTCACTGCGCCGCTAGCCCACCCATCAGTTGGCCACATCCCCTTCCTTCCCCTTCCTTTCCTTTTCTTCCCCCGCGCGCTCCCTTCCTTCTTCGCCGCTCGGCGATGGTGCTGCCAAGCATGGCAAGCAGCCACTGTCGTGCATGCAAGGCAGGTGGCCAATCCCACCCGAGCGCCACGCCCCTTCCTTCTACCACAGCACTGGCCGCCTATAAAGCACTACGCCGACCCCTTCCTTCTCCCCTTTCCTCTGACCGCGCTCACGCTAACCAGTCGCTGCCATAATCTATTTCTCCCGTGCCTCGAACCTCGACGCCGATGTGACCCGGAGCTCCACCGTGTTCCCCCACAGCTATAGGTATCACCAATTTCATGTTTTGACCTTGATTTGCTTAGATTCACCCTCACCCGTGTAGTGGTTCTCTCTCTAGCTGCCGTCGCCGTCGACGACCAGCCTTTGGAGCCCTTCCCGGACGCCGCGCATCCTTCTTCCCAACTCGTGGTGAGCTCCTTGTTCTTCCCAAGCCCTCCATTCGTTGTTTTGTGCTCTAGAACACCATACTGGTGACCTCTAGACACCGCCGGCCATGGCGCCACCGTGGAACTGATGCTCCGGCGTGTTCCCTGCCCATGATTTGCATCCCAGTGTGTTCGCGAGGTCCTGTAGATCACGTATGTGCTTTTGGTTTGTCTCGAGATGGCCGGAATCACCATCCCGGTGTTCGCCACAGTGTCTGCCTCGCCGTCGACCATGGCGGGCTCGCCGGTGGTACTGTGCAGCAACGAAGGTCATCCCGTGCACCCTACGCCGTTAGATGTTGTCTGCACGACCGAGATCTAACCGTATAGGTTCGAATCATAATCGGTCCACCGTGGACCCATGGACCCAGCCCCCGGTGCCGCGTCAGCGAGTCCACCACACCACATGGTGCACCGAGCCAATCACAGGCGTCCACGTGTTGGTTCAGTCAGCAGTGCGGTCAACCTGCAGTCAAGCTGCACACATTTTTTAGAAAAGCCCCTCTATTTCTAGTGAATTAACCCATAGTCCAGTCCAGTTCAAAATAAATACAATTTAGTCCTGTTTTTATTCGTTTAGGTCCCTGTAGTTTCTAGAAATAGTACGCGCAGTTCAGTAGCCGTGTAAATTCATATTTTTAATTGTTTTAATTCAAAAATAAGTTTAGTTTATTTATAGAAATGCCATTGCATCTTATTTCATGCGTAACTTTTGCGTTTTAAGTCCGATTTGAGTGATTCTTTCGCTCACGTGTTCGTAGCAATACATAGAATAGTTTTATAAGCTTTTCAACTTATGTTTCTACTATTTGGTGTACTATTCTAATAGAAGTCTATTTGTATGCATGTAATGACTAGATTGATGCTTGATCGGTGATTTGGAACACGATTAGAGGGTGAGCAATTTGAGGTGACTAAGGACCCACAACAGGATCAGCAATACCCCCAGGACAACTTTGAGGAAGGCAAGTGTACCAAAGGCCCCTTGTACCTATGAATTATTACACTTCGTATTCATGCATGTGTCTAATTTGATATACATTTAAGAACTTTACCTAGATGATTACTTGTACCACATATCCTTGTTACCTAGGGTTTGGGTATGCATTTTGGATAGATGCTGCAGCGCTTAACATAGAATAATAGTTAAACATGACTAAAGACATTATGAAATGTGATAACATGGAACTTTTTAGCAACAGTTAGGGGGCTAGAGTACGGGGTTGAGTACACTAGTGCCTCTCCCTAAGGACTTAATCCTGAAGCAGCCACCCAGGAGGTTTCGTACAACCCCGAGTGTCATATGGCTCTAACTTTAACCTGTTAACTAGATTGTACTAGCTCGTCTGTAGCTTTCCATAAGGGCAAGAGGGGGCCACGAGTTGGTTAGTTTCCTTACTTGCTAGGGTGTGTGTACCGTGCCGTAGGCCCACGCGTGCCACTCCTAGAGGAGGGCCACATACGGCTAGACGGCTAAAACCTTAGCAGCTACAACTTGTTAGTGCGACTAGCTAAGGGTTCGTAGTGAAACCCTACCACACTTCCTAGGTAGAGGTGTAGTGGGCCTTACAAACCCCGGCATTGGGAATCACGACTCAGTGGGTAAAGTTGTACAATTTCTGTAGAAATATTTGACCTGTTATAACAGCCATGCTCGCGGATACGAGCGGTCTGGATCCTTCATGATTAGTGGTTACTATGGATGGTTGGGAATTGATATAAACTTGATTATACATTAATAACACTTGGGATTTGGGATTCTTCACTAAAGTAGTGATTCAGGATGCTAAAACTTGATCAACTAAAATTGCAAACCATAGTCAAACCGTGTCAAGCCTTTTGAGCCTCATAGATCCCTTTGATATACTTGCTAAGCATGGTGAGCTTACACTTGCTTTACATCCATTGAAAATCCTAGATGGGTAACAGATAATGGATATGAAGAGTTTTCAGAGGATGTCTAGGACTGCTAGGGAGATGTTCACCAGTTGGAGTCCCTATGGTAGATTGGGCTAGTTATTCCGCTGTGTATGTAATAATATTGCCATTGAGCAAACTTTGTATTAACATTGTGATGAGATATGCGATGTAATAAGTACTTTACTTTCATGCTATTACAATTTGTGATATATGTGTGTGTTTGGACATCCTGGGCGCACATATATGAGTACTTGGTTTTGCTATGCAAAATTGGGTGCGACACTTCGTGCCAACGATTAGGTCGACCACAAGCGGATATCTCCCCGGATATGGGACGCTCTCAGGGTGGTCGGTCCAATCGAAGGTTATGGCGGACTCTGACCACAGGAGGAAGGCAGGTGTGGCCGGTTCGGTCGTATAGACCTCACGGTGCGCGACCTTCTGACAACGTTTGGGGTCATTGGCCGCCGATCCTCCGAAGATCATGAGGCAACCATCCGGTGTTGGAAAGCCGCCGTCCTTCCCCTCGGTGTCGTCCGTGGTAGGGTCAAGGTCCTTCCTATGCTCCCCTTTGTTGGAGCCTCTAGACAAGAACCACCTCATTAGGCTGCAGTCCTTGTACAGATGCTTAACCGGGAAGGCATGGTTCAGGCATGGCCCCTCGAGTAATTTTTTGAAATGGCTCGGAGTGCCCTCCGCGGGCTTCCGACAACCCTTGCGGTCAGCAGCGGCCATGAGTGAGCCCTCGCGCCGTTGTTTCTTGTTCTTCCTTTTGGTAGAAGGATTGGAGGTGCCTTCGCCGGCGCCCTCGTCCCGCCTTGCTTTGCCATCAAGACGATCGAAGATCGCTCCGACCGCTTCTTCTCCTGAGGCATGGCTGGTTGTGATGTCCAGGAGTTCCTTGGTGGTTCATAGGCCCTTGCGTCCTAGCTTATGAACCAGATACTCACAGGTAGTCTCGGACAGGAAAGCTCCTATAACGTCGGCGTCAGCGACGTTAGGTAGCTCGTTGCACTGTCAGGAGAAGCGCTGAATGTACCCATGGAGGGTTTCACCGGCCTTCTGTCGGTAGTTTTTAAGGTCCCATGGGTTCCTAGGGCGCTTGTATGTGCCCTGGAAGTTCCCCACAAAGATCTCCTTCAGGTCTGCCCAACCCTAGATTCTATTGGACGATAGGTGTTCCAACCACGCTCGTGCCGAATTGGGCAAGAATAGTGGAAGATTGCGGATAATGAAGTCATCATTATCCGCACCATCGGCTTGGCAGGCAAGCCGGTAGTCTTCAAGCCATAGTCCGGGGTTTGTTTCCCCCAGAGTACTTCGGGATATTGGTTGGTGGTCGGTACCTCGATGGGAAAGCAGCATTGAGGATGTGACGGCCGAAGGCTTGAGGCCCCAGTAGGCCGGGGCTCGGGCTTCGGTCCTCGCCGCTGTCGTAGCGTCTGCCATGATGAGGGTGATAGCCGCGTCTGGCTCCCTCTCTCGGTACGTCATAGGCACGTCTACAGGCATCGAGGGTGTTGCGTGCGTCATGGTTGTGGCCAAGACGCTGACGCACGGGGACCGTGGTGCGCTGCCTGCTTCCTTGTGCCTCCTGGTGGACCGACACGTCCCTGCCGGGGTGCTCCAAGGATGTGCGTTGGCTGGCATCGAGCTCGTGTCATCGAGACAATGAGCTTTCGGCCTACTACGCCACCGCAGGCTCGAGCAACGTGCGAATCTCGTGGTGGGCTCGATGGTCCTCGGGCATCATAGCCTCTGGATGACCATGGAGCAAGGTTACCGCAGCGGTGATGTTCTGGCTCGCACGGGTGAAGCGAGGGAGGGCTTCATCGTCGACGATGATCCTCCGGTTCGCGCCGCGGGCCATGGCGCGGGCGCACCCACCGTCTCCGCGGCGCTCGATCTCTGGATCGAGCTTCGCACATTCCTGCTCGAGCTGGAGTCGCGCTTCCTCGATCTCTCGATGTTGGGCTTTCAGCTGCTCCACCAGCATGTGTGGCGGAGCCGCTGTCTCCCTCTCAGCTTCGTCGTCGAGGTTGTTTGTAGGAGTAGCCTCCCCCTCGTGGATGCTTTCGACGTGTCCCTCAGTGTACCCGTCATGAAGCATTCACGAGAGGGGTGATGGCTCCCCCTACTGGAGTCAGAGCCAATGGGCGATTCCGGCTCCTCGGCCAGGAGGTCATGGAAGGATTCCGTGACGTGTTCGATCACCCCATGAATTCGTCGTTCGTGGGAGGTGGAACCATACGTTGAGCCACAAGGTGGCTAACGGTCACCGTGGCGTTATGGAGACCGAACGGAAGCACTGTCGGGGCGCTTTGTACGTGGTGTTCTGGAGAGAGGGGTTCCCCTCCGGCGAGCCATGCCATGACATTGGCGCCAGAGAAAGCGAGGTGGCGCGGGTCTTCCCTAGACGGCTAGGGTCCTAGGGAGACACCGATGTAGCACTCAAGCCTCCCGACGTCGAGGCCGATGGAAGGGAGAGGTTGGATGGCGACGTGAGCCAACGCCAACCCTCCTCCCACCGTGATGATGAAGTCTACGTCCCCGAAGCACATGTGTGTTCCCGGGACCCAGCTGATATCGTGGCTTGCCATCCGTGGCCTAATGTTAATGTCGGAACACGCAAAGGTCCCCTACCTGGTGTGCCAACTGTCGGTGTTTCGAGTAAACACCAACGAGTAAATTTGTATTATTGCGCGTTGGACCTGGATGGTTGAAAGCTCTAGTTTGGTTTTGGTTAATTGATGAAACCCTAAGTGCTAACCTAGTTTATCAAGATGATTATGAGATAGGTAGCACTACTCCAAGTGATGAAGCAATGACGAAGATCATGACAATGGTGATAGCATGGTGATGATCAAATGCTTGAACTTGGAAAAGAAGAAAGAGAAAAACAAAAGGCTCAAGGCAAAGGTATAAAATGTAGGAGCTATTTTGTTTTAGTGATCAAGACACTTAGTGAGTGTGATCACATTTAGGATAGATAGACGTACTATTAAGAGGAGTGTAACTCGTATCGAAATGCGGTTATCAAAGTGCCACTAGATGCTCTAACTCATTGCATATGCATTTAGGATCTAGTGGAGTGCTAACACCCTTGAAAATATTTGTGAAAATATGCTAACACATGTGCACAAGGTGTTTCCAGGGTTGAGATGGGTTTGGGTCCGGTCAGTTTTGACCGGAGCGTTTGGAAAAATGAAATGTCTATTTTCTATTGCGCCGGATGCAAAATTCTTGGTGGTTGGCACATTTGAGCGAGGGTGAAGAAGTTAGAGTTGAAATGGAGTTGGTCGAATGATGATCTTTGGCCGGGTCATCTGACCGGATATTTGGGTCACTCAATGACCGAACGCTAAAAGGCTACGTCGGTCGAAATCGCCGACGGCACATGGGTAGGGTTGAGCACCGGACCTGGTTCACGTCCGGTTAAGGTGGACTTGGACGACGCGTCCGGTCGAAAAAACATGCCTCGGGAGCTTATTGAACGACCGGACGCTGGGGCTTCGATCGTCCGGCTCGGCTCGGCTTTTGACCGGGAGCGTCCGGTCAACTTCAGAGTGCGTTGAAATCGACGAACAGCGTTTGAAGACGGTGGTGGCGATGCGTCCATCCATCGGCGACCGGACGCTGAGGGCCAGCGTCCGGTCGGTATGACCGGAGCGTCCGGTCAGAGCGTATTTTGCCCAGTGAAGGGGTACAACGGCTCTATTTGATGGGGGGCCCATTTATAGCCCCATGGCCGACTCAAGGAAAAGCGCTTGCACATTTTCATTGACATAGCAACCTTGTGAGCTTAGCCAAAGTTCTCCCACTCATCTCCATCATTGATCCATCATCATTGTGAGATTGGGAGAGAATCCAAGTGCATTGCTTGAGTGATTGCATCTAGAGGCACTTGGTATTCGTGTTGCACTGCGGATTTCGCTTGTTTCTCTTGGTGGTTGCCACCACCTAGACGGTTGGAGCAGCGGTGAAGGATCGGCATGAGTTGGTGATTGTTCGTGGCCACCTTCGGTGATTGTGAGGGGAGTTGTACCTTCCCCGGCGGAGCGCCGAAAGGTAACTCTAGTAAATTGATCGTGTCATTGAGTTACCTCACTTGTGGGTCGGTTCTTGCGGTGTCCAATCGTGTGGACGAGGTTTGTGAAACACCTCTAGCCGAACGTAACGACACCAAGTGTTGGTCTACACAACGGGATTAGCGTGTTGGCAAGCACGTGAACCTCGGGAGAAAAATCGGTTGTCTCTTGTCATTTGCATTCTCCCGGTGATTGGCTCAATCTTCATCTTGTGATTGGTTCACTCCACGACTACGGGCAGGTGTATAATCGTATCACTTACTCATTTACATTTTCAAGAACTAGATATAGCAAGCTCTTTAGTGTAACTAGAATTGAGAGCTTGCCTCGTGCTTTAATCATATCTAGTGGAGCTCTTTAGTGTAGCATTTGTGAGAGCTCTTAGTGAGTAGTAGTCAAGTAGATTGTGTGCCAATTGATCATTGCAACTAGAATTGTTGGACAGGTGGCTTGCAACCCTTGTAGAGCTAGAGCAAGTTTGCATTTCGCTATTTGTCTTACTAATCAAATTGCTCTAGTTGATTTGTAGTTTTTAAATAGGCTATTCACCCCCCCCCTCTAGCCATATTAGGACCTTTCAATGGTGTGCTAAAAGACACAAGGTCTATACTGGTTCGCGCAGAATGTCCCAACGTCTAGTTTGCGGTTGCTGCTCATGTTATTAGCACTAAAAGGTTCGTAGTAGGGGTTACAAATGGGCGAGAGAGCGATTGGTCCCAAGTCTCTGATCGAAAGGTTGAAAGGACGCTTGTATCTGCTCAGCTGTGTGTTATGTGGTGCGTGGTGTGTTCTATTGATCTGTTTAGTGGGGTGCCCTACCTTCCCTTTTATAAGCCGAGGGGAAGCAGGGATTACAGATGGGAGAAAGAAGAAAAACCAGAGGCAAAGAAGGTCCTTCGAAGGTGCCGGGTCTTCCTTTTCCTCTGAGCGAGCCCTGCTGACATGGCAGATGGTGCCAGGGAAAGCTCCATGCTGGGCGTCTGTCCGCTGATGATGCCATGCTTTGGCTTGATCAGCAAGTGGTCATGTCCCGTCCCGCCGCGGTGGGCGGCGCGACAGACCAGGGTGTTGATCCGCGACCCTATGGGGAACGGACGGCGTAGTGACCGCACGTCCATCACTGTAGAGGATGTGAGTCTCTTCCTGGACCGTAGTGGTTGTCGTATTCTTCCGTCAGGATCCACGTCCGAGGGCAAATGGCGGCGCCCACAACACTGTAAGACAAATGTCGGCGCCTACAACACTGTTCGGGCTCTGACATGTCCGGAAGGGCTTTTAAAGCGCCTGTCTTATCATATCCTGATGGTACTTTCCTGTATGCGTGCAGGGTATAGTCCTCGGTATTGCGGTTGACTTGAGTGTCCTGCCTTATCTGTGCGTAGTTATGAAGGAGCAACGCGCAGACGTCGGGCGAGGCGGAGCCAGCCCCCGGGGGTCAGGCTAGGCAGAGTCTGCCCTCAGACGTCGTGCGAGGCAGAGCCAGCCCCCGGACGTCGGGCGAGGCGAAGCCTGTCCTCAGACGTCGGGCGAGGCGAAGTCTGCCCTTAGACGTCGGGCGAGGCGGAGCCAGCCCGCGATCGTCAGGCGAGGCGGAGTTTGCCCTCAGACGTCGAGCGGGGCGGAGTCTACCCTCAGACGTCGGGCGAGGCGAAGTCTGCCCTCAGACGTCGGGCGAGGCGGAGCCAGCCCACGATCATCGAGCGAGGCGGAGTCGGCCCTCAGACGTCGGGCGAGGCGGAGTCTTCCCTCAGACATCGAGCGAGGTGGAGTCTGCCCTCAGACGTCGAGCGAGGCGGAGCTAGCCCGCGGTCGCGGGGCGAGGCAAAGTCTGCCCTCAGACATTGGGCGAGACAGAGTCTGCTTGGGGCGGGGCCCATGGTCCTGGTGGACGGACGAGGAGTGACTCGGTAAACGGTGTAGTCGTGCTCTTGATTGTGTGAATGAATCAACGTTCGATGGTCATTAGCTCCTCCTCTTCGGGTGCCCTAATATTGGTCCCCGACATATGGTGACTCAAATTCTACTTGTAATAGGACTCAATAGAGGTGTGCTATTAGGACTTTCTAGTTTTTATTAGGACTTGAATGTGAAATCCTACTAGGAGTAGGACTCTCATACTTGCATGTACCCCCTTGGTGAGAACTATATAAACAAGTGGTAGAGGCCACAAGCATCAACCAACCAACACAAGGATCTCATCCAACGCTTGTAAAGAGCAATTAGGAGCGCTTAAGAAGATTAAGCTAGATAGTTCTATTACACTAGATTTTTTATAGGGCAAGAATGAGAGGGGCATAAAGGGTTAAGTAGGGTTGTGAGAGAGCGATAATTACTTGTACTCCTTTTGGATTGGAGTTGTGTTTATAGAATTTATGGTTGCCTTTGCTAAATCCTAATCTCTCTTGTTGTGGTTGCTTCAACATTGTCATCTAGGGTTTTTTACGCGATTGACTAGCTACGTCATTCTTGACCTGATATGGTGCGAGCTTGTGTCGTACTCGCAACATCTTTTTGCGCATAACCTAGGGGCCTCAGATTCAAGCACCAGTAAGAACTAGCCTGTTCGTTTGCTCGTAAACGATCGTAAATTTCCAGTTGGAATAGTGTTTTTCTCTCACACCAAACCAGCCAGCAGTAAATAATCCACGATACGACGGGGCCTCCCGAACAGGCTGGCTGCAACAAGCGACAGTGCTGGAGGGACCTCGCCCCATTGGTTGACAGTTCAAAGTTGACACTATTGTCGTTTTTGATACCTGCGTGGTTCGACATTGGTGCGTGCATGCATGCTTCGAGTGGCAGGCATGCCTGCACTGCAAGCGTTGTCTGAGCATTGCCATTGCATGCGCAGGTAGCAGCTGAGTAAAGCCGCTGCATGCCTGCTTTGTACGAGCGCCTGGTCTCCTCCGTTGATCTTTCAACGGCCGGCCGGCCTGCTATAGTGGCATAGTACTAGTACTCCGTAGTGCTATGTTCCCTGTCGTTTGTTTCAGGCTTGACATACTTCTCTCTCCTTCTCGGACCACCATTTTTGTACCCTGCTGCTTTTGACAAAAACAGCCCCAAATAAGGCCACTGTTTTCGTATGTGGTCTTTTCTTTCAACGCATGAATGTACTGCATCCTCTCCTCTGGTGCCACTACACTACTGCCTCGCTGCCACCCTGAATTATAGTACAATGGCTAGACAGGCTAGTAGCACTGTGTATCGCCATGCATTGTCATGACTCAAGAGGGCCATTGCCCATTGCTACCTGCTGCCTCCCTCGACCTCGAGTGGCGATAAGAAGCTGCTACTTCCTCAGTCAATATATATATATATATATATATATATATATATATATATATATATATATATTGTTTTTGTTTTTTAAGAAATAACTTTAATTAAATATATATTTAAAATATTAATATTTATGGTACATAAGTATTATGATTAGAAAGGTCTTTAAATCTAGTTTTTCTAATAAATTTATTTGAAGATACAAATATTGCACATATTTTCTACAAATCGAGTAAAACTTGCGGCTCGCATACCAACGGCGACCTATATTTAGAGACGGGGGAGTACTATGCAAAGTGGCAAGGCAAGCAATGTTGTGAAAGCGAAGAGACGGCGGCAGTTCGATCGAGATATATAATATAGGGAAAATTATGTTCTTACCCCTGTCTAAAAGTCTAATTGTGATTTTATCCTTCTTTTTTTAACTTTATGATTTTGACCTTATTATTTTGAAATGAATCATCCGTTTACCCCTGGTTTGCATGTCTGTTAGATGGACTGGAATAAATAAATTTAAAAAAATCAAAATCCCAAAAACGCAGGCTAAAAGATCGAATTGCCCCTTATCTTATCTTGAGCCTCCTGCTCATCCCGACCCATGGGACCAAGGCGGATCCCGACCGCGGTGCTCGGTCGCATGCGGGGACATTGCGGTGCGGTGCACGGCCACGGGCGCTGCTCAGTGAGAGGCAATGGCGCGCGCGGCGCGGCGCGCAAGCGCGTGGTGGTGCGGTGCGGGCGGCGGCTCGCAAGACAAGACGGCTCCAAGCTATGCCTCCCGGCCCGTTGCGTGTGCGGTGTGGCTGCTTTGCTCCGGGCGGGGGCGGCATGCGACGCGTCGCGGGGCCATCGTGGATCTCATCCGTGCTCGTCGTGGATCTCATCCTGTGCTCATCGGGCTCGGGCGACCGCGGGCCGGAGAAATCTGAATGGGGCAGCGTTGCGCAGCGGCTTCATGGGCGGGGGCATGTCTCGGCCTCTAGGGAGGAACCGCGCAGCTTTGAGCGGCGTGGAGCAGAGCTTTCGGGGTGGCGAGTAGAGCAGCTCTCTGCCAAGCATGAAGCGAAGCAGACGCTACTCGAGGCGACACGGAGCAGAAGCGGCTCAGGGTGGTCTTGGCCCGGCTTTCGGGAAGCAACGAAGCGTCGCTCCGGCCGGCGGCGTGAGAGCGAGAGAGCTGCTCGGTCCCGTGGCACCGGCTCAGAGCAGGGCAGCTTCAATGCGTGCGGGCGGGCGGCGGGCTATTGGATCTACAACACGGCAACCATCGTGGACCTTCTTTCCTTTCTTCCGATAACATTTTGATGAATGATTCTGAAGTTTGAAAAAGTTAGGATTGATGTGTGTAGGCGGCCGTGACGCCTAAGAGGGGGGTGAATTAGGCAACTTAAAAATCTAACTCTCAACAATGGCCCTTTTTCTACCCTTAGCAAAACCTATGCAAAAGATAAACTATATAAATGTACAACTACGGTTTTGCTAGTGTGTTGTTATCTCTACCGCAAAAGGAGTAATGTAATCAATGTAAATGTGGAAGCTAAAGTGCAAGATAGAGATATGCAAACTCCCGTCGACGACTCTGGTATTTTTACCGAGGTATCGAGAAGCACGCAAGCTTCCTCCTAGTCCTCGTTGGAGCCCCACGCAAGGAATCCCTTGCAAGGGCCAACCTCCCGGTCGGGTAACTCCATGGATAGCCTCGGGCCTTCTCCACGCGCAAGTGGGTCTCCGACGTGCCTTCCGGCAAGCCTCTCCCAGATGCTCCCCGTCGTCTTCACTATCAAGCTTCCGGCCGAAACGCCGCGGGCCTTGTTCCCTCCGGTACACAACAGTGGCCACATCACAAACGCGGTTGGTGTGATCTCGCAAGACTACAAGCCCCTCTGATGTACGACAAAGGTGCGCGCAAGCACCGAGTGATAAGAGGTATGCAAACCTCACTAACACTAGGCCTAAATCTAGAGCAAGCGCATAAGCGGTGGTCTAATCAACCTAAGCACTTCGCAAAGCACCTATGCTAATCACCTAATGAATCACTAAGCACTATGCAAGTGGAGATCACTAAAATGATGTATCAACACCCTAGATATGTTAACTTAGCTCCACCACATTCAATTGGCCGGTTGGGGGTCTATTTATAAGCCCCACTGAGAAAGTAGCCGTTGGGGATGAAATCCCGCTTTTCTGCTAGTGACCGGATGCTGATCACGTCCTGACCGGACGCGTCCGGTCGTCCTGACCGTTAGAGCCACGATCAACTGATCGGACGCTGCCAGCGTCCGGTCACATGCCAACGGGCGCGTCCTGTCGCAATTTCGCCGCTCTTGAACCTCTCTGTACTTGATCGGACGCTGCTATTCTGTGTTCGGTCGATTTCAGTACTCAGCGTCCGGTCGCTGCTGCTGACGCCTGCTGTTGCCGAGCCTCTTGATCAGAGCGTCTGGTCACTTTCCGCCAGCATCCGGTCACCTTTGTGAGCTCGTTTCTTCGCGATCTTGCGTATGACTTGGTTCCTATCTTCGTGCTTGAACTTTGCTTGATATCTTGGGTCTTCTCTTGTGCTCCTAGTGTCTTGCTTATGGTGTTGATCATTGGATCATCACGTCACCTTCGTCCAAGTCACGTCTTGCACCCTATTGAACTACAAAACAATCACTTACAAATTCATGAGTCCAACTTGGTTGTGTTGATCATCAAACACCAAAATCCAAAGTAAATGGGACTAGGGTCCATTTTCCTTACAATCTCCCTCCTTTTGGTGATTGATGACAACACGACCAAAGCAAGCAAATAATAGAATTTTGAAATTTGAAAACTACCTACTTGCTAGGATGCAATGAAAGGGGCAAGGTTATATGATGCTAAAAGATACTACTTGTAAAACTAAAGAATACCACATAAAAACTTATCTTGTCCTTGCAAATGTCCCCATGTGGTATTATGAATTTAAGCCTTGCTTCCTACAAATTCTCTCCATTATATAGACTAATCCATAATCCACTATCCTCCCTTTCTCGGACCATTACCACTTGTAGACCATTACCACTTGTAAGTTATTATGATCTAGCTTTTGGTCCTATAAATTAATGCTTGCTTTTGGTCCTCTAAATTCTCCCCCTTTGAAATCAAACACCAAAAAGGAAGGCATGCGTCCTGTCGATTTCAGTACTCAGCGTACGGTCGCTGCTGTTGACGCTTGTTGTTGCCGAGCATCTTGATCAGAGCGTCTGGTCACTTTCCACCAGCGTCCGGTCACCTTTGTGAGCTCGTTTCTTCGCGATCTTGCGTATGACTTGGTTCCTATCTTCGTGCTTGAACTTTGCTTGATATCTTGGGTCTTCTCTTGTGCTCCTAGTATCTTGCTTATGGTGTTTATCATTGGATCATCACGTCACCTTCGTCCAAGTCACGTCTTGCACCCTATTGAACTACAAAACAATCACTTACAAATTCATTAGTCTAACTTGGTTGTGTTGATCATCAAACACCAAAATCCAAAGTAAATGGGACTAGGGTCCATTTTCCTTACAATCTCCCTCTTTTTGGTGATTGATGACAACACGACCAAAGCAAGCAAATAATAGAATTTTGAAATTTGAAAACTACCTACTTGCTAGGATGCAATGAAAGGGGCAAGGTTATATGATGCTAAAAGATACTACTTGTAAAACTAAAGAATACCACATAAAAACTTAGCTTGCCCTTGCAAATGTCCCCATGTGGTATTATGAATTTAAGCCTTGCTTCCTACAAATTCTCTCCATTATATAGACTAATCCATAATCCACTATCCTCCCTTTCTCAGACCATTACCACTTGTAGACCATTACCACTTGTAAGTTATTATGATCTAGCTTTTGGTCCTATAAATTAATGCTTGCTTTTGGTCCTTTAAATTCTCCCCCTTTGGAATCAAACACCGAAAAGGAAGATATTAGTAGCACAAGGGAGGGTCAACCTTTGTGATCCTTTGTGTGTAGAGTGGAATAGATCACAAAATTTGACTCTCACATTAAATAGATTAAGCTCCCCCTAAATATATGCATACATATGGTAGAAGGCAAAGCATATGCATAATTGGTAAATTATTGCTCAAGGGAATCTAATCTATATAATGCATGGAAAAAGCATATAAATATCAAAATTAAATCAACATGATGATATCGGTTTAGAAATACCACATGTGAAACCAATTTGATTTCTACCACTTGCAATAGGTGGTGGATATTTGAAGTATGATGCTTAACTCCGGGGACTCCATTTTCCTTGTAATGAGACTACTACACACATGATAAGCTTGAAACGGTGTTAGTCTCAAAGCATCCAACTTCTAGAGTAACCTCCCCCTAAATTTATGCACACAAATATAGAATACTTGTAGAAACATGCACATTGATTTTAGAATAAAAAATACCACTTGAAAGATGACATCACATGAACGTGAGAGTTATTTTCGAAGGCGATATTCAGGAGAAATTATCTATAATTTAAACATTGGCACATATTAGATGAACAATCAAAAGACAAGCTATGTGCCGTGCTCCTAAACAATTTTAAACCATGTAGGAATTGCTCTAAGGAATAAGAATGAAACCGAGCAAGCCTACCATAAGATATACCTAGTGTATGCATGTCAAAAGATATAAGCATGCAAATGCAAACCTAGACATGAAGAGTAATTAGATGCTTAAAGATGCCACTAGTAGGAGATTAAATCTAGTACCACTTGAAGCAAATTGAATCTAGTTACTTAACATGCGAAGGGGAATTTGGGTCCATAGTATTCACTAACCCACTTGGCAATGATTTTGTCCATCATGATGCACCCCATGAAATGCATCCATACTTTGCCAAGTCTCCAAATTCCCCGAAGTCCATTTGGCCTCACTTCCCTTTCGGGATCCAAACCTTCTTGGTGCTCTTCATGTTAGAAATGATCTCCTTTAGCACCCAAAAGCGTTTGACCCTATTGTTGACTTGCTTGTTCACCTTGATGGCCACCACCTTGTCATTTTTCTTCTTCTTCAAGAGATAAGGTGTGGAGGTCTTCTTATCCACCTTGTTGGTGTAGGCATTGGAGAGCTTCCTTGTTTTCTTTTTCTCTTTCTTCTTTGCTCCTCCCCCATTCTCCACCTTGCACTCATAGGACTTGTGACCTTTCTTGTGGCACACGTAGCAAACCATGGTTTGTCCTTCATCAAGCTTCTTCACTCCCTTAACGGTGTTATCTTGATGAAGTTGGGCTTGCTTCACCTTGCCTTTTACTTGAGTCAAGTCCTTGGTGAGGCGAGCCACTTCTTGCTTGAGTTGCTCAATCTCCTTTGCAACCTCTTGTGTGCATGTATCTATAACAACTTTCTCAACACAAACTTGGTTGCACAAGGGTGAGTCTAAACATAAATCATTACAAGAAGTAGAAGCATCCTTTTTAGACATGTTAAAGATAGAACTTTTCTTTTTAGATGCCATGGTGGGGGTTGTACCGACGGCTTAAAGATTAGCAACTTTATTAGTTAGATCATCACAATGTTTGCACATGGTTTCTATTTTAGCAAGCAAACTTTTATAAGCATCTTGTGATCTAACTAACTTTTTCTTTTAATTTTTCATTTTTCTTTACAAGTTGCTCATCATTGATTGTGCATGCATTTGTTGTTGCACTAGCCTCAAGTTGCTCAATTTTAGTAGATAGTTCAACATTAAGATTAGCAAAATTCTCATATTATCCAAGCAAAGTTTTATATGCTTCTTATAAACTATCTAGCTTTTCTTTTAATTTTTCGAGCTTCTTTTGTTGACTAGTGCAAACTTTAGCATAATTAAGATTTTGTTGCACAATTTCATCATAAAAAAGCATTTCATCATCACTATCACTCTCACTAGAGGATGAGCTTTCGTTACCTCATGCCATAAGGCACATACGAGAAGAGCTTGATGATGAGTGCTTGCGGCCTCGCCTCTTGTGATGGTGTTCTTCTTCACTTGAAGAATCATCCCATGACCTTATTGATGTGAGGGCTGGGTTCTTGCATGCCTTCTTCTTTGTTTCGGGTGTGGGCTTGTTTGGACAAACTTTCACAAAGTGCCCCACCTCACCGCATTCATAGCATCCTCTCTTTCTTTGCTCATTTCTTTGATTGATGAAAATGAGATCTTGAATTTGGATGGGCACACCCTTGATATTGAGCCTTTGGATCATCTTCTCCACCTTGTTGATAAGTTTGATTGATTCTTCATCAAGGTCGGAGGTGGAGGAGGAAGATCGATCATCATCACTTGAATCTTCATCATCATCATCATCCTCATCTTCTTCTTTATCTTCACTTGAGGAGCTTGAGCTTGAGCTTGTCTCAACTTGCTTGCCCTTCATCTTCTTTTTCTCACTACATGCGGGAGCTTTGCCTTTGCTTGATGAAGAGGCTTCTTCTTGACCCATCTTGCGTGACATTTCAAATGCCACTATCTTGCCAATGACTATGGTTGGGGTCAAGGTGCTCAAGTCCTCCATGTTATGAAGAATGGTGATGATGCTTGCATATTTCTTTTGTGGTAGCACGGAGATTATCTTCCTCACTATGTCTGCATCATCTAGCTTTGTTAATCCTATTGAATGGAGCTCATTGATAATTAGATTCAAACGAGAATACATATCACGAGCAAGCTCATCATCATTCATTTCAAAGGAATCATAATTTTGTTTAGCTAGACAATGTTTTTGCTCACGGACATTACTTGTGCCGTCATGGAGCTCTTGAAGTTTTAACCAAATTTCATGTGCCGTATTTAAAGTGAACACTTGATTAAACACATCCATGCTAAAAGATTCAAACAAGCAATTTTTAGCTCTAACATTGAAATGCATTCCTTTTTCTTCACTCTTTGTGGGTTTATCGGGATTCTTAATGGGTTTCATCCCGTCACGAGTGACTCTCCAAACACCCAAATCAACCGCCTCAAGATGACAAGCCATTCTAGCTTTATAGTAAGGGAAGTTAGTGCCGTCAAAGTGTGGAGGCCTAGAGGTATCCATCCTAACCACTCTAAATAGCGTTGGCTCAACGGCGGTTAAACCAAAGGTCTAAATTGAGCCAACCGACTCTGATACCACTTGTAGGGGACCGTGATGCCTAAGAGGGTGAATTAGGCAACTTAAAAATCTAACTTTCAACTATGGCCCCTTTTTCTACCCTTAGCAAAACTTATGCAAAAGATAAACTATCTAAATGTGCAACTATGGTTTTGCTAGTGTGTTGTTATCTCTACCGCAAAAGGAGTAATGTAATCAATATAAATACGGAAGATAAAGAGCAAGGTAGAGATATGCAAACTCCCATCGACGACTCCGGTATTTTTACTGAGGTATCGAGAAGCACGCAAGCTTTCCCCTAGTCCTCGTTGGAGCCCCTCGCAAAGAATCCCTTACAAGGGCCAAGCTCCTGGTCGGGTAACTCCGTGGATAGCCTCGGGCCTTCCCCACGCGCAAGTGGGTCTCCGACGTTCCTTCCGGCAAGCCTCTCCTGGATGCTCCTCGCCGTCTTCGCTATCAAACTTCCAGTCAAAACGCCATGGGCCTTGTTCCCTCCGGTACACGGCGGCGGCCACACCACAAACGTGATTGGTGTGATCTCGCAAGACTACAAGCCCCTCCGATGTACAACAAAGGTACGCGCAAGCACCGAGTGGTAAGAGGTATGCAAACCTCACTAACACTAGGCCTAAACCTAGAGCAAGCGCATAAGCGGTGGTGTAATCAACCTAAGCATTTCGCAAAGCACCTATGATAATCACATAATGAATCACTAAGCATTATACAAGTGAAGATCACTAAAATGATGTATCAACACCCTAGATATGTTTCCTCAGCTCCACCACATTCAATTGGCCGGTTGGGGGGGTCTATTTATAAATCCCACCGAGAAAGTAGCCGTTGAGGACAAAATCCCGCTTTTCTGCTACTGACCGGACGATGATCACGTCCCGACCGTTAGAGCCACGATCAACTGATCGGACGCTGCCAGTGTCCGGTCACATGCCACCGGGCGCGTCCGGTCTCAATTTCGCCGCTCCTGAACCTCAGTGTCCGGTCACATGCCACCGGGCGCGTCCGGTCTCAATTTCTCCGCTCCTGAACCTCTCTGTATTCGATCGGACACTGCTATTCTACGTCCGGTCGATTTTAGTACTCAACGTCTGGTCGCTGCTGCTGACGCCTGCTATTACCGAGCCTCTTGATCGGAGCGTTCGGTCACTTTCCACCAGCGTTCGATCACCTTTGTGAGCTCGTTTTTTCGCGATCTTGCGTATGGCTTGGTTCCTATCTTCGTGCTTGGATTTTGCTTGATATCTTAGGTCTTCTTTTGTGCTCCTAGGGTCTTGCTTATGGTGTTGATCATCGGATCATCACATCGCCTTCATCCAAGTCACGTTTTGCACCCTATTGAACTACAAAACAATCAATTGCAAATTTATTAGTCCAACTTGATTGTGTTGGTCATCAAACACCAAAATCCAAAGTAAATGGGCCTATGGTACATTTTCCTTACAATGTGGGCTATGGCCAGTTCATGCAGGTTAAAAAAGTTGTGTGAAAATTGTGAATTACATACGTTGACATTTGAAATTTGTCAAAATCTTTTGAATAATAGTCAAATACTTGATGTCAAAATATTTTGGACGAAGGGTAAAATCACAAATAGCGCTAACAAACCCGGGACGAAGGGTAAAATCACATGGGTATTTTTGTCCAATAGTATAAAAGTTAACACCGTTAGGGGATGATGACAGAATAGGGGCAAAGTGGTGCTTCGTTTTAAAATAACAGAGGTAAATTCACAAAGTTAAAAAAAAATATGGGTAAAATCATAATTTCGATGCAAAATAATAGTACAAATGCAAGAGCCCCTATAATATATGGCAGATAGTACTAACATGCATGTAAGAAATAAAAAAAACCTACTGCCTTTTACAGTGACTGGTTAAACCGGCGAAGAAAATGTAAGTCTTGGCCAAGTTGTTCGTTCGTGTAACCTAGGGAGCATAGCATATATGTTATATATACAATAAATCCTAGGGAAGGTCGCGTACATATAAAACTCTTTTGACCCTTGGAATATCGCTAAAGCGTGTTGTATTAAACTATAAAACTCTTCTAACCCTAGGACATAGGTAAAGCATGTTGTATTAAATTTTTTTCTCTATTTTAATACAAAGACGTGCAAACCTTTTGCATGATCAAGAAAAAAATAAATCCTAGAGATTTCATCGCTGACTGGGTCGGTAACTATGTGCACGCACCCGAAAACGGAAAGGGTAATCCTGGGCTCATGATCAACCCCCAAAAAAAAAAAGAGAAATATGTACTATCAGTATTCTTCGGTACCCTGGTGGTGGCATGCTTAAAACGCACGGTATATACTTTATTAGCCGCCGTCAGTTAGTAATATATGTGTGGCTGCATGCATGAACCACATCTGGAAGTTGTAGTAGACACATTAGATCTTCACGTGCATATATATGCATATATATATATAAAGCAAAATAAAAATGAAGCAAAATTTTTGGCGGGAGCGTAATTGGCAATTATGGACTAATTAGCTAGCTAGACTAGTTTTTTTTTCATCTACATTTTGAATTCTCACCGCGGCGCGCGCGTGGGCAACTGAACGGGGCCTTTGACCTTGAATTCTCACCGCGGCGCGCGCGTGGGCCGGGGAATTGAATTTTGACGCGAGCAAAAGCGACCACTTCAACGTCCAATCAGGAGATCGAATCATCAGGGACAAGCCATACGTGCATCCATCTGCGGAGAGCTACTACTGCTTGCGTCACAACTCACAAGGCCAGCCTGCTGCAACATACTACTAGCTTGCTCACTCTGATTACTCTAATAACCCAACTTGAGATGGATTGGATAAAATAAACAGGAAGCGCATGATTCAATTCGGCACATGCATGGATATGTGCATGCATGGAGATGTATGCCGTGGACACAAAAACCACAAGGCACTCATCATTTCCGGTGGACACGACATGAGACCATCTCTTGCGTCCATATGGCGTGCCCAGGACCACTGACCCACACCAAAAAAAAAATTACGCAGCTAGCTAGAGGCGTATAGGATCGGCAAGCATTCAACACGAGGTTAATTTTCCCACCTGGGTGTTCCGTTTGTTTAACCAATTATACTACCTGCTGCCGTGGTTTTTTGTTTAGAAAATATGTACACCCTCCGCACACAAAAGAAAGTGAAGATAAAGTATCTTGAGTTTGACTAACCATAAGTTAATAAAAAATAATCAATGTTTATAATATTCACTACTAAAAACGATTTAGAAGATAGAGACCTTTAATTAATGGAGGCGGGCATGCAGAATATGGAGTGATTTATAGAGCCTGTCAGGCCATCTGCGGAGACCAAAAAAAATAATCGTGTCCATAAATCAATTTGCAGAAGGCCCGGCTCTGAAAATGATGGCCATTTTTAGAGACGCATCTCTTAAAAGGTTTAGAGACGCATCTCTTAAAAGGTCCGTCTCAGGAAACATGCCCGAGGCCCAAGAGACCCAAGAGCCCGTTACCTATATATATGTAACTTAGGGTTTGGAGCTCCTCATCCTCTCTCTCACACATAGCCGGCAATCTATCTCACTCACCTCTTAGTTCCCAAATGGAGGCATCTATCTCTCCCTCTCTCATCTCTCGGCGGTGGCGCGCGGGCCCCTCCGATGACAGCGCATGAGTGGGGGACGCACCAGCGGTGGCGCACGCAAGCGGGCCATGTGGTGCCCCCTCTAGCAGCAGACATGTGGGGGCTCGCCTAGGCAGCAGTGAACGCGTGGGGACTCGCCTGGGCGGCGGCGCACATGCGGGGACGCATGGGGCCCCTCTAGCGGTGGCACGCACGGATCCGGTGACAAGGCTTCACGACGGTAGTTGGGTCTCACGGCGGTATCTCTCTCACCCTCTATCTTCTCTCAATATCTCTCTATCTCGTAGGTAGTCGTATCTGGTGATGGTGGCCACGACGGGCTCGCACGACTGCAGTCCAGATCTGAGCAGCGGCATGTGCGTGGTTCTGGTGAGCGCTGGTGGTGCACACACGGTTCTAGCGAGCTATGACGGCGCGTGCGGTTATGGCGAGTAATGCGCGTGAGGATCTAACAAGGAGCGGCAGCTCGTGGGCAGATTTGGTGAGGAGCGGCGGCGTGCGGGTGGACCCGGCGAGCGGCGGCGACGAGTTGATGGGCTCAGTGGGCTCCATCAATGGGCTCCCTGGTTGTTTTATTTTTTAAGAAATAATATTAACAAAGGTGGGCATATGCCCGCCTCTGTAAATTTTGATTAATTTACAGAGGCGCGAAAGTAGAGGCAGACTGGTTGCCCGCCTCCGAAAATTATTTTTTGCCGTCTACGAAAATTGTGACAGTAGTAGTGATAAAAGTATCATTAGATTTGTCATGAGATGTAGTTTCATCCTACACTATTTTGTGTCATAAACATTAATATTTTTACCTATATATATTTTTGGTCAAATTTTAGACACGTTAACCAAGAATGTACCTAGAATTTTTTTTTGACAGAGATTGTATATATCACTAGTAGAGAACAGACCTTTGATCCTCGGTCAAAATGGGCTCTAGTCCCGGAATTTTTTGCGCCCGGGACTAGAAATACCTTTAGTCCCGGTTGGTGTCTCCAACCGGGACTAAAGGTCCCTGCCCAACGGCTACTGCGCCAGACAGAGGTGGCAGGGACCTTTAGTCCCGGTTGGAGCCACCAACCGGGACTAAAGGTATACTTTTACTCCCGGTTGGTGGCTCCAACCGGGAGTAAAGGTCTACTCCCGGGCCGTGGCTGCATCCGGGGTTGGAAAGTTACCTTTAGTCCCGGTTGGAGCCACCAACCGGGACTAAAGGTCCCCCCTTTATATCCCGGCCGTCTCCTTCTTCCTCCCCGAGCCCAAGCTCAGCACATTTTGAAGCTCACTGCACTAATGTTCTTGCTTCCTCCCTCCCTCCATTGTTCCTCCATCCATTCTTCGATTCCTCCGTCGATTTCTTTGATTCCTCCGTCGATTCTTCAGTTGTAAAGGTTACCAATCTCATACTCTCATTTTTCACCATTGTCTTATCTCATTTTGTTCACTATATATATATATGGTTCTTTATTGTGGTTTTTTTCATTTGTAAGCAATTTGAGCTTAAAATCACTTCAAGCTTGCATATTTACATGAAAGAATGTTAAAGTAGCTAGTTGAACTTGCGGACCGTGTTCATCTTGGCGAGCATGTTCTCTGCCGAGCGGTAACGGACGTCAAGGAGGAGCTTTGATTCTACGAGGGAGAGCGGCAACGGTCGTGGAAGACCGTGTTCCCTTCCTCGTAGAATCGGAGCTCTTCCTTGACCAAGTACGGTGCCGTCCGGTGGAGAAATGCTCGCCGAGATGATCACGTAAGCAAGGTCAACTAGTACGGATGGTTATTTATTCACACGTCCCGATATCATCGCAGTAGTCTGTTATGTGTGTACACTCCCATTCTTTTGTTAATTTGCGAAAATATCATGTGAATTACTTACCTGCCGCAATAAAAGACGAGAACACAATGACCATTAAAAATATCATTGTTTAGAGATCTAGATAATTTTATAGTTTCTTAATTTTATTTGTTTATAAAAGGAGAAATTTATAATGTATTAAAAAATAAGTATAGAGAGTAGATGGCAACTACTTCCGGGTCCTCGGCCTCTCATGGGTTTTCAAAGCGACTTAGGCCGGGCCTCCCTCTTATTCCATGCGGCAAGTGTCGTGATGAGACGAAGATTGTGATGGAGTACCGAGTGAAGAAGGAGGGTCCCAACAAGGATCGTATCTTCTACAAGTGTCCGGATCGCAATGTGAGTTATTTTATCGTATTTAATGATTATGGTTAGTTTATATCTATTTTCATGATGGTTGTGATTAAAGTTCTAATCTTTTTGTTTTAATTTCAGTGGGATGGCAGTGGACGATGTTCAGGCTTCTACTGGGAGGAAGAGTATGTTGAACTCGTGCAAAAATATCTTGCACAACAGGCAGATATGGCGGCTAATGAGGCAGTGATCCAGCCGAAGAAGCCCAAAGATGTTGCACAATCGGGGGATCTGTCTGTTTTAGTTGAGATTGGTCGTGAAATCCTAGTGCTACTGAAATGTATTTTAGCTTTAGTTCTTTTAGTGGTAGTTGGGATTGTCTACATTGTAGCGATGCTTTCATAAATTTGTATCTTTTGTGGTGGCACGTATGTTGTATAAATAATTAATTATGATCTAGGTTATAATATGGTATTTATGTCATGTAATGCAGATGAGCCATCATTGGATGTATAATGCTGATCGCCGCTCCCAAAAGTTTATTGACGGCGTGCATTCTTTGTTACGTGCGGCCGAGGCAAACAAACGCGACGGTTTCATGTGCTGCCCATGTGCCATATGTAAGAATACGGTGGAATATCCTTGCTAAAGGACTCTTCATTCACACTTGTTCAAGTCGGGTTTCATCAAACTATATTTGTTGGATAAAGCACGGAGAAATGTATAATTAGTAGCGTACAATACGACTTCGAAAACAAAAAAATGAAAAGAAAAAAAAAAAAAAAAAACCTTTAGTCCCGGTTCGTATTACCAACCGGGACTAAAGGTGTCATCCATCGTGGCATGTCAGGAGGCACCCTTAGTCTCGGTTGGTGTTGCCCACCGGGACTAAAGGTCCTCCTTTAGTCCCGGTTCCTGACCCGGAACTAAAGGACCCCTTTAGTCCTGGATGTTTGCTCCCGGGTGGAAAATCGGGACTAAAGGGATTTTCCACCAGAAGTAAAGCTCGGTTCTCTACGTGTATGGTATGTTGAGTCTGCGGAAGGGTGAAGGACATATACCATTGTATATGATATATGATGGTACCACCTGTGGAGTTTTATATTTATATACTCATCATGGAATAATATAGCAGGAGGAACCCTATGTTGCAACAGGTCATAAAATAACAAATTAAGATACTCCTACTATTGTAAGAACTACATATCAGCGGTCGAGCGAGTACGGTTATGTTGTAAAGAAAGCATGCATATGTGCATGTAACAGAAACACAGCTGCATGCCGACTTGTTGCTCTCATCATCATAGAGATGAAATAATGGCCGACCCGTTCTCTTTCGTTTTCTAGCTTGTTGGCAACAGGGACAAGTTGCATTCACTTTCGCATCGCGTCCATACTCCCCCCTCAGCTTGAATTGTGTGCTTGTGCTCCTAGCTCCAGAGGTGGCGACAAAACCATGCTTAGCTTCACCCCCTCTCCTCTCAGCTTGCCGTACGTCGCTTCCTGATCTGAAGGAGCGACAGTGAATCGACTGTAATGGTACACGCAGACGACTCATCGAAGTCTCAAACACGGGGCGGCCGCGGTTTTAAGCTTCAGTGAGGCTTGGCCGACCGGTGTCGGAGGCAGCGAGGAGCTAGGTTTGTTGCCGTTGTTTTGCCCAAGTTGCTCCTGCATATGGTTCTCTGCTGGTGTGCTTTCAGAATCTGAGTTGACAGCTACAGCACGTAGCTCCTGCAAATACTGCTAGTATTACTCAAGTTCATCCGCATCGTGTTCCTGTCTTTGAAGAAACTGGCTGGAGCCGGTGGTGGATTAAAAAAAATGGTCTTGTTCGCTTCTCTTATCTTGTTTTTTAATCGGATCAGTATTTTTTTTTCAAAGTAAGTATAAACAATATTTCAACTTATTTTTCCAACTAAATGAACGGGCCAATAAGTTAAGCGATAGATCTAGGCAAATAAGTTAGGAGGAGCTTCTTTCGTTATCTTTCATCTGTAGTATATCCTTTCAAGTTTTTATAGGTACCAGTTTGGGGATTCATGCTGTGAGTAACGGTGGCAGGGGCTTGAGCCCGTCCCGCCCCGGCTGGTGTTCCAGGGCCTCGTTTATATTGCAAATTTTTACAATCTAAATACTGTAGCACGTTTTGTTTTTATTTGATAAACTTTGTTCGATCATGGACTAACTAGGCTCAAAAGATTCGTCTCGTGATTTATAACTAAACTATATAATTAGTTATTTTTTTTACCTACATTTAATGCTCCATATATGTGTCCAAAAATTGATGTGATGAAGAAGAGAGTGAAAAAACTTGAAATTTTGAGATAATCTAAACGAGGCCTAGATCCATCCCTAGCCGAAGCCCGTTCCAAACTGCTCCATCCGTCCAGAGAAAATGCATACTACCTCGGTCTCATATTAGTTGTCATTCTAGCTCTGACCACGTGTGGATTAAGAGTAGTGAAAAAAGTGTGGTGCAAAAAATTAAGAAGAGAGGTATAGATAGAGATGTATGTATTAAAAATGAGAAAGTTGCATTTGAAAACCGAAAATGACAACTATTTTAAAACAAGTCTAGAATGCTAGAATAACAGTTATTAGAGCAAGTATACCAACAGTACGAGGCTGAATGCTGAGGTGCAGGAGAAAGAAGAAAAGAGAGGAGAAAACGGGCTATAAGCTTACAGCGGGCTTAGACATAAGAATCAAAAAATTCTATGAGAGAGGCAAGTGAACCATGTATTCACAATGAAAAGCTAACTACCGTATGAGTGGGCTGAGAGATAGTCTACAAAGACCTCACAGCCAGCAGGCAGCAGCCGGCTGTATTATTAGTCTTGCTTTTATAGGACGGAGGAAGTATCTCAATTTTCGAATAGTCAAATATTTTTAAGTTTGATTAAATATATAATATTAATGAATTATATTGTTATAATAAATATATTTGAGATACAAAATCTTGATACTGTTTTTTAAATATAATTAAACTTTTAAAAAAATTAACCTCTCTTTTTTTTATGCCTACGGTTGATAGACCAGTTGGTGAAGCCTCTGGATGGCGTCTTCTATAACCAGAGTTTGAATCCTTGGTCAGGCGAATTTTTGATTGGCGGTGTGAAAAAAACCTCGTCTGGCCCGCGTTCTCAAAGCACAGGTAAAATGGACTGGTCCTCTCACGAGTAACAGGCCCCTATGTGCGGACGGGTACGAGGTTCGGGGGTTTTCTCAATCTGAGTGAAAAATTTTCTACCTTGAACTAAAATAGCTCGAGGTGTCTATCATGCAGCTCAAGTTTTTTTCTTTCTTTTTTATAGAAAAAAAGTAGCTACAGAGACGCATGCATGGATTTAATGGACACTTCCAAGGAGCTTGCTTTTTTATTCCAGAAAAGAGGAAACGCCTCATCAGAAACCAAGGAGGCGAGCCGTCCATGTCCATGTGTGCGCAGCACACGACGTGAGGAGGCGATAAACATCAGAAAATAGCAGCAAAGGGTAGACGACAAGACCCCCAAATGGGCACGACGCGGCCCGCCGGCCTTTACAGGGGAGCTGAACTAGCAGCCTCTCTCTCTCTGCCTGAGCCTCCTGTCACCTCATGTGATTGCTGCTGAATGGCTCCTCCCCACCACCACCCTCTCTCTCTCTCTCCCACTTGCCCATGTTGCTCCGTTAAATGCTGGGCGCACACGCCCTACGCACCAAGGCATATATGTCTTCTACCAAAGCGAGCGGAGGAGCATAAAAACTTGTTTATTTAAGCTGTGACTTGTGAAAAAGTTGTTGTAAACTGTGTTGTTAAAGAACTATAAAAATAGTTTGGTTAAAACAACTATAAAACCTACTTTAATGTCTATCTTCACTGAAACAGTTATGAAATGTCTCTCTATTAGCACCCATTTGGAAAACCTGAAAACTAAAAAGCCAAAAGTATGTATAAGGTGTTGAAAAAGAGTGCTATGTGAAAGCACCTGTTTCTAGTAAAGCAACTTCTGATTCTACCCATTGGGTTGGTGTTCTTTTTTTTTTTGCAGCAGCAGAAGCATTTTTCAGAAGCTGAACCAAACACAATCTAAGGCCCTATTCGGCTTATCCCATATTCGGCTTGTTCGACTTCTTTTTTTAGCAGGAATAGTATTTTTCTCTCACAACAATTCAGCCGAAACAGTGTTTTTCAGCCAGTTTCAGCCAAGTTTCATACCAGCGAACGGGACCTAAAACTCTTGCCAACTTGTTTTAGTCTCTTTATAGATCGGCTAGAGTTCATCCATTATGGCTTTAAAAAGATCTGGCAAATCTAAATAGACTAGTATAACTCCAACTAATCTAAATAGGATTTCTATAAGCAGTTTTTCATAATATCGATTTGAGATTATAACAACCCCATGATCCATTTTCCTTATTTTCCCACCATTTAACAATCTAGCTTTTCACATCATAGTTTTAAACAAATTCATAATCCATGAGCTAGATTTTAACAATCTCTAATCCATCCAAAATAATACCTTATTAGTTGCTTATTATGAATTAATTGTAGGTATTTACTACTAAAAGCTAGTGCTCATTTTTTACAATTAAGGTCGCATACCTTAAGGGCATGTAGGTATTTACTACTAAAAGCTAGTGGAGCTCATTTTTTTTTGCTTATTATCTAAAATCTATCATACTATCACAACCGGATAAAGATAAGAAAATACCTTTAAAATTATTGTGACACGCGTGCTTGCATACCTTAAGGGCTTGTTTGGATGTAGATGTATCCACGATCAATCCATGTGTTTGGGATGGTGACGTGAAATTTAAACTAAATTTCACACTAACCCACCCCGACACATATGGACTGAGGTGAATACATGGGCATCATCCAAACAAACAACAGCTAGCTCCTTATTATCCTCTCCTGTTTTCTGAGAAATTTCCTATTGGATATTAGTCGATAAGTACAAAAGAAAACCCTTTCATAAAAAAAGTACAAAAGAAAGCCCCCAGTTGCCAAAATACTTGGCGCACCCTTGTTTCTAAGAATCTTCTTCTCTGTCATCCACCAAATTAGTCCGTTGACCTATGCCACGTCTTTCTTCCATTCGCCGAATCCTGGTGACCACGTATATATATTTTTTAAATGTTCCTCCTCTTTTTGTTTTTGGCCGGGTCACGATCGATGAACATAGATACCTAACGTATTTCTCTAAATCTCAGTTTGATTTCTAGTATATATATATATATATATATATATATATATATATATATATATATATATATATATATATATATATATATATATCTCCCCAACAAACACAATTATTTTTTGTCATAATCAATTAATTAAGTTGCAATTTGATCAACTTGTACAGATAATAAAAGCATGACGTTGTGTGCATATTTCCACATTGACGACACACCATGACTTTGTTCATGCACGTGCACGTCAACAACGATACTTTAGAAAACAGGAGATAACAAAAACCATGACTTAGAAAACACGTCAACTACTACTACATAACGGTACGACACCTGTTTACGTCACTGTGTACTGGCTCTTAATTTTTATGCTAATGACTTTAGAAATAACAAGAAAGCATAGATACTTTGTGGTGAAAAATATCACATTTATTTACTCCTACAAGATGGAGATCATCATGTGGCAAGAATTCTCAAGGCTGTTTTTGTTTAAGTTTTTTGAGTGGGTAAAAATGTCCACATGACAGTTCTTGGCCCTGTTCGGCAGGCTTGTTTCCAGCCAGCTGGCTTATTTTTCCTCTCACAGAATCACTGTTCACGTCCTGCCAGAACAGTATTTTTCTCTCACAACAATCAGCCGGAACAGTATTTTTCAGTCCTGCCGAACAGGGCCCTTGTCCCTGCCATGCGCCCACTCTCTTCAACCAAGTGGGAATTTAATTACTTATTGAGCACAGTATTTTGTTTGGGTACATGGATTTCTTGCGTCGAGAGGTAGAACAAGCACCCGTGTGTGGCCTACGGCTCTTGTAAATACAGTACACTCATTTTTATAAAGATTATTAAATTGATTTATCAATATTATATTTGGTATTTGTTCACAAATTCACTACAAAACCTTCAGTTTTTTTCCCAAGTTACTAGCTTTAAATTAAATAAATTTGGTGGCAAGTCCCTGCACAAAAAAGAAGCTTATATATAGGCCGTGTTTGGCGGGCTCCACCTGCGGTGCTCTGTTGCGGGAGCCGGAGCCCGAGCTGCGAAGCCACAAATCCGGGCTCCTCCTCCGTATGTGCAAAAGGGCTTCGGCAGAAGCGGCTCCTCCGTCTAGCGCGTTTGGTGCGGCTCCTCCGCCGGAGCTGCCGCGGAGCCGGAGCCGGAGCCCGGCCAAACACGGCCATAGTCTGAAGAAAAGTCAGCACTCTTTGCATTCTCTTTGCTACCTTGAACAGTTGTACTAATGTGAAAGCATGCCGTGCCAAGACTTGCTGAAAGATTGAAAGTCCTAGATAGACAGAAATGTGAGCATGACCGGAGAAATAAAAACAGACAAAGAATATACTGTGGGCGTTTTGAGGAATTTATTTATATGAACTAAATTAAACAGCAGCAATGGATACCATGATTTCAGAAACTAGAATATCAAAGTGTGAATATATATTTTTTAGAAAAAAATGAAAATATTCTGCAAGACTTGGTTCCAAATTAAAACCCACCTATGTATATCTATGTATATGTGTTTTTTTAATTCTTGCTGCACCCATTGGCTCGCCCATATATATCTATAGTTTGGCCTCTAGCATCACTTGATGATTCGTCGTCCCATGTACCACGAGATACTATGAGCCTATTTTGGTCTAATCTAGGCAAGATTTGCCTGACACAGCCACTCATCCTAGACGTCCGATTTTGAATGTCTAGGGCTGAAATTGATGCCTGTGGAATGAATTGGCCAAGGGAGGCTTTGAACCAAACATGCGCAGTCTGTATGAATAATTGTATCAAAGCTTGTGTGACTAGGAGAATCATGTATATCCACTTTGGCACCTGAACTCGATCGAGGGAGATGAGGTCAATCTCAATGGTAAAAACATGTCAAGCTCTAAGGAAATTGACCCTGTTCGCTTGTCTTATAATCTGTATTTTTCAACTTGTTTTTTCAACCGGAACAATGTTTTTCTCTCATAACAAATCAGTCGGAACAGTGTTTCGGCTTGTTTTTTCAGCGAAGCGAACGGAGCCATTGTGTCAAGGTTCTTAAGGACAGGAAATGAGTCTCTAGCTAAATTGGTTAATATGAGAGGTATAATATTTTTTTTCGTCAGAATGACGGGAGGGACGAAAAGTCTCCACATGATATATTAACCATAGATGTTGAGCTAGCCAAGAGTGGAGGGCCTTGGCCTGCAGGCTTAAAGCATGGAGTTCGAATTATATGTTAGAATGGAGGTGAGAGGTTACATATGGAGCATGTAACTACTTGCTTCTTGGACCTTGGCAGCAGACAAGCCGAGGATATAGGGAATTCTCGGCATGCCATGGTCAACCGATTCAAGCTGGGGAGTAACTTCTGGAAGACCACGCGATTTCTATGCTTCCACAAAATGAGAGGTATAATCATGCATCCAAATAAGGTTCCAGTCCTCTTCATCTTAAAGAAAAAAAAACATTTAACCTGTTCGCTGGGTCGTATTTAGCTTATAGGCCATGGCTTATCAGCCAACGAAAAATATTTTTCTCTCACACCATACCAGTCAACAGTACTTTCAGCTATGGCTTATAAGCCAAACCAGCCCCAACGAACAGGGTGATTCTCGTTCTGCCTAGGTTAGTCTTTTTTTCAAGCGTCTTAGAGATAAGCCAAGTCACCTATAAGACTTCAAGACAACCATATCAGATGGTTAACTGGCATAAGGATGCCATTGGAAAACCCATAAAACCTGAAGGTGTTTGAAATTGACATGTATGTGGGTATTAAAAAAAACCTCCCAACTTGTTTGTGGATAGTATATACCTTACTCACTTTTTTTTCCTCAAGGTACTTTTTACTCTTTCTTATTCTTATGCATGCGTGATAGCACGCAACCTACGCATGTGTATCAAGTACATTGCACGACGAGTCATACACGTCCACATCCGCATTCAAGTTGAGGAAAAAAAAAGTAATAGATAAAATCCTCCAACAACATGCCGTATAAAACCCAATGTTCCCCCCTTTTTAGCAGGGTGTAATAATATATATGGAGATTTTAGAGGGTGATGACAAGCAAAATTCAACACGGCCTGTTCGCTTGCTCGTAAACGATAGTAAATTTTCAGTCGGGAACAGTATTTTTCTCTCACACCAAACCAGCCAGCAGTAAATAATTCATGATACGATACGGCCTCCCGAACAGGCTGGCGCGAAATTAAATTAGGCAGTAGCTAGCCTCAAGATGTTGTATATTTAATAATTATATAAATATATATTTATAATATATACTTCCTCTATCCCATATTATTTGTCGCTTTTGGTTTTCATGGTATAAATTGGACTAGATTTATAAAAAATACATGCAACATTTACATCTCTAAATAAATATATTATGAAAATAGATTTAAAAATCTATCTAATAATATTAATTATATATCATAAATATTAATATTTTTATTTAAAATTAGTTAGAATTATTTTTAAAAAACGAGAACGACGTATATTTTGGGCCAAGGAGTATACGGGTATAGATGGTGCATGGTATAGAAGCATACCATTTTCTATATATAGAGCGTCGCGAGCATACTGCATACCACGACCCCCCACTCAGCCACCACCTGCATCATCTTGTCCCAGCAGCCCTAGCAATCTGCAAGCCTAGAACAGTAAAGTCTCATCAATAATTCCATACAGGCCGCAGAGGCTGCTGCTGCAGCCAGTACACAGGCAAGCACACACGCCAAAGAAACCAAAGCGAAGAAAGCAGCAGCAGGCAGCAAGACTCCAGGGAGCAGCGAGCTGTAGCTCATCATGGGTATCGAGAGCATGAGCCCCACGGCGGCGGCGGCGGCGGCGGCGGAGGACTCCTCCTCGCGCTTCTCCGCCGCGTCCACGGCCACCACTGAGTCCGGCGCCGCGCAGCCGCCGCCGGCTGCTTCTGCAGCACCGGTCGGCGGCGCGGTCGTCGGCCGAGACGACGACGCCTCGCCGGCGGACGAGCAGGCCGTCACGTCGCAGCCGTCGGCGGCGGCCGCCGTGGCGCAGGGCTCTTCGCGGTTCAAGGGCGTCGTGCCGCAGCCCAACGGGCGGTGGGGCGCGCAGATCTACGAGCGCCACGCCCGGGTGTGGCTCGGCACGTTCGCCGACGAGGAGGCCGCGGCGCGCGCCTACGACGTGGCCGCGCTCCGCTACCGCGGCCGCGAGGCGGCGACCAACTTCCCAGGCGCCGGGGCGTCGGCGCCCGAGCTCGCCTTCCTGGCGGCCCACTCCAAGGCGGAGATCGTCGACATGCTGCGGAAGCACACCTACGCGGACGAGCTGCGCCAGGGCCTGCGGCGCGGCCGCGGCATGGGCGCCCGCGCGCAGCCCACGCCGGCCTGGGCGCGCTCGCTGCTGTTCGAGAAGGCCGTGACGCCCAGCGACGTCGGCAAGCTCAACCGCCTCGTGGTCCCCAAGCAGCACGCCGAGAAGCACTTCCCGCTGAAGCGCGCGCCGGACGCGGCGGCGGCGGCCACCGGCAAGGGCGTGCTCCTCAACTTCGAGGACGGCGAGGGCAAGGTGTGGCGGTTCCGGTACTCGTACTGGAACAGCAGCCAGAGCTACGTGCTCACCAAGGGCTGGAGCCGCTTCGTCAGGGAGAAGGGCCTCCGAGCCGGGGACACCATCGTCTTCTCCCACTCCACGTACAGCTCGGAGAAGCAGCTCTTCATCGACTGCAAGAAGACCAAGACGACGACGGCCGCCACCACCGACGGGGCGCCGGTGCCGGTGCTGGCACCAGCGGAGAAGAAACCAAGTACTGAAGCCCGTGTAGTGAGGCTGTTCGGCGTCGACATCGCCGGAGACGGGTGCCAGAAGCGCGCACGGCCGGTGGAGATTGCGTTCGATCATGGGCCGCAGGAGTTGTTGATGAAGAAGCAATGCATCGCTCATCACCGCTCGCCTGCCCTAGGTGCCTTCTTGTTATAGCAGCGATCGTATTATACACATAGTAGTATTCTAGTCCTCCTCTCCCTTTTTGTTCTTCTTGTCGCCTGCTTCATCTTGAATTCAATTACCACTAGCTAGTGTTTGTTCTTCGTATTTGCAAAGAACTTGTTTAAGTCAGACTGCAAAACGAGTTGTATGTATGTATGTACACCATTAGGAAGTCTTCAGATGCTAGTAGAAGTAGCAGTCCTGAAGATCATGCAAGTCTGTGCCATCATCGAGTGCAGCAATAAGTTGATTCGATCTGCAAGATAATTAAACATGTGTGTTTGCTTCTTGTTCTGTTGTTGTTGGATTCATCACTCTTGGCAACTCAGTCTAGCTTTTGTTAGCTTTTCTGTAGCAGTTCGGCATGCATGATAATAGGTTGTGTGTTATCTATCATCATCAATCAAAACACAATCGAAGTTTTTCTAGATGATGAAAGCAAGCAAAGTTAAAGATGCAAACAAAAAAAAAAGATTGAGGATTCAGAGTTTCTACATAGCAACTTTTGAATCTCGTGATGATGGTTTCGACGGTTCTTCTTACTATTGTGATATAGATTGATTTTCTTAATTCACTCACAGTGACTATTCATAGATCTCCGCAGTTTCGTTTATTCAAAAGGACGACGAGTCCTATTAGTATTGATTTCTGTTCGCTTCTTTTATCATCTGTCTTTTTCTGTTTTTTCAGTCGGATATTTTTTTCTCAAAACAGCGTATGTCTTGTTCGATGTAAAAGCTAGACCAGAGCTGGGTAAGATCGTACACCCCTTTCCTAAAAAAAAAGATCTTACACACCCCACAAGTGTATTGTATACATCAGCTATTCCTATTTCCTACAAAAGTGTACGTAAGTCCTTAACTCAAATGCTGTTTCTTTTCTTTCTTCGTATATAACTTTCTTGCTTTTCTTGTATCGTATGTCGGCTATATCCTTTCGTTTCCATTGGTTTTAGATCTTTCAACCGATTTTTGTGAGCGAAAACATGTACTTTTCGATCATATAGCATTTGTAGACACCCATAAAACCAAAGCTACAGTAAGGTTTACTCCATTTGTCTATTTCTTATTAATTTCTTCGTCTCGAAATAAGAGCACATCTCACACTGAGACAACCAATCTCAAGTTCAAGTAGATTTATATAAAATATTATTAACATTTGTCTCTAAATAGATTTACTACGAAAATATATAACGTGATTATTAATCTAATAATGTCTACATTTGGTACCATAAATATTAGTATCATGAGATGTACACTTATTTTAGGACAGAGTACACAGTACCCCTTTTAGTGGTCAATTTGAGTTAGATCGGATATATAATGTGTGATCACGATATCTCTTTTTTGGCTTCCAAATATTTGTAAAGAAGGATATCTCTGTACAGGAACTTCTGGGGCCACGGTGAAATGCTTATATTGGGTATAAAAGGGGGAAATCAGTGAGGGTGAACTGTATAGATTTACATCATGGATGAGATACATATATATAGAGATAGACCTATTTCTCTCTAAAAGTTATACATGAAAGAACGAGATGTTCTCCCTCTTCCTTTTATTTCTAAATATTGAGCATGTTCGTTGGTCGGTTTCTGGGCTGATAAACTCGGCTGGTGTTGATTTGTTGTGAGAGGAAAATACTGTTGGCTAGTTGATAAGCCCTGGCTGAAACCAACAAGCGAACAGGCTGATTAAGGAGAAGTCTTTGGCCTGTGCAAAAGATGTAGGAGTAGAGATGACTTAATTAGCTTGGCAGCATTATAGACTTCTTGGCATCATACTGAAGACAAACTATTTGAAGCCGCGCCTGCTTATATCTCGATCTAAATAAAGTGACCAGTAACCGTCTACATGTTCCCCAATCCTGGTTAAGTGCACTCTTAGCTTTCTACTATATACTATTTACTTTAGAAGTTATTAAATGCTCTCCCAGCAGTTAATTTCACAACACACGGCGAGAACAGTAATCCGCGCGTTCACTTTTACGAGATGTATATTCGAATTTAAGAGCACATCCGAATGGTTATGATTTTGTAATTGATGATAGAATAATAATGAAAGAATATATGATCAAAATTTATATTACTAGAGTTAATTTGCAGATGTTTTTATTAGATTGAACAGTGTAGTAGATTTTGGATTAGCTGCAGGAGATTGATATGTGTCCTATTAATTAATGCCTAACTTATCAGCTCAACGTCCAGGTGTGTCCTAAATTTAAGCAGACAAATGAGTTGAAATCAGGGCAAAACGACAAGAACCAATGACATCTAAAAATGGACATCTCATTGGCCCTATTCGCTTATCTTATAGTCCGTACTTTTCAGCTTGTTTTTTTCAGACGGAACAGTGTTTTTCTCTCACAACAAATCAGCTGGAACAATGTTTCGGCTTGTTTTTTCAGCGAAGCGAACGGGGTAGCAGAGGTGTGCTTGATGCATTATTTATGTAGGAGAGTGTTGGGGACCTAATACCAGGGTACCCTAGAAGGTAGAACCACTGACCATCGAACGTTAAAAACTTCTGGACGGACAAGGGTGCCACTGCGTTCCTTGCCCGAATGACGAAAGTTAGGTTCCGTCTCGCCCGACGCCTTTGGACCAACCCCGCCTCACCCGAGGGCAAAGGGCCCCGAGGGCAAAGGGCTGGCCTCCGTCTCACCCGACGCCTTTGGGCTAGCCCCGCCTCGCCCGAGGGCTGAGGGCTAGTCTCCGCCTCGCCCGACCCCCGAGGGGTGGGTTCGGTCACGCCCAAGGGATAAGGACTGGGCTCCGCCTCGCCCGACGACCGAGGGCGAACCTCGCCCCGTTCGATGTCCAAAGGCTGGTTTTATCTTAGCTGATAACTTTTCTCCCGTTCCCTCATGATGATGGGTACAGTGCAAGACAAGACGTTCGGGTCAACCACGGCTTCAAGGACCATACCCTGCGCCCCGGTAGGAAAGGTACTGCCAGGGAACGACTGGACGGGTGCTTTAGACCCTCTCGGGTGCCGCAGAGCCCAAAAGGTATTGCAGGCGCGTACTCGTCGCCCTGTAGAGTTGTAGGCGCCGCCTTCAGCTCTGGGACACATGACCCGATGAAGATACACGACAACCACTACACTCCAGAAAAGGATTTGTAATCTCCACAAATGACGGACATGCCGTCACCATATTATGGACCCAAGGGAGCGGCGCCCGCTTCCCGACCCCTCGGGTCCACCAAAACGCAGGACCTTTCCCACAGCGCTACTCCGGACCTCGACTCCGCGTCCCTCCGACAGAGACTCATAGAGCCAGAAGGCGTGCAGAGCAAGGCTGGGCGAGGTTCATAAGTCAAAACCACTGTACTCGAGCCCATACCCTGCGCAGGGCACTATTCTGTAACCATCCTGACATTCTACAGAAGCATCGACAGTATTATAGGCGTTTATCTTCCTTTCTCACCCATCAGAATGAGTAAGGAGGCAAGGTAGAGCACGGATTCTAAGCCCTAGCCCTTGTAAAGCCATCCCCTTCATCTATAAAAGGGGATGCGCTTCCTCCAGCGAAGGGGACGGGAAAAACAAGGCAACAGACACGCCTAGATAAGCTGCCACCGAGCTCTTGGCTTCCTTTCGACCCTCCCATCAGAGACTTGGCACCTGTCCCTCTCTCGATCGTTTGTATCCCCCACTACGAACCATTCACGGTGCTAATAACACGAGCAGCAACAAACTGGACATAGGGATATTCAGCCTGAACCAGTATAAATCTTGTGTCCTTTAGCGCACCATCCGAGCCTAACGCGCATTACTATAAATTTACTTGCCGGTGCTTGTACGAAACACCGACAGTTAGCGCGCCAGGTAGGGGGCTTGCGCATTCCAAACCAGGCCTCGGATGGCCACCCACGCAATCAGCTAGGCCCCGGGTGCATATGTCCGCTTCGGCGACCTAGATTTCATCGTCACACTAGGAGGAGAACTGATGCTGACCCACACGGCCGCACAGCCTCTCCCTTCCATCAACCCCAGCCATCTGAGGCTTGAGGGCCTGCGGGGCGACTCCCTTAGACCCCAGTTATCTAGGGAGCCCCCGCGCAGCATCATCCTATTTCCGAAAGGCCCCGTACAAAGCGCCCCGACAGCGCTTCCATTCGGTCTCCGCAACGCCGCGGTGACCGCCGGCCACCTTCTGTCACTATGCATGGTTTAGCCGCCTACCGACAGCGAGTTCATGGGGGTAGTCGAACACGATCCAGAGACACTCTACGGGCTCCTCACGGAGGAACCAGAATCGTCATCCAGCTCTGACTCCAGCAAGGGGAGCCATCACCCTTCCCGAGAATGCTTCATGACGCAAACCCCCGAGGGACACGTCCAAAGCGTCTCCGGAGAAGAAACAACCCCAACAGGCAACCCCGACGCCAGGATCAAGGCGGAGATGGTGGCTCCATCTCACGTAAGAATGGAGCAGCTAAGAGCACGAAAGCTGGAGATCGATGACGCCGGGCAACAGCTTGTCCGGGAATAACGAAACATCGAGGAGGAGATCAAGCGTCGCGGAGACGGTGGGCACGCACGCACCTCGGCCCGTGATGTGCATCAGAGGATCCTCACCGATGATGGGACTCTCCCTCATTTCGCTCGAGCAAGCCAGAACATCACCGCAGCAATGGCCTTGCTACACGGCCTTCCGGAGGCCACGACGTCTGAGGATCGCCGCGCCCGTCGAGAAATTCGCACGTTGCTCGAACATGCGGCGGCGCAGCAGGCGGAAAGCTCGTTGTCTCGACGACGTGAGCCCGACACCAGCCAGCGCACGCCCTCGGTATGTCCCACCAAGGACGCGTCCGTTCACCAGACGCCGCCGGGCAACAGGCAGCGCTCCACTATCCCGGTACATCAATGTCTTGGCAACAGCCGTGACATGTGCAGCACCATCGACGCCCGCAGGCACACCCACGGCGATGAAAGAGAAGAAGCCCATTGCGGCTATCATCCACGACGCGGCGGACGCTACGACAGCGGCGAGGATCGGAGCCCGAGTCCTAGCCTGCCTGGCCCTCGGGCCTTCGGTCGACACATCCTCAACGCTGTGTTCCCCCCGAGGTACCGACCACCCACCAATATCCTAAAATATTCTGGAGAATCGAACCCCGGGCTTTGGCTCGAAGACTATCGACTTGCCTGCCAAACCGGTGGTGCGAGTGATGACAATTTCATTATTCGCAATCTCCCGTTATTCTTGGCTGATTCGGCACAAGCGTGGTTGGAGCACCTACCGTCCAACGCCATTCAGAGTTGGGCGGATCTCATGGAGATCTTTGTGGGTAACTTCCAGGGCACGTATAAACGCCCTGGAAACCCATGGGACCTCAAGAACTACCGCCAAAAGGCCGATGAAACCCTCCGCGGGTACATTCGGCGCTTCTCCCAGCAGTGCAACGAGCTCCCTAACGTTGCCGACACCGACGTGATAAGGGCCTTCCTATCTGGGACAACATGCGAATCCCTCGTCCACAAGCTGGGACGCAGGGGCCCGCGGACCACCAAGGAACTCCTGGACATCGCCACCAGCCACGCCTCAGGAGAGGAGGCGGTCGGAACCGTCTTCGACCGCACCGACGGCAAGGCAAGGCAGGACGAGGCCGTCGACGAAGGCACCTCCGACCGTCCCGCCAAGAGAAAGAATAAGAAGCAACGGCGCGACAACTCGCTCGTGGCCACCGCCGACCGTAAAAGTGGACGGAAGCCCGCGGAAGGTACTCCGAACCACTTTGAAAAAATGCTCGAGGGGCCATGCCCAAATCACGCTTTCTCGGCCAAACATCTATACAAGGAATGTGGCCTCATGCGAAAATACTTGACCGGAGGCCTCAACAAAGGAGAGTAGGGGAAGGAACCTACCCCCAGGACAGACGACGTCGAGGAGAAGGACGACACCTTCCCGACTCCAAACAGTGCCCTCATGATCTTCGGAGGATCAGCGGCCTACGACTCCAAATGCCGCCAAAAGGTCGCACGCCGTGAGGTCTATACGGCCGAACCGGCCACGCCAGCCTTCCTCCGATGGTCAGAATCCGCCATAACCTTCGACCGAGCCGACCACCCGGGCGCTGTCCCACACCCAGGAAGGTACCCGCTTGTCGTCGACCCGATCGTTGGCCCAAAACGGCTCACAAAGGTACTGATGGACGGAGGCAGCGGCCTCAACATCATGTACGCCAAAACGCTTGACGAGATGGGCGTCGATCGAACGAACCTCCGTCCCATCCGAGCACCCTTCCATGGCATCGTACCTAGTAGGCAGGCCATGCCACTGGGACAGATCGATCTGCCCATCACTTTCGAGGATCGATCCAATTACAGGACTGAGACCCTCACCTTCGACGTAGTAGGGTTCCCTCTGACTTTTCACGCCATCCTAGGATGACCATATTACGCGAAGTTCATGGCTGTCCCCAACTATACGTACCTTAAGCTGAAGATGACGGGCCCCCATGGGGTCATCACCATCGACACCTCCTTCCAGCGCGCTTATGAGTGCGAAGTTGAATGCTGCGATCATGCCTCCACAGTCGTCGCCACCAAAGAGCTCGCCACCCTCAGGGAGGAGGTTGCCGAGAAAACACCTGATGCCAAAGCAACAACCGGATCGTTCAAACCGGCAGAGGGCTCCAAGGAGGTCCACGTGGACCCCAGCGGCTTCGAGGCTAAAAGGGTCCGTATTGGTACTTCACTTTCTTCCGAATAGGAAAGCGCGCTCGTCGACTTTCTCCGTGATAACAAAGACATCTTTGCGTGGAAACCCTCAGATATGCCAGGCATCCCGAGGGAGGTCGCCGAGCATGCTTTAAAAATCCACCCAGACTCCAAGCCGGTAAAATAGCGTCTACGTCGCTTCGACGAAGAAAAACGCAGGGCCATCGGCGAAGAGATAGCAAAACTGTTGGCCGCTGGGTTCATCAGGGAAGTATCCCACCCAGAGTGGCTAGCAAATCCCGTTCTTGTATGAAAGAAGAACGGGAAATGGAGGATGTGTGTCGACTACACGGGCCTCAACAAGGCATGCCCAAAAGACCCGTTTCCTTTACCATGCATTGACCAAATAGTTGATTCCACCTCAGGGTGCGAAACCCTCTGCTTCCTTGACGCATACTCCGGCTACCACCAGATCGCGATGAAAGAGTTTGACCAGCTCGCGATGTCTTTTATCACCCCCTTTGGATCGTTCTGCTACGTTTCAATGTCGTTTGGTCTGAAGAACGCTGGGGCAACTTACCAGCGCTGTATGCTCAACTGCTTCGAGGACCTCATCGAGCGAACCGTTGAGGCCTACGTCGACGACATCGTAGTTAAAACCCAGCGGGCCGAACACCTTGTCGCCGACCTTGAGCAAACCTTTGCAAAACTCCGGGCAAACAGCATCAAACTCAATCCCGAAAAGTGTGTTTTCGGGGTCCCGAGGGGCATGCTGCTCGACTTTATTGTCTCCGAGCGCAGCATCGAGGCCAACCCGGAGAAAATCTCAGCCATCACAAAAATGGGCCCAATCCAAAGCATAAAGGGGGTTCAGTGAATCACAGGATGCCTTGCCGCCCTCAGCCGATTCATTTCGCGCCTCGGCGAATGAGGACTTCCCCTTTATCGACTCCTTAAGAAATCCGACCACTTTGAGTGGACAGCCGAGGCTCAGGAGGCGCTTGACTTGGTTAAACAATTCCTAACTAAACCGCCGGTCCTAGTCCCTCCATACAACGGAGAATCCCTCCTGCTGTATATATCGGCCACCACGCAAGTGGTCAGCTCCGCCTTAGTAGTAGAGCGAGAGGAAGAGGGGCACGCCTTCAGGGTACAACGGCCTATGTACTTCATCAGCGAGGTGCTATCCAACTCAAAAACCCGTTACCCCCAAATCCAGAAACTCCTCTACACCGTCCTCGTCACCAAGAGAAAGCTACGCCATTACTTCGAGTCACACCCTGTGACAGTCGTGACGTCTTTCCCCCTCGGCGAGATCGTCCACAGCCAGGATGCTACAGGAAGAACCGCAAAGTGGGCGCTCGAGCTAATGGATCAGGGCATTACATATGCCCCCGAACAGCGATCAAATCCCAGGTGCTGGCTGACTTCATCGCAGAGTGGACCGAGGTCCAGATGCCACCAACAATCGCCAATCAAGAGTACTGGACGATGTACTTCGACGGATCGTTGATGAAGAAGGGCGCCGGCGCGGCACTAGTCTTCGTATCTCCCCTCGGGGTCCGCATGAGGTACATGGTTTGGCTCCATTTTCCCTCATCAAACAATATCGCAGAGTACGAAGCGCTCATCAACAGCCTACAAATCGCTATCGAGCTAGGCATTCGACGTCTCGACGTCAGAGGTGACTCCCAGCTGGTCGTCAACCAGGTCATGAAGGAGTCAAGCTACCACGACGCCAAGATGGAGGCATACTGCCAAGAAGTCCGACGGCTAGAGGACAGATTTGACGGCCTCGAGCTCAATCACATCCCAAGGCGCCTCAACGAAGCAGCCGACATGCTTGCGAAAGCAGCATCTGGCCGAGAGCCAGTCCCGGCAGGCGTCTTCGCCAGCGATCAACACAAACCCTCGGTACGCTACACGGGGTCGGAACAAGCCGGCGATGGCCCATGTAGTTCAACCCCAGGGACCGATCCGCCAACTGCTCCACCCGACCCCGAGGTCATGGCGTTTGAAGAGGACCCAGCGGCATAGTCCGACCCTCCCAACGACTGGAGAACGCTTTACCTCGACTACCTCCTCCACGACATACTACCAGCAGACAAAACAGAAGCCCGACGGCTCGCACGACGCGCCAAGTCCTTCGTTCTTGTAGAAGGCGAACTCTACAAACGGAGTCACATCAGATTCTACAACTCTGTATCCCTGGCGAACAGGGAAAACTCCTGCTAGACGACATCCACGGTGGAATCTGCGGTCATCATGCCACACCAAGAACCTTGGTTGGAAATGCATTCCGACAAGGCTTCTACTGGCCCACCGCAGTAGCCGATGCCGAGCAAATTGTACTCACCTGCGAAGGGTGTCAGTACTACGCTCGGCAAACTCACCTCCCGGCCCAGGCACTCTAGATGATCCCCATCACATGGCCCTTCGTGGTCTGGGGGCTCGACCTGGTTGGGCCACTCAAAAAGGCGCCCGGGGGCTTCACCCACCTGATTGTCACCATAGACAAGTTTACAAAATGGATTGAAGCTCGACCAATATCCACGATCAAATCTGAGCAAGCTGTGCTATTCTTCCTCGACATCATCCATCGCTTTGGAGTACCGAACTCCATCATCACAGACAACGGCACGCAGTTCACCGGCATGAAATTCATTCGATTCTACGATGAACAACACATCCGAATCAATTGGGCAGCCGTCGCACACCCCCGGACAAACGGGCAGGTCGAGCGCGCAAACGGCATGCTCCTGCAAGGCCTTAAGCCGAGAATTTTCAACCGGTTGAACAAATTCGGCGCGCACTGGCTCGCTGTGCTTCCGGCCGTACTCTAGAGCCTGAGGACAACTCCTAGCCGAGCCACTGGCTACACACCCTTCTTCATGGTCTATGGTTCCTAGGCTGTCCTCCCAACGGACCTTGACTATGGAGCACCAAGAATCAGAGCGTACGACGAACAGGGGGCCAAGGCATCCCACCAAGATGCCATGGACCAGCTAGATGAAGCCCGCGACATCGCCCTCCTTCGTTCAGCTAAGTACCAGCAGGCGTTGCGGCGGTACCATAGCCGACGGGTACGAGGTCGATCCTTCAACATCGAGGACCTCATCCTCCGCCTTGTGTAGAGCAACAAGGACCGCCACAAACTCTCACCGCCCTGGGAGGGGCCCTACGTCGTCGCAGAAGTACTTCGCCCGAGCGCCTACGGGTTGAAAACCATCGACGGCAAGGTCTTCAACAACGCTTGGAACATTGAGCAGCTACGTCATTTTTACCCTTAAATAAGCGCATACTCTTCCTTATCAGTTTTTGTCATTACAAAACCTCGATCCTTAGTGACTTCCGACCCCTGCAAAGCGCGAGGGGTCAGATCTCACTAGGGGGCTAACATAAGTAATACAAGTAGTACGCTTGCAAAAACTTCCTGTGTTATATTTACAAACGTTCTCTAAGATTTCCGTTCTTCTCATAAAAAAGTCGTAAGAACTAAGATTTCGGGAATAAATTCTGACTACAACTGGTAGGACTGCGGGAGTCCCACGCCCCAGCGGCTGCGACCCCTTTGCTCACCAGCACGATCAGTATTATTTCACCCGCAGTCCTAGTTTGTTACGGCTTAAACCATGGAAAGGGTCAGAGGGCACAAAAACCGTTTTTACAAAAAGAGGAAGCTAAAGGGCCGTCTGTCGTAACAAAAGATGAAAATTTGTTCATTTTTTGCACAAATTCACCACTTACAAAGTGATTTCATCATAAAAAGGACTAACATACTTGTAAATTCAGAGGACTATTTACTCGGGGGTTTCCCCACAAAATTATTCAATTACAGTCTCCGCGGAGCCTTACTACAAGTACTACTACGGCCACCGCGCCACGCTCTCCATCGGCAACGACCGGGGCATGTGCACGGTCCAGTTCGTCTACTGCGGCCACCATGCCACGCTCTCCATCGGCAACGTCCTGCCACTCCCCGGGGTCCTCGAAGGCACCGTCACCTGCAATGTCGAGCTCCACGCCGGCAACTGTGGTGCCCCTCCACCGGGGCATCCAGGGACTACGCCATCATTATCAGCCACAACCCCGACAACGACGCCTGAACGGGAGGCGCCTCCCGCCGTGGGGAGGCCGCAACGGACGACGGCAAGGATGACGATGTCCGACACCCTCCAGTACTCCTCTTTCGGCGGCAGCAAGCTCTTCCCAGCAAAGGCGGCCCGCACCACCTCATCTACATTGGATGACCTCCAACTCGACATCACACTCTGGATTCACGAGCAGATCAGTGAGTTTTCCTCTCTCTCTGGCATTACCCTTCCTCACTCAGGAACCACCGCAGCGCACGAACGTATCCGGCGGAAAGGAAGAAGGAGAGGTAGCGGTTCAGAGGCAGAGTAAGAGATGGGATGAGAACTCCCCTCCCCCTCCCTATTTAAAGAGGAGGAGCTACAACTAAGGAAAGGCGAAAGGTTGGGACGAAAAACTCTCTCCCTTCCCCTGCTTAAATGCAAAATCAATGCTGATAGACCCCTGAGGGGACGCGCCGGAACTGACGGGACGCGCCCCAGTCGACGAGGCGCCCCCCGGTCAAACGGGATACTGCCTGGGTATGGCCCGCCACTGACCCGCTCCGGACGCGGCAATTAAGGCACCCACATGGGCAGATGACCCTTCGCCTCCCCATGCAGGACCACGGAACGATCCGACGACAGGACCTCTGTGAAGGGGAGCAAACGACGAATGAATGTCCAAACAAAGATAAGCATCTCTGCCTTCTTATTTTACGCGTTAAAATTCATTACCGAGCTTCCGACCCCGTCAAACGGCGGGGACACGAACATCACTCGGGGGCTGTCGAGGATGTCTACCAGTCTAGACATCCTCCTCACCCGACCCCTCCGTACGCTTGAAACCAGGGGCGTGAAATACGGGCATGAGACTTTGAATAAAACTGTACGAACTAGCAGACCCTACGCCTCGATAGCTACGGTGTTTCTGTTCACCAGAAAATCATACTCAACGCCCCCTGCGTCTCCGGCTTCGACATCTGCCTTCTCAAGAAGAGTTCAGAGGGGCCCGCCTACAGAATCTCCCGCAAAGGAGAAGCTGTCAGGTTGCCCAAATCGATCGGACGGCTCGGACCACCAACGAGATACGAAAAAAACAAAGAATATCGATTCTTATGCAGGTTACTCCAAACCTCATCACAAACATCAGGCCTGAACCCATCTGGTAGGAGCTTTTCCGCCACTCATGCTACCAAGGTAACGTTACCGACCCCGCCTTTATTTCGATTAAATTATGCATTCAAACATTACATATGCAAAACATTGCATCCCAACACTTTGTGTCGCGTCACAAAATGGCCGTCACCTCATTCGATATAGGTGACAGCAGGGCGAGGTTCAAAGGTCGGCCCGCGAAGGGCTCAAGGCCGCCTCATGCCGAACAGAGCCAGGGAGAAATAACTGAGACGAGCCCCAGCGGCCTTGCCCGACCTCGCTCAAAAACGAACAGGGACATCTCAAACTTTTCTCGTTCGATTCTAACCCCGAGCCAAACCCATAAAATCTCCATCGAGGAGAGGCCATCGGGCCGCCTGAGCCTATCGAACGGCTCGGGCATCTGCCGGGAGGTGGATTAAGAAGTTGTGGAGTGCCACCAAAGGGCTCTTCCGACCCCATCAGCAAATGATGGACCCGGATTCCACACGAACGTACCCGTTAGCGAGCTCATTGAGCGCGATACTCGAGCCATCGAGGCAAGTGTCGTTTACTCAGCCCCTCCAATTGTGAAAATCGAGGACGGGGTAACATGCAAATTACGGCCGACCCCTATCAGACCCTGATAAGGCCCGAGGGCTCGAGCCGCTCAATACAGGGACACAGGTTCAAAGGCCCTACCCTGCCGAGCCCATAGAGTCCCTATTTGGGGAATTCTGTTGGAAGACAGGGCGGGGAATATTGCAATGACATCCAAGGACTTCGCCGACCCTGTCACAAAAACCACGGAATGGGATTCCATCCAAACGTTCCGGTCTCCAGTAAACCCAACTCCAGCAAATGCAAGGGGTCGGACCTTACTCGGGGGCTGGTGAAGGTACGGCTACCTCCCTTCCTTTCTTCGAAACAATCTCCTTGCATCAAGACCAGTGACAAGATTCGGGGGAACAGATTGGTAAGATCACAAAAAATCAAACGAAACGAAATTATTAAGCAAAATCACGAAACTGCGTCCAGACTCGAAAATATCGACACTTGTTCACATATTACATACAAGTTGTGCTCAAAATTATTCGACTAACTTCGCAAGGGGAGCCACCACCTTCTTTCAGACTATCCACCAGGTTCTTCGCAAGGGGAGCCACCACCTTCTCAATCGCCTCTAGCTCATCATCCTCATAGGTAGGCAGGAAACATTCGCTCATCACCTTCAGGTTGATCTCCTTCTCGTAATGAGCATGGGCAATGGTGAAGGCCTGAGTAATCCCGGCGTGAAAAGCACTCTCCTCAAGCTGGCCCACCTGAGCCGTGATACCTACGGCACGAGCCGCAAGCGGGCTGGTCTCCACCGGCTCCACCACCTTTAGGGCATCAAGGACCACCCCGACCATAGCTTGCAGATGATCGTGCTCATCGCTCTCAGTTTGAAGGGTCCTTCGTACATGGCCAAGCTCCTTTTCCAGCTTGACAGAGACGTTTTCGCCGCTCAACCTTTGGCTCACCACGTCACCGAGATCCGCCCGGAGGGAACGGACTACCTCGATGTCCTCATCCACCTTCTGCTGAAGGGCCATGGCCCTACTCTCGGCCTTCTGTCTAAGGTCCCGCTCCATCCCAAGCTCCTTCAGGACCTCGCCGGCCTTCTCATCAGCCGTGGCTTTCCTCTACAGCAGCTCGTCTCGCTCCTTTTGGAGCCTAGCGATCTCCTCCTCATCCAGCTTTGACCTCACCGACAAATCCTCAAACATCCCGTGGGCCTCCTCCATGTCCTCACGCGCCTAGGCCTCCCACTCTTGGGTGGTAGCAAGCTGTGCGGCCATATCTGCTCGTAGCCGGGCCTCCTCGGAAAGGTGATCCCACTCCGCCTTCTGCTCACGGAGGAATCAGGATTTATTCCAGCTACGAGCAACAAGAGTCTGAAGAGGAAGAAGACTGGTATCAGAAATACGAAAACACAAAAACATGCGAAGAAATAAGAAAACCAAGTGAGTACCTGGGTAGTAGAACAATGATTTCACGCAGGGCTCCTCTGGCCTGCTCTAGGGCATCCAGCATGGTCGAAATCCTGACGTCAAGACCCTCCCGCTCCATGCTCTCGGCATGATCATCGAGCGAGAAAAGAGCCGACGTCGGATCCTGGGCGGCCATCCACTGGAGCGGTGGCTCCCCCCGCACGAGAGAGCGGCTTCCTCCCGATAAAGGGGCCGGGGGCGGCTCCCTCCTGACCCTATGCGGCACCACCGCCATGCTCGAGGACCCTCCAACCGGACCCTCCTCCACCTGGGCAGCTTCAAGCGTCATGGGCGGATCCACCTGGGCCTCTGGTGGCACGGACTGCACTGCGCCCTCAAGCACCACTGTGGCGGCGTTCGGCTGAGCCTGACTCTGCTCGGCAACCACCGAGGGCGCGGGCACCACCACAGGCGCCGTTAGATCGGTCAGCGTAGCCCCAACATCGGCACCGCTCCTACCCGAAATAGGGGCGACGCCGGGCAGCGCCATCCGTCCCGCCTGAATGGCGAGGCTCTTTTTGGGCGCCAGCCCCAGGGGGTGACCTGTCCGCAAGAACCTACACAAAGGTAATAGCCATTAGGTCAAAATAGAAATGGAAAAAGGATAAAAACAGGGGAATCAGCAGCTTACGCTGACGCCCTCGGCCGGAGGAAGCGTTTTGGGGACGGATCCCCAGATCCTTGCCCCGACTCGTCTGGGCGGGACCGTTTCGAGCCTGCCCCCTGCTCCGAGGCAGGGGGGCTCATCTCCACCACCTCGTGGGGCGCGGCACCAGAGCCGCTCCCCTCCATCGTTTGATGGGGCATGGCACCAGCACCGCCCCTCTCGACCATCACCTCGAGGTCGGCGGTGGCAGACCCGCTTTCCCCCAACCACTGATCCTCAGCCGGCACGCCGTGTGAAGCGGCGGACTCTCCGGCCTCCACCAACCTCACCGACTCACATCCTTCTGCGTGGAACAGGAAGGGTCCCTGCATGGACGGGCGGGCACTTGTCAGCGTGTCCTCGTCCTCCAGGATGCCCCAATCCACGTCGACGAGTACCTCGTCGTCATCATCATCGTCATCGTCGTCATCATCACTGCTCACGTCCTCTCCCCGATCCCATGCTTCCTGCTTCAGTCGTTTCTCCTTCTTCATCTGCTCCCTTGCCTTCTTGTCCCGCTCAGCCGCGAGGTGATTCACCGCCGCCACGGCCTTGTCCTTTGGTGGCGGAACCAGACTGTCTTTGAAGACTAGCCTCCCCGGCTAGCCCCGACGTCGCAAAAGCAAGTATCAAAAAAGATGAAGATTCAGGAAAAAGAAAGAGCACGGGAGAAGAAGGCTTACGAATTCGAAGAACCCAGGTTCCGGCCGCATTGGGGGATGTCCGAGCACCGGATACACAATGTCGAGGACCCTGCCTTTGGAATCCTTCGTTGGCTCCGTGGCCTCCTTTATGCGCTACGCCACTTCCGAGAAGGGGGGCATCATCCGGTGCAGGGGAAGCGTGCGCATCATCAGCGGCGCCACCCTCCTCGCATGATAAGCACCGATAATTCCCGTCCCCTTTATGCCCCGTTCCTTCAGAGCTTGGAGGGCGGAAAGAAGGTCGGAAAGGTGTTTCTTGTCTTTGGACGGGACACCCCAGCCCCACGACCCTGGAGCCTCTTCGATAAGGCGCCCGGTGTACCTCGGCAGGGGGGCACTCACATCATCCCTGACATAAAACCACTGCAAGTGCCATCCCTTGTTAGACGTTGCCAGACGCATGAGCGGGTAACCCCTCGACCGGGTATGGCGCAGGTGAACACTGGCGCATCCCATCGGCACGCTCACATCCTTCCCCCCAATCCTCCTCTTCGACAAACTGACGGTAAAGAAATACCGCCACAGATCAAAGTGGGGATCGATCCCCAGGAAACCCTCACACAGGGCAACAAACGCCGCCATATGCTGAACCCTGTTGGGAGTAAGATGCTGCAGCTCCACTTCATAGTAATCCAGCAGCCCCCGAAGGAATCTATGCGCAGGTACTGCAAATCCCCGCTCATGAAAGATGGCGAAAGATACGACATACGCTTCGGGCGGCGCTGGCTCACCCTCGTCACCAGGTATCAGCCACTCCTGGTTGGCAGACAATGGACGGAGAAGGCCACGGCGGACGAGGCCCTCCAAACGCCGAGAGGTGATGCTAGATCTGCCCCACAACTCCATTAAAGCGATTGGGGAGAAGGTGGGTGCAAGCTCGACGGCGGCTATAGGACAGGTGCAAGCTTGATGGCGGCTGCAACATGGACGCAAGCCGGTCGACAGTGGCGGCGCGAGCACAGGAGGCTGGGGCGATTGGCGACGGATGGCTCAGACGCAAAGGCAAGGGGGCGAAATACGGAACCTTGGGGATGAACCCCGTGGTTTTATAGGGGCGACGGGCGCGAGAAGGGCAACCGTCCACCTCGATCTCTGGGCCTGCCACGCGCACCGCCGCGTCACGTTGCGGGACACGCGCCCGCAGTCCCTATCCTTTCCCATCGAGAATCATGGTGGACGGTTCGCCTTCCCCAGGCGAATTCGGACTCTCTTCCCACCTAGGGAAGGCAGGTCACAAAGATTTTTTCTATTTTGGGCCCACCTAGGGCCCAGAAGCTCGGCGGCCAGCCCAACTGAGGGCGGGTCCGCAAACGATCCAAAATCAAGGGCGCGGGCATTACTGGGGTCTCGATCCATGGTCAAGCCCCAGTTAGGTCAGCCCTGAATGAGATCCCCGCGAACGGGATACCACGACCCCTTCGAAAAAATATCCAGTTGACAAAAAAAACCAAGTCCTTCAGCCTTACCCGCGAAGGGTCCAATACAACCCCCAAGCGGTTCTATCTGAATCACCTGGAGGCTCGGGGGCTACACCCAACGGAAGGCCGCGCACCCTCTGGCGAAATGACTCCGACGAAATCAAAAAACACCCTCCAGGCGGTTCTGTCCGAATCACCTGGAGGCTCGGGGGCTACTGTCGGGGACCTAATACCAGGGTACCCCAGAAGGTGGAACCAATGACCATCGAACGTTAAAAACTTCTGGACGGACAAGGGTGCCGCTGCGTTCCTTGCCCGAATGACGAAAGTTAGGTTCCATCTCGCCCGACGCCTTTGGACCAACCCCGCCTCACCCGAGGGCAAAAGGGCCCCGAGGGCAAAGGGCTGGCCTCCATCTCGCCTAACGCCTTTGGGCGATCCCGCCTCGCCGAGGGGCAAAGGGCTGGCCTCCGTCTCACCCGACGCCTTTGGGCGGTGTTGCCGCGCCAGAGGGCCGAGGGTGAGGATACACTCCGCCGCCTCGACGACCCCGAGGGGTGTGTTCGGTCACACCCAAGGGATAAGGATGGCTCCGCCGCCGACGACGACCGAGGGCGAACCTCGCCTGCTCGATGTCCAAAGGCTGGTTTTATCTACACGATAACTTCTCTCCGTTCCCTCATGATGATGGGTACAAGTGCAAGACAAGATGTTCGGGTCAACCACGGCTTCAAGGACCATACCCGCGCCCAGAGAGGAAAGGTACTTGCCAGAAACGACCGGACAGTGCTTTAGACCCTCCTGGCGCCAGAGAGCCCAAAAGGTATTGCAAAGCATACTCCTCGCCTCAGAGTTGTAGGCGTCGCCTTCAGCTCTGGGACACATGACCCGATGAAGATACACGACAACCACTACACTCCAGAAAAGGATTTGTAATCTCCACAAATGACGGACATGCCGTCACCACATTATGGACCCAAGGGAGCGGCGCCCGCTTCCCGACCCCTCGGGTCCACCAAAACGCAGGACCTTTCCCACAGCGCTACTCCGGACCTCGACTCCGCGTCCCTCCGACAGAGACTCATAGAGCCAGAAGGCGTGCAGAGCAAGGCTGGGCGAGGTTCATAAGTCAAAACCACTGTACTCGAGCCCATACCCTGCGCAGGGCACTATTCTGTAACCATCCTGACATTCTACAGAAGCATCGACAGTATTATAGGCGTTTATCTTCCTTTCGCACCCATCAGAATGAGTAAGGAGGCAAGGTAGAGCACGGATTCTAAGCCCTAGCCCTTGTAAAGCCGTCCCCTTCATCTATAAAAGGGGATGCGCTTCCTCCAGCGAAGGGGACGGGAAAACAAGGCAACAGACACGCCTAGATAAGATGCCACCGAGCTCTTGGCTTCCTTTCGACCCTCCCATCAGAGACTTGGGACTTGTCCCTCTCTCGATCGTTTGTATCCCCTACTATGAACCATTCACGGTGCTAATAACATGAGCATCAACAAACTGGACGTAGGGATATTCAGCCCGAACCAGTATAAATCTTGTGTCCTTTAGCGCACCATCCAAGCCTAACGCGCATTACTATAAATTTACTTGCCGGTGCTTGTACGAAACACCGACAGAGAGCTAGCACACCTTGTAACTTCGGAATCCCAAGATTCTTTTTAAAAGGAAATGCAGACACAGAGTGAGTACCTTATTAAGCTAATCTCAGTGTGAGTTTCAAATGAGTTTTATTTACATTAAATAGGTTGTTACATAGGCATTTTTTATGACATGGCAGTGTATTTAAGAAGAGAGAAGAAATAAGTTTCATTTAGATGAAACTCTCTTGGCACAATTACCAACTCTTTATGAGTCTTGAAATTAAATGCCTATGAACTATAGAATATAAAACTCTCCATTAAGAGTGGGTGTTTCATCCAAGTTTCATTTCGTTCTATATGACATGATAGTCTTGGAAACAACGCCATGAAACTTTCCACTGAGACTGACCTTAGATCATGGTTTTCAAAATTTCAATTCTAGGATTCACAATATTTTGTCACTCTAGCTAATCAAGGACCGTTAATGAGAGAACTGTTCCTTCATTAAGTACGTCATAATCCTTGACGGCTTGTATCCACATTGGTTAAGTGCCTTTGGTTTGGGGAATTTGGTCGGTAGAGAATAAATAATACTTTGGAATGTGAGAATGACAAGTAATTTGTGGAGAAAACTTTGAATCCTAGATTGACAATTATCTTGGAATGGAGGGAGAAGTTTTTTACACTTGTGTACGTCCTGTTCGTTTGGGCTTGTTTGGCTTATAAGCCGTACTTTTTCAGCTAACGAACAATATTTTTTTCTCCCACCAAATCAGCCAACAGTACTTTCGGTAATCTGGATGGGCTGTTTTTACGGTTCTACTCAATAGAATCTACAAATTTGTGATTGGGTACTGCTACACGTGCAACCATTTGAATACAACTCAAGACCTAACAGTTAAAATCACATCAATCAAAACCTCACACATACTATACATTACATAGTTTGATAGACGCACGGTACTTAAATTGTAATCATGGTTATCCTCAAAGAATTTCCCTCTAGGGAACTCCATAAACCAGCAGATGGTAGTTTTGGTTGATAGGTTGCAAAATTGGAGAGTTCTGGACTTCTGGTCCAGAGCACATCAAAATTGGCTAAGGGCTCGCCTGCTCGTCATTGTGAGAAAGAGAAGTGTATCACTTATTACTCTCACAATTCTAAATTAAAAGATATTTTGACTTTCTTAGATACGTAGTTTTTACTATTACACTATGTCTAAATACATAATAAAACAATGTATCTAAAAAAATCAAAAACGTTTTATAGTTTGCTTGTTAGCTACAGCTGCTGAAAATGTGTCACTAGATGCATTCAACCTTCGCTTTCTTGCTTTAAGTGGGTTTTTTTTTTGTGTGTGAACGTGCTTTATGCATGTGTTTCATTAAGAGGAGACTGTTTTATTGATTATAATTGTAGAATCGGAAGCTAAGCATAGTAATAGTTCTCTAGGCTACGTTTAGATTGCAAAAAATTTCAACCGATGAATAGTAGCACTTTCGTCTTATTTGGTAAATATTGTCTAATCGTGGACCAACTAAGCTCAAAAGATTCATCTCGTGATTTCAACTAAACTGTACAATTAGTTATTTTTTTTATCTACATTTAATGCTCCATGCAAACGGCTAAAAATTCATGTGATGGAGAAAGAGTGAAAAAACTTAAAATTTGGAGGTGATCTAAACAAGGCCCTGTAGATAGATATTGATCGAGTAAATCGATGGACAACAGTAGCAATTTCACATTCATCCATCAACATAATCCTTTTGGTCCTTGCTTGCAAGTGTTGCCACTTGTATGCATTTATACTATATATATGCTGCAGCTAGCTAGCCCACTTGCATAAAGAGATCGAGGACGAGATGGCTGGCTATCTAGGTTCATCGCACTAACCAAGACATTGAATACATTTCGGTCCTGTTAAGCAGGCCTACTTCCAGTATTTGTATTGCCATCTGTACAAGTCGCATCAACATTAATTGCTTGTCGTCTGCTGTAAGATTAACACACATGCATATGTAAGATTAACATACATATATATATATATATATATCTATGTACTACGATACCAACTTGCTGGTCGATCGATCACTTCGAGGGAGGACAAAACCAGCTACAGTGTGATCTTTCAAACAAATTAAACTTGCATGCTTGTGAGTATAGTTTACTGTGGATGCACATGTTGAACATTTGGAAACCCACTTTTCAAAGTGTTTCAAAGAACAGGGATACTACTCTCTGCACAACCCTCGTCGCTGTCCAGGCACCAACCAAATAATTGATGCTCCATACACGTTGAATAGTCCAAGGATCTAGAAGATCCATGGCGACCATCTCAGAACATTCCTCCGTGACGTGAACGGTGAACCTAGCTGATGACTAATTAAGATTTAGAGCCTGTTTGTTTCCACTCATAAGCGTGTTGGCGACCGAGATGCGTGGAAAACGACGCCGAACGGTCTGCGGCACTCGCGCATTTCATGGTAGAAAATAAACGCGGCTCGGCGATTCCCAAAATGCGGCCTCGGCTCAAACGCGAACGCGCGATACGGCATCTTGAAAACAAACAGGCCCTTAAAGAACCATATGTAGTGTGCATATGTATATACAGTGCGGCCAGCATATGTTAATTTAACACAATATATATCACTGCCTGCGTATATATTTGTATACTTAGTAGTTATGCATAATAAACAATATAATGTAAATGTATACACCTACACTTACGTACAGGCGAGTACATACGTATACGTACAAACACGCATATCTGTGTACGTATAGTACGTGCTGTGTCCGTGTGTATATACATGCAGCTGCTAGCTGTTCTCCCTCGATCGTGTGTTAGCAGATTATTCATGACACTCATCAGCTAATTAAGCAGTGCCTGCACCTGATGCGCTGCAACTGCAAGCCAACGCAAGTGCCTGAAACAACAACTGCAACATTTGCAGTGTCAGTGCATCTAGACATGCGGTCTCGCTCGCTGAGGATGCATGGCCTTCTCTTCTCCCTAATGTGCGTACGTACAACCTTATCGTTATTTCCGGGCAAACGACAACTGTGCTAATATTCGCAAAGAAAAAAACACACAACTGTGCTAATGTAGGCCAATGCAGTGCGTCCTTTAGTTTCTTGGTTAACAGCACCAGCCAGCAATGGCAACTGGCTCATCATCACTCATTATCAGCAAGTTGAGACGAACGAAAATGGCAGGGTTTTTCCTCCACCGCAAGCGTTTGTTGCGTTCTTCTTTCCTCCTCTCCTCGTCCTGCTGGTGGTGCGCCTTCTCTTGCAACTTGTTCGAGAGCATGCATTCGAGTGACTGAGCATGGCGGCGTCCACGCGTTCATCTGTTCGGCCATGACATTCTTGGTGCAGTCAATGGTCAATATTCATAGGAATGGCATGTGCTCGCCAAATTGCAGCGCCAGCCAGTAGTCCAGCCGAAAAAATAAACTAACCTGCAGCTTGCGCTACCTTTTTTTTCCTAGCTAGTGGATTCCATTAGCGGTCCCTCACTTGCGTTATCTAGGTTTACAAATATTTAAAGAGTAAAGTCCACTACCGGTTCTTGAACTTGTTTGGCTGTGTCATCCCGACCCCTAAACTCTCAAATTGACTCTTTAGGTCCTCAAACTTGATCATCTGTAACACCTCAGTCTCTAATCTCGCAAATCACTCCTTTAGGTCTTTAAACTTGTTCGGCTGTATCATCTAGGTCCCTAAACTTGCAAATCAATCGTTTAGATCCTCAAACTTGTTTAGTTATGTCATCTCGGACCTTCAATTCTGTAAACTTGAAAATTCAATATATATTTATAGAACTATCCAAAAATTATAAATATTATTTTGTTAGACTCCCGGTAACATGTACTTTAAATTAGAATAAAAGAAATCACCATATACTTTCTATTTTTAACTCTGTAGTTAAATGACTAAATAGGCACGTATATTTTTATAAATCCTAAAATATATGTGCCTATTTAGTTATTGAACTATAGAGTTAAAAATAGAAAGTACATGGTGATTTCTTTTATTCTAATTGAAAGTACATATTACCAAGAGTCTATCAAAATTAGATTTATAATTTTTGGACAGTTCTATAAATATATATTGAATTTATAAGTTTACACTATTTAAGGATCGAGATGACACAACTGAATAAATTTGAGGACCTAAACGGGTGATTTGCAAGTTTAGGGACCTAGATGATACAGCCGAACAAGTTTGAGGACCTAAACGAGCAATTTGAGAGTTTAGGGACCAGGATGACATAGATGAACAAATTTGAGGACTTAAACGGTCGATTTACAAGTTTAAGAACCGGGATGACACAGCCGAATAAGTTCGAGTACCACCAGTGTACTTTACTCATTTTTAAATTATGCAGGGTCTGTTTGGTTTAGCTGTGGGCTCTGGAAAAAAACTATTGTGAGCTGTGAAAAGAGTATAAAACCTTGTTTCTTTATCTCTCTTGAAAAAGTTGTGAAATGGCTCTCTATTTCCACCTATTTCAAAAAGTAGGAAGACAAAAATAGGGTCCAAAACTGTATTACATGAAAGTAGCTACTTCTAAAAAATATAACTTTAGATTTTTACCAGTTTGATCTGCTTTCTGCTTTTTGGCAGCAGAAGTACTTTGCAAAAGCTTAACCAAACACAACCTTAAACCTATAGGACGCCGATGGCAAAAGATGTATGTGTATCCTCGTCTCATTTTCTTACTCGATTCTTAATGAAAACTGGTGTAAACCCGCTCGCGAAAAAAAAAATTCTTACTCGAAGGATACCTCGTAGATTTAGCAGTCACGGTTTGCATGCACTCTTCATTAGCTTCCACGTTAGGAGGCAATTTGGTAGAATATTAATTTTTTTGGACAAATTTACCAGCCCTAGTTGCCTATGTGGCGATCCACCATAGTGGCCACATGGCATGGTAACTATGCAAGTTATATATGCTTATTTCTTTTTAGAGTGGGGCCGTGGGGAGTGTATGCACGCCTTAATAAGGGTGAATGTGTGTGTTTATATGTGAGCATCTTTATTTTACTGCGATTTACAGCTAAAAATAAAAGAAAGTCATGTAATGCAGTTTGTCCCCAACACCAACTCACTTGCAGGTGTGCATCCATCGAATGTAGTTCTTTTTTATCCTTATTAAGGGCTAAGCTAGAGAAACATAAAGAGGGTGTACTTGCCTTCTGAGTGCATAGACATGTCTCATATGAGTTCATATATAATAGAATTTTAATTAAACTCACTGCCGTTTTAATTTTTTAGGGTGCATTTAGACCCCCTAAACACAACTTATCTTCACCTCTGCTTAAGGAGTTAAGGGCATGTGCCTAATGTACATCATCGTTGGAGGTGTGTGTGGTTGTGTGCACAGTATATTATCTCTCTCCTAGTATCCACACATCTCTGATCTATACACGTCCAACGGTGCATGATGTGTATAGAGAAACATGTCCTCAAATGTAAATTTAACTTTACATGCATCTATCAGACACATCTACAATATATTATGTAAATTAAACTTAGGGCACCTACAATGGTATAAGCTAGTTACTAGCTCTAAGTCAACTTCTTCAATAGTGCTAACTTTTAGCATATAGCTCGTAACATGGATAGCCTCATATGACACTCTCATATGATCTTAGATTATGTGTACGAGCGATAATCAAGAGTTAGCTCTTCTCCCTCTTCTATTAAAATATAAAAAAATGCTTAGAGCTAGCTTATAAGTTACCCATTGTGGGTGCCCTTATCTCTCACCGAAAACACTCATTTGTGTAAGCTGTGGCAGTAAGATTTGAACGCTCCACCATCAATTTTTCTGCCAAGAGAATGTGAAAGGTTAGTTCCTTCATCATTTGTGGGTTCAAGCTATATGTATGTGCTTTTCGATCAGTTTGCTATTTCTAGTCTCTTAATTAGTCGTAATTAGGTTTCCAGCAGAACAATTTTATTAGAGGTTGCAGCTTCTAGAAAAGGAGGCTAATGCATGCCACTCTGTCAGACAGGAAAAGGAGTAAGGGCGGGGTCGCGTACGGAAACACACCAAACTGTGATCGTGCGTGCATATGATGTGTAGAGATGACGCCGACGACGTAGAAAATCTTCTGGTATTATATTATAAATTTTGTCCATGAACTGGAAAGTGGAATGAACGGTTTATATGGTCGATCAACGTCTGACTGGTCAAAGACAAACACAGCTACCACGCATGATGTACATGAGGCATGAACACGCGACGATCGAGCGAGATCGATGAACATTTCATCATGCATTTCGAAGACAAATATATACATGCATGTACGAACTTTAATCTGGTAGCATTCTTCGCTATTCGAATTTATTTCTTGAAACTTTCGCTCTCTAGATTAGTAGATTTACATGCAGTAATCGATAGAGTGTTTAGTTCGATCGGTGATCCAATCGGCAATGGGAATCGGAAGACAGTCGTCACCTGCAGACTAGCTCATGTAGCTAGGTAGCACCCCAAGTACGACCACATCGTCGTCGTCGACCCCTTACAATGCAATTACTTTGTCCACAGTACCGCGGCGTGACCTGACCACGACCACGAGAGGATAAAGGCTCCGTTCGCTTCGCTCAAAAAAAACAAGCCGAAATACTATTCCGACTGATTTGTTGTGAAAGAAAAATACTATTTTAGTAAAAAAAAATGAATTATAAGAGAAACGAACTGTGCCTATAAAAGCATCCATCAGAAAACTCGACTTGGACTAGGTAACCACAGATGCATGCACGCGGCAGGCAGGCAGGCTTATGGCTGATGCTGAACCTGAGATCCATTCAAAGGCAATGGGATAACCACAAGCAGGCTGTGGTGGCCGTGCTGCAGGCAGGCAGCAACTTGTGCGTGCCTTTCCATCCAAGAGGACCAAGAAGGAGCGAAAAAGACGAGAAGCTAGCTAGACTGGCCTGCAGGTTGGCTGGCTGGTAGGACACGCACGCACGCAGCCGCAGCTGATGGGCACACGGTTTCCGACCGGGCGGCTACTTGCCGGCGGTGCCAAATGCAAGTGGCCAAGTGACCGACAGGCCGGCGGCGGCCTGCTCAGGTTTCCTTTCCCGGGCAGGCTGAGGCTCCCTGGCTCCGGCGGCTCCCTCCCGGCCTAGCTGCTTGCATGCAGTTGCTGTTGCAAACGAGAGTGGAGAGTGGAGTGACCGAGGGCAACCATAGCCTGGGCCAGCTAGCTTTGTCCCTAGCTACTACTTCACCTGCTGCTGCTGCTCCCTGTATCTATGCGCCTGTTGTTAAAGCTGCATGCATGCACCGATGCACGGTTCAAAGAACGCATGATGCCACTTGCACAATATGTTCTTTGTTTCTTTTTGAACTGATGTGGCCGGGTAGAGAGTTGTTTGCAAGGTTCAAAGGATCTGATTCATGCATGGTTGGACCTGATCCACGTCTGTGTGCAGGCAGCATGTCATTTCTGCCGTCGTCTCGTCCATGGCCGACTACGATCATTGGGTCTCGATCGACGCCGGTATGGATACCATTGCACGTGTTCCTAGTTGCCGGTTTTCCTAGCTACTCCCTCCCGTCTAAAAAAAAGAATGAAAATCTTGCTTCACGGAAATTAAATAATCTTAGATTAAATCAAATACTCTACTCTCTATATCCTTTCGCAAGGCGTATCATCAACATTTTTTTATTTTTATACTAATATAGAGCACGGCGTTAGTACCAAGGCAGACCATTAGGCTGGTCTTAATGGGTTTCATGGGAGTTTCATAGCCACTAAATAAGCTGATGTGGCATACTGTAGTATTGATGAAGAGAGATATGATAAATGTTTTACTATATGATGAAATGAGGTTTATGGAGATAAAACTTGTTTACAATGTTTTCAACACATGAAAGTCTTGGAAATAGTGTGATGAAATTCCAATTCATACTTGCCTTAGAGCAAGCATGGTAAAGAGTTGTAGCCTTGTAAGTGGGCGGCATTGCTGAGGCAGAGGAGAAAGGGAAGGAAAGAGAGAAGAGTTGTGAGCGGAATAAGTGGGTCATGTATTAACAATAAAGATGTAACTACTGTACCGATGAACCGAGAGTTAGCCTGTAAGAATTCATAAAGCCAACGGCCAGCAGTATTATTATTAGCCTGCCTCTTATGAATTGTACTATATATTCATAAATGGCAGTTGGGATACTAAGCCTAGGCCACGACGAATCAAACATGCGCAGAGTGGGACCAAGAAAAGGCAACAGCCAATGGAGTGCTGCAACCGATGGACAATCAAACATCCGTCCCGAATATAATTTTATATTTTCCTTGATTTTAACTAAGTTTATAGAAAGTAATATTAACATTTATATCTTTAAAATATATTCTGTAACTGATGTAATGATACTTATTTGTATGATAATGTTAGTATTTTTATAGATTTAGTTAGACTCAAAATTGTTGGATTCTCGAAAAGTGTGAGAATTGTATTCTTTTTTCTTTTGGGGACTAAGGGAGTATAAAATAATAAATAGTACTAACATCTACATACCAAATAAGTACCTTTAGATAATCACAAAATATATTTTTATAGGGTACTTATTTCATGTCATAAATATCAACAAGATTTTTTCTATAAGTTTGATCAAATTTAAGATGACTTGACTCGGGAAAGCTAGAATTGTAATTTTTTTAAAGATGTAGGAGGTGTCAAATAAATAGATTTACAGTTGCGTGCAGGAATGTAGATGCTGCCCTAGGTACTACGTAGCTTCCTTGTCAATCAAAAGGAAAAAAGAAAAAAGAAAACTGCTGTCCATGCATTGGTGGTTCGGAAATTCCACGCATGCATACGCAGATGGAGCACGTGTTGGTCCAGTACACGGAATCCACCAGACGCCATAGAGAGAGGCAAAGTAGGAGTGGAATGTAAAGTTTTTTTAGAAAAAGAAATGCAGAAACCGCCCCGGCCATGTGTGATGATTTGGGTTTTGAGATTCCAGGACATAATAAGACGTGTGTCCACCACTATTTGATTTTGATGGAAAATTCACCCCCACCGCACAGGTGCGTAAGCTGATTCTACCAATCATTTTTCCAACATGGAGCCACTGATGTAGGCTTTTATAAAAATCAGATGCTCCGATCCTAATTAATATTACAAACTTCTTCTTTTTTTTTGGAGCTTCCATCTAAAGCATCGATGACAAATGGATTAAACTTGATGACTCGGTTTCACTATCTATGAAATTTCTTCAAGACAATCTGCATGATCAGTAAGCGCAAATTCTGGCACCGGGGAAAAAAAAAACTTATCCGGGTATTAGTAGCACTGCTTGGTGGCTACGTGGTGGCTGAAATGTGCAGAATAATAGTCAGTTTAAGCACACGCGCAATGTAGGTGTGTATTTGCATTTTGCAACAAATTAAAACGTCTAATTAAAGAGGCGGAATCTCTTTTTTTTGGCAAATTTTCCCTAAATTTCGGTTTTGGAAGTAACTTCTCTTGGCTGCTTTGTCTCGGTCTTGCATACATGTAGCCCGTGCGTTTGTCTTTATCTATTTGAATATACTAGCGATCGAGAAGATAGATAGATAGAGCAACAAATCATACACATCTAATGGCACTTTCGATGATGCATGATGAGAGCGATAGATAGATAGATAGAGCAAATTTCGGTCTCGGTCTTGCATACACATCTAATGGCACTTTCGATGATGCATGATGAGAGCGATCGAGAAGATAGATAGAGCAACAAATCATGAGACCGGCGGCCGGTCGTCGTAGTTACGTTACTGCGTGTGGAAACATTAATTATCAAGCAAATGTGCACTCTGTTAGTACGTATTGCTCTGTGCTCGTGCATGCATCGCATCTGTGGGTGAGTTTGGTCCCTGAATGGTTTAGTATTTTTTATCTACATACACCATATTTTGGAGGACGTCATTGGCGGCTGAACCTATTTTGGCACGTGTTCACGAAATTCGCACGACGGAGACAGAAAGTAGAAGGTCTAGATGTTTTCCACGAGACCAGACTTTGGCACTTGTCATCAGGTTTTATATATAAAACCGGCCAGCGTATATACTAGTATAAGCCGCGCGCCCGCGCGCAGGGGACCATTTAATCTTATGATTGGTATACCTTGTTCACGTAAGCATGGCAAACCTGTATAGTTGTTAATAGATACCGGCAACAGGAATGGATACTATTTTCTTTCCAATTGCAAGCCTTGAAAACTAAACTGTGATAAGCAAAAAGGAAAAAAAGGTCATGAGAACAGAGTGGGAAACTGAGAGACAGAAGCACAAATGTGATCGGCATAAATCTCAAATGAATCGTGCATTTGTACCAGCAGCTAAATTTGGTTGCAATAAGTGCACACTAAGAGTATTCTAGGTAGTTTTGAGCAGTACCGCAAATGAGTTGCAGCAAAAGTTACACTTTAAGCAGACCATGTTCAAAAACTCTCCTGCATGTAAGGTGGGTCATGGATGGATGTTAACTAAAGTTGCCTTTGCACTCCACTCAGTCCAAACAACTGCTGTCCGATCAACCAAGTGTGAAGGTACTGCATCTGCGAAGCACAGTAGCTATTTGTCCTCAATAGTCTGCAATGAGTGTAGGATTGGATCAGTTGCAATGGAAGCTAGTAAAAAACAAACTAATTATTACACTGTAGTACGGTAACGTGTAGTGCAATTGAATTTACTCTATACGTTTCAAGCATCAGATGACCACCAATTTGTTTGTCACATATACTCTGAAGCCCCCACCCCCAAACAATATTGTATTGTTGTTATATACATGCACATTGTTTACCGAAGCCCATGTTCTTACATATCAGCACAAAAAGGTAACCACCAGTTATATATGTACATATGAGCAGAAATTTAGTCAAAACTGTCATGTCCAACTCAGCAGGTTGGATGAGAAATTTAAATCAATATTTTGATTCAATACTTGGTGGACCTAAGTTAGTATAAGTTTGCTTCTTTAACATTTGAGGTGGCAAATCTTGGTTAGCTCCAAATACAGTAGACCCAAAAGGTAGTCTAGATACATAGCCAACCATATGTTGTTCTACTTTTAAGATCGGTAGGGCGCCTGCAAACATGCACGCATCCATAATCCAGATACCTTGTCCATGAAGAAAAAAGAAATTAAACAAACTATTCACATGACCCAAACCTTGATTAAGAAAACCTGCATAATCAGAGAAAACTAGCCATGGGCAACCTACTGGCATTGTCCTCAATCTACTCTATGAAACATAGACATTTTTTTTCAAAGACGCACAGTAGACTCATAAGTGGTCTGCATAAGATTAATGAAAACATATTTGATTTTCAGAATAAAAAAGCTATGATTTTTACTATTTTCATAAATAGAGGCAGGCATGTTAGTTCACTCATTGAGAATACATAATGAGGGATCGGAGACATAGAGCAGTACACTGATCTTCACTGGACAACATATCATTGCACTAATAATTGGAGAGAAGCACATACCTCTCATTTCATGATTTTCACTTCACCTTTGGGAAACCCTCCACTATCATCATTTTTTTTTAAAACTGAAACCTAAATTTGCTTCGTCCAAAAGCAAAAACAAACTGATACAACGACGAACATAATTAAATTCATTTTGAATCTTTGATAAACAGTTCCCTTGTTAACCAAAGCAGCATATGCAGCTAAACTACATGCATTAAAAAAGAATCTAGATATGGTGATATGGAAGAAAGGAGACTATTCACCCTAGGAAGATATGAGGAGCAAGAAGAAATTGATAGCTGGCAGCCGGCACTGCATCCTAACTATTCAACTAAACAAGGTCAGGTTACTAAAAAGGCTCTAATTTAATATTAGAAAGCACTGGAATGTTGCCCTTCCTAGGTGGAGTTTAGACTAATAAAAGAGATCATGCGACAGTTTGCACAGTATTAATTTGAATTAGGCAACAGATTATTGTTTACGTAACAAATCTAATCCATAATTTTTTTGTTGAATCCAAAATTCCTATTTGTAGTATAGAACGTAATTGGTTTGAAATAGCCAAATAGGTAGAGTAGCAAGCCTCAGAGCAGAGGAACCTATATAGCAGCAAGCAGCAGAGGCAATAGCGCGTAACCACGAACCGGTATGTTGAGCATTTTTTTATCAAAACGTTGGCACTACAACAAGAGCCCCCAAAACACATTAGAACCAATCTGCACAAAGTCGATAAATGAGATACTTTGTAGAGATAGATCATGTTCAGGTAATATTGGTAGTAGGAAGTTAATGACACTACCAGGAAATTAGAAAAAGATTGGCTCTGTTAAAACGGACCTATATCAGTATTGCACATAGTTGCAATGAGAACTCAAAGAAACAGGAGAAGTAAAAGTCATCACAGACAAGCAAAGTGTCTAACAATGCTATCTATGGGAATAGGATGTGTGCTCAGAACCAAAAGTGTATAACCTGACGTCACAAGCAATGGTGACACACAACGATCACAAGCCTAGAATAAAGAAGAATATATCTAGCACTTCACAGGCAATAAGCAGAAGCTCAGATTGCATAATTATGTGGTATTGACATCACAGGAAATGATCATAAGTAAGTATAAGCGCAAAACCAAACAAAATGATCAGAATAGGTGCAAAGGGAGGCAAAAGTCGAACTAACCAATTGACCACTGCCTCAGCTATCACGGAAGAAGCAGAAAGGCTCCAAAATACACAAAATAGAATAGGTAAAAAGAGACGCAAAAAATTGAAGCTACCAACTGACCATTGCCTAAGTGGTCATGGAAGAGGCAGAAAGAGGTGCAAAAATAGAATCAGCATTATTGGTCATAATTGAACATCGCCTCAGTTATCATTGAGCAGGTACACAGACAGGAAAAATAAAACCAACATTGGTCACGATCACCGCCTCAGTCATCAACATAACCAATTGACCACTGCTTCAGCTGTCATGGAAGAAGCAGAAAGGCTCCAAAATACATAAAATAGAATAGGCAGAAAGAGACACAAAAAATCGAAGCAACCAACTGACCATTGCCTTAGTGCACATGAAAGAGGCAGAAAGAGGTGAAAAAAAAGAATCAGCGTTGGTCATGTTCACTGTCTCAGCTATCAACATAGCATGGAGATGTAAAAGGAAGCATCGAAAAAAATAGAACCAACCAAGTGACCATCGCCTCTAGTTATCATTGAGCAGCGACAGGAAAAACAAAATCAACTATGCCCATGATCACCACCTTAGTTATGAACACAGTAGAGAGATATGAAAGGAAGAATCATCATAGCTCTTGAGCATTGCCTCAGTTATCTAGAAAAAGAAAGAGGTCTAAATTGTGGAACGATAGCCCATGATCACTACATCAAACATTAAACATTTATTGTGTATTCATCACAGCACGAACCCATTCACTCAAATTAATCTAACAGCAAGAGGAAAGTGTACTCATCATTGGACATTACCAAAATCATGACCACTGCAGTGCACTAAGAAACAAATATGATTATCATGGCGATGTCCTTAGATATATGCCACAAAATCATAAACACTGCAGTGAACTAAGAAACGAAACAAATATCATGGTCATGTCCTCAGATATATGGCACATAATCATGAGCACGAACAAATATCATTGACATGGTGATATCGTCAGATATATGACACAATACCTAGTATTCTCAAGATCCAGCCTAACCGAGCAGGTGACAGGATACGCAATGCAAAAAAAAAAATGCTGTAAGGCAGTAACCATCTAGATTGGTAAGGGAAAAGTGGGAGAACAATAGATGGATTGCCTCCAAATCGCAAAGCAGTGCCAGCTGGACGATTCAATGGACCTTAGCTTGTCGGATTGCCTCCAAATCGCAAAGCAATGGCACCGCACATAGCAGATCCACTGCACGGAACGAGGGAGAGAGAGAGCAAACCAGGGAGCGGACGGATCGAGGCAAAGCAGAGCCGCATGAGCAGCATGTAGGAGGCCACACGGGGGAGCGGGGGACGGACGGCAGGCGTGGCATCACCCACGTTGGGTCCTGGTCGATCTGGGGATAGCCGGGCGATGGAGACGCGAAACCCTAGGCTGGCGTCGTTGTCTCACCAGGGGTCGGCCGGCCAGCCGACGTGCCGGGGTAGGTCACCGCGTCGCAACGTGGGGATCAGCGGCGTTCGGGGCGAGGAGCGAGAGAAGAGAGAGAGAGAGAGGGCAAGGGGAGAGACCGAGAGAGGTAGAGAGAGAGGAGGTCGAGAGGAGAGAGAGAGGAGTGAGGTAGAGGGGGAGGGGGCCACCGGCGTGCCACCCGCGAGGGCGGCCGTCACCGTGCCGAGGTCCAGGCACCGCCGAGGTGCGCTCACGCCGCCGCCCTGTCCATTTTGGGAGATCAGGAGGAAGGGGGAGGGAGGGGAAGAGAAGGGATGAGGGAGAGAGAGAGAGAGAGAGAGAGGAGAGGAGGAGATATTTTTACCGGTGCACTGTATATGACGGGGGAGTGATTCTGGAGCGTTGATCACGAGATCGAACGGCTGAGAGATTTCGGGGTGACGTGTCACATGTCCCCTACCGGGGTCAACCTTTGTGATTGTAAAGGTGAATAGTTACTACCAAACTGAAGTTTGGAATGATGCATATGACCAATAGCTGCAATATATATTCCGCGCGCATACGTAGACTCCTTTTTTTTATAAAATAACAAAAGAAAAGGAAGGTGACAAGAATGTCTCTCTGGCTCTCACTCTCACTGTCTGTGTTGTAACACGGCCTCCGAGAGTGGCGGAGACCTACGCGGCCAGTAGTTCGCAAAGACGTCTCCGACCAACTACCTAAGCAAAGGCCCAGCTACCACGCCTCCAGACCCAGAAAGATGACGGTTTCTCAGACTGCTTGCAGGACACTGTCGGTGACCTGGCGCAGCCTCCGCCCGGTTAGCTCGTAGGCGTCTCCAGGCGGAGGGGGCGGAGGCCGCCCCGCTGCAAGGCTAATCAAGTGCCAACGTTACCTACATGTGTGTGCAGGTAACCAGAGGAAGGCTGAAAGCTCTAGTTTGGTTTTGGTAAATTGATGAAACCCTAAGTGCTAACCTAGTTCATCAAGTGATCATGAGATAGGTAGCACACTTCAAGTAGAGAAGCAAATGAAGATCATAACATGACAATGGTGATAGCATGGAGATGATCAAGGGCTTAAACTTGAAGAGAAGAAAGAGAAAAACAAAAAGCTCAAGGTAAAGGTATAACTTGTAGGAGCTATTTTATTTTGGTGATCAAGACACTTAGAGAGTGTGATCACATTTAGGTTTGATAGCCGTACTATTAAGAGGGGTGAAACTCGTATCGGAATGCGGTTATCAAAGTGCCACTAGATGCTCTAACTCATTGCATATGCATTTAGGATCTAGTGGAGTGCTAACACCCTTGATAATATTTGTGTAAATATGCTACCACATGTGCACAAGGTGTTTGTAGGGTTGAGATTCGGCGCTTTCGGAAAAATGAAATGTCTATTTTCTATTGCGCCGGATGCAAAATTCTTGGTGGTTGGCACACTTGAGCAAGGGTGAAGAAGTAAGAGTTGAAATGGAGTTGATCGAAATGATGCTGGCGTCGGTCCAGTGACCGGACGCTGAATCCAGAAGCACCGGACGCTGACTGCCTGCGTCCGGTCGCGCTGACTCGGTGGTACAGTGGCTAGGGTATACCACCGGACGCTGGCTGAGTCCGGTCGAGGTGGACCGGACGCGTCCGGTCGAAGAAAAATGGATTTGGACCCTTACTGTACTCGACCGGACGCTGTGGCTCCAGCGTCCGGTCGGTTTGACCGGAGCGTCCGGTCAATACTTAGCCGTTAAGATCTGATGGTTCAGTTTTAACTCGGAATGACACGTGGCGTCCATCTATGGACCGGACGCTGAGTCCAGGGTCCGGTCAAGTGGACCGGAGCGTCCGGTCAGAGCGCAGAGTACCCAGTGAAGGGGTACAACGGCTCTATTTTGTGGGGGCTTCTATTTAAGCCCCATGGCCGGCTGTGGCTCACATCTTTGGCCATTTCTACTGACATAGCAACCTTGTGAGCCTAGCCAAAGTTCTCCCACTCATTTCCATCATAGATTAAACATCTTTGTGAGATTGGGAGAGAATCCAAGTGCATTGCTTGAGTGGTTGCATCTAGAGGCACTTGGTGTTCGTGTTTCGCTGTGGATTTCGCTTATTACTCTTGGTGGTTGCCGCCACCTAGATGGCTTGGAGCAGCAAGGATCATTGAGTGGTGGAGGTGATTGTCTCCGACTCCGATCGTGGTGATTGTGAGGGGTTCTTGACCTTTCCCCGGCGGAGCGCCAAAAGGTACTCTAGTAAATTGCTTGTGGCTTGTGTGATCCTCATCTTGTGTTGGTTGTGCGGCACCCTATTGAGGGTTTGGCGAGTGATGCCAATCAGCGCGTGAACCTCCAAGTGAGTGAATCGCCACAACGAGGACTAGCTTGCCGGCAAGCAAGTGAACCTCGGTAAAAATCATTGTGTTCATCATTGATTCCGAGGTGATTGGTCATCATTGTTATTCATCTTCGTGATTGATTGGTTCATTCATCTACACGGCGGTATAACCCTCTTGATCACTCTCTTTACTTTATCAATAAACTAGTTGACAAGCTCTTTAGTGTAGCTAGTTGTGAGAGCTTGCATGCTTGGTTGGTGTGGCTCTTTAGTTAGCCTTTGAGAGCACACTAACATAGGGTAGTGTCATTGCTCTTGTGTGAATTGACACTATCTAAACTAGAATTGTGGTAGGTGGCTTGTATTTTTTAGTAGGCTAGCGCAACACTCGCTTTGCCTCATAATTGTCTAACCATTTGGTTAAGTGTTGTTGTAGAAATTTTTATTAGGCTATTCACCCCCCCTCTAGCCATTAGGACCTTTCAAAGGCGCTCGTGGACGGCGTGGGCGCGCCGGTTCGGCCTCCGCTCGTAGAGGCAGAGACCCAAGCAGGAGGACGGTAATACTGGGCGTCGGGGGTCTGCGGCCTCGGCGTCCCTAGGGCGGAGACCGACGGCGGAGGTCCAAAGGCCCGTCGCCGAATCCTGAGGCCTGATGAGGCGAAGACCGACGGTGGAAGTCCAAAGGCCCGTCGCCGAATCCTGAGGCTTGATGGGCCGGCTGATCGCGCAGGCCCAGTACCTGAGGGCGGCATGACAAGATTACCCCCGAGAGGAAAGGCGAGTAGTGGAATATTCTGAGAATGTACTATAGCAGTTGAAGGGTACTATTGTAAAGTCTGTAAAGTGGTAGTTGAGCCCTATAAATAGGGAACACTTGTAACAGTACGCGAAGTTGGTGAATGAATTAATGAAACCCTAATTTTACGTGCCATTTCCCTACATGCCCGCTTGTCGTGTCTGTTTCCTAAGCCTCAGCCTGAGGGCAGCGCTTGGCGGGCGGAGGCCTCCACCTCCTCCATATTGTCTGAGACCGCAAGTCTCAACATTGGCGCCCACCATGGTTTGGCCAAGGCAAACCAACGATGGCAGGGAAAAGAAAAACCACCACCAGAGCAGCAATGACCACGGGTCAGCGAGGAAGGCCTAGGCGCACCACTCGTAGCACCTACGCAACCTCGCCAACGGAGGATGACACCAGAGTAGATGCCTAGGGTCAACCACCGGAACCCCAAGATCTAGAGATTCAAGATCTGGAGGCCCAACCAAACTCAGCCACAACACTCGAACCCAAGAACTGCAACAGCTACAAGCACAGTTGCAAAGAGCGCAACAAGAGAGGAACAGAATGGCAGCAGCATTCGCAGCTAATTAGCAAGCTATTCAAGTGTCAGCACAAGCAGCAGAAATAAGGCAACAGTTGGTAGTCGTACATGCTGAGATGCTAAGTATGCAGCATGCAGTACCAGCGTCAACCTCCGCAATCCCAGGCTCCACGGCAACACCAACTGCAACCATACCACAAGGGCCTCCGCCAGTGATCAGCCAGCCCACGATGCCATCTCAGGTGATGCGGAGGCCTATCGATCCGAAGTCCCCACTCTCTGAAGGCATACAACAGTCGCCATGGCCAACGACGTACAAGCCAATCACACTACCAAAGTTCAATGGAAAGACAGACCCCCATCAGTTCATTATGAGTTACAAGGCAGCAGTAGCCTCCGCCGGCGGAGACAACGTCGTCTTGGCAAAGTCATTTGTCATTGCAGCCGAAGGCGACGCGTTGGCTTGGTATTCTATGCTCAAACCAAGCATAGTCTATTCTTGGGAGAACCTCCGGGACAAGATATTGGCAAACTTCAAGGGGCTAACAGCACAGTCGCTGACTTCCATAGATCTGTTCTAGTGCAAGCAAATGCAGGGAGAGACACTACACGACTACTTTCGGAAATTCGTGCAACTAAAGGCGAAGGCACCAGACGTCCCAAACAAGATTGCCATTGAAGCAGCGATCAAAGGCCTCCAAATCGGGCCATTCACAGCACACTTAGCAAGAAAGAAACCAACTTCTATACAACAGTTGTATGACGAGTTCAAGAAATACTGCAGATCAGACAATGACCTCCGGAAAAGGCTGGAGGAGTAGGGTCAAAACAGACAGCAAAACAACAGAAAAAACTCCCAGAAAAGCTATACGAACCAGAATGCATCAAATCAAAAACCAGGCCAGGGCCAAGTTCTCAGCATCGAGGGTCAACCTTACCCCAAACAAGGGCAACTGGCAGCACCAGCAGGGCCGGAGACCTAGACCAGGAACCAAGGTCGGCAAGGTTACCAAGGCAAAAACTGGAACAAAAACCACAACCAGAAACAACATAGGCCATATTGTGTTTTTCACGGTGAAAGCGCAGGGCACAGCACCAAAGATTGTCCAGAGACAAAAGAGACACAGGAAAGGATGAAGAACAAACAGACTGCCCAACCTCCGACACAGCAGAGCGCAAGAAAGGTCAACACCACCTACACAAATGGCCACCAGCAGTACTGCCCAATCTACCCAGCGCTAAGCGCAAACCAAATACATCCCTCCACACTGGCCTCTGCCTATTACCCAAAATCTCGCCACATAACCTACCTCGAAACAAACCCACCGCCACACAACCAAAGCAGGTTCGAGCCTCCGCCGTAACAGCAGCACATGCAACAACTGCCTCCGCCGCCACCTCACAACCAACCACCAATACCAAAAAATGAGCCAAACCCAGAAAACCAAGTCAACCCCCATGGACCGCTACCCACAATAGGCATGATACTACCAATCGCCAGAGGATCATCAATGGAGTTTCAAATGAAAAAGCAGAAAAAAGACCACCTCCGCCTGGTAAACAACGTAGCAATCCAAGGCCCAGCAAAATACACAGATTGGTCCAGAGTCCCAATCACCTTCATAGAAGAAGATCTCCAGCTAGAAAGCTACCCTCACACAGACGCAATGGTAATCAAGACCAACATAGCAGCATGGGAGATAAGCAGAAATCTTGATCGACGACTTTGGCGGTTCAGAGATATCATCTTCGCAAATACCTTCGACCAAATGAAGCTCAACAGAAATCAACTACAACCCTCCGAATCCCCTTTGATAGGATTCGGAGGCAAGAAGATACAAGCATTAGGAAAAATCTCACTCCCAGTGTCGTTTGGAACCCAAGCAAATGCTAGAACCGAGTACATAACCTTCGACGTAAATCGATCCAGATTATCCATACAATGCCATCTTGGGCGGAGGATTCACGACTAAATTCAACGCAGCCACCTCAGATATGGCTTCTACTACTGCGCATGAAAATACCAGCACTCCATGGTATTATCACAGTCCGAGGCAGCCAGAAAGAAGCAAGAAACATAGAAAAAGCAATCTACAGAGCCCAAAGAAACATCAATGCAGTCGAGTCGGCAGATAAAGAACTAGAGCCTCCGGATATGCCCAGAGGAAAAACAGATATGGCAGGTCAAGAAAAGACAAAGGTGACCCCTCTAGAAAAGGAGTTACAGACACGAAAAGTAACAATCACTCAGAGAGTTGAGCAAAGCAGAGGAGGAAGAGCTCATAGAAACTCTAGTAAAAAACAAAGACATCTTCGCGCTGGTCACCCCGACCCCTGTGGAGTCGAGAGGGACATCATACAAACATGAACTGGATATCAATGAAAACATGAGGCCAAGAAAGCAGAAACAGAAAAAATGTCTGAGGACAGGATCCTGGGAGCAAGGGCGGAGGTGCAAAGGTTGCTAGATGCAAAAGTCATCAGGGAAGTCAAGTATTGTAATGACTTGCAAACGTAGTCTTGGTACCAAAGAAGAATGGCAAAATGAGAATGTGCATAGATTTCACAGATCTGAATAAAGCTTGCAAAAAGACCCTTTCCCATTGCCAAGAATAGATGCCTCCGTCGACAAGGCAGCCGGATGCCGAGAGGTTTTCTCTCCGATCAAGCTTCTGGGTATCACCAAATCTTGATGAAAAAAAGAAGGCGAAGACAAGACAAGTTTCACCACTCCATTCGGGACATATTGCTTACACGAGAATGCCGGAGGGCCTCAAAATGCCAGAGCAACCTTTGCCGAATGACAAAGGAAGTTTTGGGCTCACAACTAGATAGAAACATCATAGCCTACGCCGATTTACATAGTGGTCATGAGCAAGAACAAGGATGATCATGTCTCCGACTTATAGGAGACCTTCGCCAACCTCGGGACATACCTGGCCTCCGCCTCAACCCCGAAAAAAATATATTTGGAGTTACAAAAGGAAGATGCTCGGATACATCATAAGCGGCCGAAGGCATCAAAGCTAACCTGACAAAACTAGAGCAATAATGACAATGGCGAGAACCCAAAAATAAGAAAGAAGTGCAAAAGTCGACGGAAGAATAGCAACGCTCAGCAGATTCATCTCAAAAATCAGCGAGAACGCAGCCTCCCTTCTTCCAAGCCCTAAGGGGCGGAAACAACTTTGAGTGGGGGTCCAAGCAGTCGGAGGCATTTCATAACTTGAAAGAGTATCTGGCAAACTCACTGGTGGTCTCCGTCCCAGAATCGGATAGTCACCTATTGCTATATGTGGCGGCCTCCGACCATGCAATCGGCCATGATCTTAGTTCACGAAATGGGAAAAAGAATCAGGCAAAACTCAAAAACCAGTTTATTTTATCTCAGAAGCACTGTTCGGAGCCAAGCTAAACTACACTGAGGTAGAAAAAGTTGCCTACATAGTGCTGATGGCATTAAGAAAACTAAAGCATTATTTCCAAGCCCACGAAATCTCAGTTCCAACATCGCTGCCACTGCAAGACTTGCTCAGAAACAAAGAAGCCTCTGGCAGAATAGGCAAATGGGCTACTGAGCTATCACAGTTTGGTATCTCGTATGTCCCCAGAACAACAATCAAATCACAAGCACTAGCCGATTTTGTAGCAGATTGGACACCTCCGACAGAGCCCAAGATACAACCAACCACTCAAGGCTGGATAGCATTCACGGATGGAGCCTAGGGCCAAGCCGGAGTAGGAGCCTCCGCCGTCCTAACGGCACCCTCCGGCGTTAGACTGAAATACGCAGCAAGGCTAGAGTTCAAATCAACAAACAACATAGCAGAATATGAAGGCCTGATCCTAGCGCTCAGTAAAGCAAAGGCCATAGGGGCAAAAACATTGATAGTCAAAATAGATTATCAAGTGGTTACTGGCCAAGTAGAGAAAGAATACACAGCAAGAGAGCCAGAACTCATCAAATACCTATCCGTTGTCAGAAATTTGTAGCGGAGATTCAAGGGCTTCACCCTGAAGCACATCCCAAGATCAGAAAATGCAGAGGCAGATGAACTGGCAAAAGCTACGGCAAACAACCTGCCACTGCCACCAAACACTTTTTACCAGATCTTGAAGTCTCCGGCAACTGCGGAGACATCTAAGGCACCTAAGCCCATACTACACCTGCAAAATGAAGATTTGAGAAAGGCGATAATAGAATTCTTAGAAGGCAAAACAACCGAAGAAGATGAAGCAAAAGCAACAAGAATACAGGCCAGGGCAAGAAATTACACAATCATAGATGGTGTACTATACAAGAAAGGAGTAGTCCAGCCTCTCCTCAAATGCATATCGCAGAGCGAAGGCATAGAGTTGCTTCAAGAAATACACTCAGGAATTTGTGGGTCGTACATTGGTTCTAGAGCATTATCAGCAAAGGCAATAAGGCAAGACTTTTATTGGCCAACACACATACAAAACGCAGAGTAGACAGTTAGAACATGCAAAGCATGCCAAACATTCTCTCCCGGGCAATCAAAACCATCGTCGGAGACCCAGCTTATACCTCCGACATGGCCGCTAGAAAGATGGGGTATGGACCTGGTCGGCCCATTACCACCATCCCAAGGAGGAAACAGATTCACAGTAGTGGCAGTAGAATATTTTACAAGATGGATAGAAGCAAAGCCGCTGGCGAAGATAACCTCATAAACTGTCAGAAAATTCTTCTGGAAAAACATCATTTGCAGATTCGGTGTACCGAGGATTCTGACAGTAGACAATGGAAAACATTTTGATTCAGAGAACTTCAAAGAATTCTGCAAAAGCATTGGGACAAAACTAGCCTTCACCTCAGTATACCACCCAGAGTCCAATGGTGCTGTGGAAAGAGCAAACAGAATAGTGTTTTCAGCAATATCAAAAACATTGCTGGGCCTACACAAAGGAAAATTGGTAGATGAATTACCCAGAGTGATTTGGTCACACAATACATCTATCTCAAGAACAGCAGGACTCACACCATTCAAATTGCTTTTTGGAGAAGAGGCCATGATGCCAGAAGAAATCAAGCACGAAAGCCTCCGCACAACGAGACAGCTAATGTTGCAAGATGAAGAATATGCAAAAGAAACAATAGAAGCCATAAGACTGGAAGCAGTCGAAAACATTGCAAAATATCAGTCCCAAACCAAGAAGTGGAGAGACTCTCAGGTGGTAAGGAAAGACATAAAACACGAAGACCTCATACTCAGAAGAAAACCCAACGCACAACTTGCTGGCAAACTGTAGCCGAAATGGGAAGGCCCATACACAGCAATGGCAGCAGGCCGCTCAGGCTCTTTCCACTTGACCGACAGCGAAGGTGTCACGACAACCCACACCTAGAATATTGACAGCCTCCGCAGATACTACATTTAGGCAATGTACCAAAGGGCAACCTCCGCAAATAATAAGCGGAGGCCCCTCCGTTCATTTACCTTTCAGCTTTTTTTTTCTTCAAACGAAAAAATGTAAAAGAGCTTGTACTCTTTTCCTCACAGGGGAACTCCAAACGGAGGTGAGGTTTTTAACGAGGCAGGCTCAATGTAAAAATCCTCTAGAAGTATAAAGAGGTAATTCCCCAAAAGAACGCTTGAAAAGTCCAAAACCGAAAGCGGCCAGCTCTAGAGCCGCAATATTCGGTGAACAAAAATAAGCACAGGTCCTTTCAAAGCACCGCCCACAAGCATTGGCAATTTGAAACGACCTCTATGGCCAAACTAGCCTTCGACCTTGACAAAGACCTATCCAAATTCAGGCATCAAGGCAGAAACCACATTGGCCAAACTGGCCTTCGACCTTGACAAAGACCTATCCAAATTTAGGCATCAAGGCAGAAACCACCTAGGCCAAACAGGCCTCCGACCTTGACGAAGACCTGAACAAATTCAGGCATCAAGGCAAAAACAACCTTGGCCAAACAGGCCTCCGACCTTGACGAAGACCTGAACAAATTCAGGCATCAAGGCAAAAACAACCTTGGCCAAATAGGCCTATGACCTTGACGAAGACCTGAACAAATTCAGGCATCAAGGCAAAACCAACCTCGGCCAAACAGGCCTCCGACCTTAACAAAAAAAACCACCCCAAGCATCAGGGGCAAAACCATTATGGCGCTACAACCAGGAGGAAGGTCTCCGCCATCGAAAACAGCAAAACGAGGAAAAGGTCTGACAAAACCCTGTCACTTAGGCACTAGGCCTATTTACTTCAAAAGATCTCAAAAGGCAAGAATAATTCAAGCAAGATATAGGCCATTAAAGCCAAGATACGTTCCAACAAACAACGTACCAATAAATTTAACAACCAAAAGCCACCACCCCGCTATAAAACGGGTTCCCCCACGCCCTTAAAACCTCAGTCAGCAGAAGGCGCAAGGGGGGAAGAAGGCATAGCACAAGCACAAGCCACAGCAATGGCCATGGAGGCAGGGGTCTCCTTAGATATCTAAGTCGGCCGTAGATATTGTACGAAAACTCATAAAATCGGAGGCACCAGTAGACGGTCGGAGGCAGTGGGAAAAGAGACAGGAACTACGGCACGGTGATGAACAGCGCAAGCCTACAGAAGAAGGGGGATATCGCACGAAATCTCGTAACATCCCCCTGACGCCGGAGACCTAACCTGCCATCTCCACAAATGAAACATGTCCCTCGGGTGTGCAGTGTCGGAGGCCCATACCACCAGACAGCTAAAACACCCAGCTAAAGAAATACCAAAAGTCTCCGCCGTCTGCACAAGCTGTGCCAAACCTCCTATCGGATCACACACCAATTCAGCAAGCCTCGCCAGGCGGACTTCAAGTACGCCTCCGCCGGCCAAAAAACTACAAACACTTCTACCCCCGCCATCAAGCAAGCACAGAGAAGGAGAGAACATGGGGCGGAGGTCCTGGCCACCACCTCTGTATCGCGCACGTTCGCCCAAGCAAAGGCCCATGGTGTGCAAGCTCGGGACTAGACGAGATAGGTAAACAAGCACAACAGACATAAGCCCCCGCACAAAAGAATCAAGAAAGTGAACCTATTTTGTATTCCATAAAACATAAAGTAGCATTCTTATAGGACACAACTTACAATAAAATCCAAATTATTGTGGCGGAGGTCCGCGCCAAGCAAGCGCGCGAGTAAACCCAGCGCGCTCGTCGTCTATGTTAAACTTAACTGACTCAAACACGTCGCGCGCAACGCTACGGGGAAAGGCCGAATGCCAATACTCCCAAAGCTCTCTGCTCACATAAATACCATCGTTGTAGAGAGTCAAAGGCGCAACATCTTGCGCAGGCTCCCGATTCGGAACCCGCTCAAGGTTAAAATTTTCCACAAAATCATTCAGAACAAAAGAAACTTTATTTACAAGAGTCCAACTGGACTACAATATACAAGTCAAAACAACTAAGTCCTACAAAGAGCCTAGACCTCCGGCGCATCAGCCATAGTAGAAATCCCTGGAACGGAGCCCGCATCAACTGTGGGCGGGGACGGCACCTGTGGCCTCCGACCATCACTGCCGTCGATCATAGCGCCCACCGGAGCGCCAGCGGTGGCGGAGGCATCGCCGGCGGTCGCCGAACGCGGAACTGGCGGAGGCCTACCTGCAAGACTCTTCTGCGCATCCTATAGCACAGGTTAAAATATCAGTGGCACAGGCAATGAAAGCCTTCGCAGCTTCACAAAAAGCAAGGAGAGAAAAATAGCGGCTACAAAGACTAGAAATACCTTCGCCCTCTTTTCCTCTGCCAGTTTTCGGGCAGCAGTTCTCCCAAACGGAGCCCAAAAGTACCCAATGAAATTTCTCAAGGTTTTTCGCAAACCAAGAGAAGTCTCACCAAGCTCCTCCGGGCCCGACAGTGCTCCCTCCAGAATACTTTCGGTATGCGTGCACCCGCCGTGCACCAAAAGCTTGGCGTAATTCCCTACTCCCACCAGCGCCCCGTAGTCCATGCAGCCATTGATCAGACCGGGGAGCTTCGCAAGGCGACGATTTAGCCAGGAGGCGAGGGCGTAGACGCTGTCTTCCTCCGGAGGAGCGGAGGTTTCGCCTCTGAACTCGGCGACGATGGCCCGATAATGGCCAACGGTTGCAGCAAGGACCCCCTTGACCGAGTCCAAATGCCTCGTCGACAAAGACAGCTGCTCCACCACCGCAGCCGCGGATTCCTTCTCAGAGGCCAGCTCTCACCGAAGACCCTCGTCCAACTCATTCGCCCTGCGGGCCTGCTCGGCGGACAAAACTTCTACATCCGGGCCTTGCCGAGATCGGCCCTCAAAGCATCTTTTTCTTGTTCCTTCTCCACCAGAGAAAGGCGGAGAGCTGCAAGGGAGTTGGACAAACCCCCTTTTTCACCTTCTAGGCGCTCGTTCTCCGCCTTGAGCACTTCAATCGTAGTATCTCGGTCGGAGACCTCGTGAGTGCAGCGCCCTTCCATAACAACGGCTGTGTGATACCCCTGCGATCAGAAAGAAGAAGACCAAGGCGATCCGCAATAGAAACAAAAACAAGTCTAAAGGCGAACATACACCAAAAAAGGCAAACCGCTGAAGACGCACCAAGCTCTGGTGTTCTAGATGAACACGGAGAAGTTGGAAGAAATCCATGTCCCTCAGACGCTGTTTGAAGCGATCTGTTCAAAGAAGAACAAACAAACACAAAACAATAAGGTGAGAAAAGCAAATCTCACAATAAATACACCAACTACCAGAGACCACCTCCGACGTCTGCAAGAACCCCAAGATAGCACTCTTCCCAACCTGAGATAGAAGTGTCGGAGGAGCCTGCGTAGCAAAAAAAACACAACAACAACAACAACTCAGGTCAGAGGGCCGATCAAAAATAGGCAATAACAACATGCCAAAAGACGAGTAAGATAAAAACACTCTATACTCACTCGGACCCGGCGCCATCAGCCCCGGTTGCCCCGGACCAAACCTGACGCTGGCAGCGGCCGCTCGCTCCTCCGGGGTGAGGAGTCCAGCCATGACATCACCTACAAAGCAACAAGTACACGGTATTAGCATTTGGTACAATACATAAACAAATAAACCGGGCGAAGACAGTAAACACAAAAAATATGCGCCAAACAAACTTACTCATAAAAAGCCCAGGCTGGGCCACCTGCCGAGCCCCCTGGGCAGATGTCTCCGCCATATCATGCGGCGAAGTCCCAAAGGGCCGGCTCTCCTCAGCCAGCGGCCTGGTGGGTGGAGGGCTTGAAGAAGACTGAGCCGCCGGGGCCTGCTCAGCAAGCATGGGCTCCGGCTGCCCGACGTCTGCCGCTGGCGTGGAGGAAGGCGCAACAACGGCAGGAAACGAAGGAGCGTGCTGCAAGGCGACCTCCGCGCCATCTTCAGAACTTGAATACAGCCCGCCAAAAATGTCAGGCGTAGGATCGGCGGCGCTAGCTTCCAGCTGTTTAACCCGCACGTCCACTAACGGGACGGAGGAGCTCTGAACGTCTTCACTGCCGGCGGAGGCAATGCCAGCACTATCGGCCAAAGCACCGGTTTTCTTCTTCTTCGCAGGCGCCTGAGCAACAACGACACCCTTCCTCTTCTTAGACTCGGCCTCCGCCGTAACATTCTTCGCGAAGGCCTTCTTCTTCTTCTTGTCAATCGAAGCTAGGACCTCAGTGGGAACCTCACGCTCCCGATAGACGATCCCGAGCTCCTCAAAAACTCGATTGAGCCACGGCATGGTGCATGCCATGGCCCTCCGAGACGTGTACTCACGCTCGGAAATTTTGCCAACCAACCCGATGGTGGCCTCCTCAACATCGGCAACGAAGCTATCCTCTGTCACCCCCTCCCCTAAAGACCGGCCAAAGAGGGGGAAAGGAATCCTGGCCTCCGGCCCAAAAACAGGAACCTTCACCTTTTCCAACCGAAAGGCTGGGTTGTCTCTGCCTAGGGGCCAGTAGTTGGAGGCCATAATCTCCTCCACCCGGTCGCGACCCCTAGAGTAGCGGCACGCAGCCGCAAAAGCCTGGTCGCAAGCCTTCCTCGCCGGAGACATCTCCTCCGGTGGATCCACGCGCGTATGTGGCGCCATCTCCTCCATTCTTGAAGTCAATGGATACTCCACGACCTCTGCACCATCCTCAGTACTACCGCGAACCCCGTAGGTCTTCATGTAGAACCACTGCTCAAGCCAGCCGTGGTCCCATTTGCTTTTCTGGCCAAAAGAAATCTCCAGGCGGTCTACGCCTTGGTTCCTCTTTGACATGAAGGTGCAACTACCATACTGGTATATCACCTCAACCTCCTTGCCCTCCCACATCTCCTTCTTCTTCGGCTGCTTCTACAGCTCATAGTAAGCGAAGAAGGTGTCCAGATCTGGCTCGGCGCCATAAGAAACACACGCCCAGCAGAATTTGCTGAGCGTGAGGAAGGCAGTAGGAGTCAAATGATGGAGCTGGACATTGAAGGTCTCCAACACCCGACGGAGGAAGGGGATGTAAGGAAGGTGGAGGCCGCAGGTGAAGAAGTCCCGAAACACCACCGCATATCCCTCCTCCGGTTCCCGAAACAGTCTGGCCAGGCGGAGGGATTTTTACCCTCGAAGAAGGAAAATACGATTCCTTCAACATCTCCGCGACCGCCTCTTCAGTAATGGAGGAGGGGCCGAAATCCCATGACTTTATCGCCATGTCACTAGAATCCGCAGCGATCAGGTCTTCGACGGACGCGGAGACACTCCCCAAATCCTCCTCCACTAGCTTTTCAAATTCCAACGCGGAGGCAGAGGCAAGCATGCACTCCTCAAAGCGCGCACTCCAGCCGGCGGCTCTAACGTTGAGAAGGTGGTGATAGGGTTCGAAGAAGGTGGGCCGGCGAGTATGGGCGGAGGCAGAAAAGAAAGCCACCGCGGCGGCAGCCTAGGCGGAAGACGCAAGCGGAAAGATGGAACGCACGAACGCAGCTCAGGCGAAAGCAAAGAGAGCAGAGAGCGATTTCTCAGAGGCAAGGAAAGGGAATGAGCAGTGCTGGGGGGGACCCCACCACCAACCCAGCCCTTATATAGGCCGCGGGCGGGCGGTTCGGCTCCCGCCATACAACGGTCATCTCCGGAGAATTCGCCTGCCGCCCAACGGTCATCCCCGGAGAAGTTGCAAGGTATACAATGGAAAGAAATACGGCGTAAACGGCCACAGCGTAGGACAACGGTTAGTTTTGCAGTCTAACGGCTACTATGACAAGACCAGCGACCACGCCAGAGCAGGCCAGGGGGGAACCTGCGGGGATCGGTCAGAGATGTGACCACGCGCAGTCTCCGCCCCCGCGGATGTCCTTGCTTAAGGCGTTTTGAGCTCACGACACGCTCGGGCGGACCGCGGTCTCAAAAGGGGGGAACTGTTGTAACACGGCCTCTGAGAGTGGCGGAGACCTACGCGGCCAGCTACCTAAGCAAAGGCCCAGCTACCACGCCTCCAGACCCAGAAAGATGACGGTTTCTCAGACTGCTTGTAGGACGCTGCCGGTGACCCTGGCGCAGCCTCCGCCTAGTTAGCTCGTAGGCATCTCCGGGCGGAGGGGGCGGAGGCCGCCCCGTTGCAAGGCTAATCAAGTGTCAACGTTACCTACATGTGTGTGCAGGTAACCAGAGGAAGGCGCTCGTGGACGGCGCGGGAGCGCCGGTTCGGCCTCCGCTCGTAGGGGCAGAGACCCAAGCAGGAGGACGGCAATACTGGGCGTCGGTGGTCTGCGGCCTCGGCGTCCCTAGGGCGGAGACCGACGGTGGAGGTCCAAAGGCCTGTCGTCGAATCCTGAGGCCTGATGAGGCGGAGACCGACGGCGGAGGTCCAAAGGCCCGTCGCCGAATCCTGAGGCTTGATGGGCCGGCTGATCGCGCAGGCCTAGTACATGAGGGCGGCATGACAAGATTACCCCCGAGAGGAAAGTCGAGTAGTGGAATATTCCAAGAATGTACTGTAGCAGTTAAAAGGTACTATTATAAACTCTATAAAGTGGTAGTTGAGCCCTATAAATAGGGAACACTTGTAACAGTACGCGAAGTTGGTGAATGAATTAATGAAACCCTAGTTTTACGTGCCATTTTCCTATACGCCCGCTTGTCGTGTCTGTTTCCCGAGCCTCAGCCTGAGGGCAGCGCTTGGCGGGCGGAGGCCGCCACCTCCTCCACATTGTCTGAGACCGCAAGTCTCAACAGTCTGTAGCACCAACTTGATGGTCAAAGTCAAGGTGCATTGCATGGAAGTACTTTGCTGATGCATGCTGCCTGTTTCATTTCCCTCCCCCATCCATGCACGCATCGTCTCTTTTTTTTAATGATGAGATAGCTAAAAATAGTTATTATCTGTATACATATATACTATCGGTCTGCTTGTTTGGGCTGGTTTGGTTTATAAGCCATGACTGAAAGTACTGTTGGCTGGTTTGGTGTGAGAGAAAAATATTATTCGTTGGCTGATAAATCATGGTTTATAAGCTAAATACGACCGAGCGAACATGTTGTATATAATTATATGCGGCACAATTACAAGTGTATAGGCAGGATTAAAGTGACAGATCCAGACGCCGGCAGACGGCATGCTGAACCTGTTGTCAGGGAAGAGGATAAGGTGTTTGGACGAAGGGCTAAAGTTTAAGATGTGTCATGTCAGATATTATATGTGTGTTGTATGGAGTGTTTTGATATTAATAGAAAAATAAATTACAGAATCCGTCAGTAACCTGAGAGACAAATTTATCAAGTCTAATTAATCCGTCATTAACACATGTTACTGTAGCACATCAAATCATAGACTAATTAAGTTTAATAAATTCGTCTCCTAAATTAATTTCAATCTATATATTTAATTTAATAATTAATTTATATTTAATACTCCATGTATACCTTAAATATCCGATGCCATAGATAGCCAAAGGTTTAGGAGGTGGACCTACCTACGGTACGTACGCAGGTGCACAGTTGGTCTGACAACATGCATGCATGTACGCTTGCATCGACGCCTAGGGCCTGTTTGATATCTGGCCGGAGGGCCTGGCCGAGCCCTGGGGCTGCAACTCCCCTGTTTGATGTTCTGGGCTCACCATTGGGCCAGGCCAGGCGCGTGCAAAACCTTGTCTCTCTCATGGCTCCGGGGAAACGAACTCAACCTCCGTTTTTTCGCGGCCTGGCTGGATGAAGCGCCGAAGCACAGGTTCGCGTCACCTCCGAGTCCCGTCTCTCTCACCCACCGGTCCCTTCTTCTCCTTCGTCGTTGCCTCGTGCCACCGTTGCTGCTCTGGCTGTACGCGCGGTGCCGCCGCCGCCACGCTGAGCCGGCCGCGCGCGCGTGGTGCCGTAGCCGCCGCGCCACCGACGACGGCCAGGAGCCCTGCTGCCCCTCTGCGGCCGTAGCCGCCGCGCCACCGACGCCACGCTGAGACGGCCGCGCGAGCGTGACGGCGCTCCGGCCGCCCGGCGCCTAGCCAACGCGAGGCCTAGGCGAGCTGGGCTGCGAGCGTGCGTCGGGGTAGACGGGGCCACGCGCGGCGACGCGGTCTGAGCAGAGCAGGGCGACGGGCAGATGGTCGCCGGCCGATGCCGGCCATGCTGGGGGTGTCGCCCGTGACAAGGTGAGGCTGAGGGGCTTCGTGGTGTTTCCGCGGACGGCAAGGTGACGCCATGGCGGAGTGGTACGATGCAGAACGGCGGATGGCAGCAGTGGCGTGCACGGTGGCGGGGTCGACCGGGCCGCCGACGGTGCTTCCGTGCGTGCAAGGTTGCGCGCCGGCAGTGCGGCGGCGACGCGAGCAACGCCATCGTCAGGTGGTGCGCCGCCGCCCAGGTGGCCCAGTAGGCGCCTAGCAACGTCGTGTTCGCTCCAGCCAACAAGTGTTTGGTGAAATGCCAACAGGAGGAGGAGGGGGGTAACGCCACCGTGTTCCCCATGCGAGGTGATTTTATCCATGTGTACATCGTATCAAACACGATCTCAATTTGGCCTGGCTTAATAGGTACAAGAAATCAGACAAGGCAGGTTATACCATGAGAGCCGAGCCTAAGCTGGCCACAGCCAGGCCAGCCGGCCATCGGTCCAAAGAAAGAAAGCGCGACGGCATCGGACGCTTCTGTGTACTCGTAGTGTACGAGTAGTAGTTTATTTGTGCAGTACGCGGCCAGCTGGTACCACGAGGACGTCAGAGGCCGTAACTGGCGTACGTATACCATTTTACACTTGGCTGATCGCACCCGTTCGCTGGCTGAAACTGGTTGAAAAACACTGTTCCGGCTAAATTATTGTGAGAGAAAAACATTATTCCGACTAAAAAAATAAACCGAACAAGCTAAATTTAAGACAAGCGAACGAGGCCATAGTATATACGTACGTACGTACGTTTCGTGCTTTTATTTGGCAGCAGTGAGCAGTGTTCCATGGATGGATACAGGGATGCGGTAGGGCGTTTGATGCAGGAAGTAAAGTTTAAAAGGTGTAATATCGGATGTCACATGGAGTGTGGTATTCGGATACTAATAAAATAAATAAATTACAAATTTCGTTAGTATCCCGCGAGATGAATTTATTAAACCTAATTAATCCGTCATTAGCACATATTTATTGTAGCACCACATTGTCAAATTATGGACTAATTAGACATAAAAAAATTGTCTCGTAAATTAATCTCAGTCTGTGTATTTAGTTTCGTAATTAGTCTATATTTAATACTCCATGCATATGTCAAATATTGGATAGGACCGCGACTAAAGTTTAACAGCCTGCGCTCGGAGTCGGAGAGTACATGGTACAGTAACACCGATGCATGGTGACTGATCGATCGATCCATCGTTTTCTACGTAGCTGTTTGCTGACACGACGCGTGCAAGGCTGTTATCCTCTCGATCATGATCTGGCTGAGCGCTCTGGTGAATCTGGCAGCCAGAGAAGCTCATCTTGTTGCATCTGTGTACTGCTGAGCCAGCCGAATAAGCCAGCCGAACAAGCTAAGTCGGCATGCATGCAGATGAAGTCAGCAACCAAACCATTTTTAACCAGATTTTTCATACCACAGCAACCTGAATTGTCCGCTTTTTTTTTCTTTTTTGAGGGAACGCCCATCGGCCACTTTTTTTGTCAGAATAGTTATTGATTCATCAGAATAGTTATATCGTTCATCAAATACTCAAGAAGAAAACTAGGGGGTTCATTGACCCAAATACATGACTGTTTACCAGTGAAACATCTCCTAGCTATTTCATGAGCAACCTGATTGGCATCCCTAGGCATGATGTTCAGTATCATGAGCCATACAATGTTTCAGAATTCAAATCCAACATTTTTTGTACGCTCAAAATAATAGAGCCCGATTACTCCAAATACAGGACGCACCAACCAGAACAGATGTAGATTCAGATCATTCAAAACTGATAAAGTTTGTGGTACAAACTATAAAAATGTGAACCATGACTCTGCAGATTCTAGCGGAGCTAGATACCTCAAACAAAACGCCTGTGAGAATTAGAAGTTCACCTTCAGCATATAGCCTCTAATAAAATGACCCTGCAAGTAAAATCAAACTGGAGGGAGAAGAAACTCAGCGTAAAAACTTCGACCGTTGGGAAAATAACAATACATACAGGGATGCACCACAAGGACTCAACGTTAAGAATTATTATTCCATAATACACCTGTGGAAAATTTCCATGTGTAATAAAAATGAAATAAGTTGACAACAGAGGCCCATCGATAGCCCAACACGAGAAAGCAGCGGACATGATTAGTGAAAGTTGGGCTACCAAATGTACAATCCTGTGAATGCAACTTCCAAGCAGAACAATCAAAGTCATCATAATAAACAATATACATTTGTGTGGTGCAGCTGTGCATGGGTGTGCGTCCGCGCGGGGTGTATCAGCCCTCCTCGCCGAACTCCTTTGTGAACCTCTCATGCACCTCCAGGTCCTTCTTGCTAACTGTCGGCCTCTGCCTCGACAGGACCTTCTCAAAATCCGTCCTTGAGATAGGTGGCGGAAGAATCTACATTAAAAAAAAAGAGACCTTTACCTTTGCAATTCAACTGGGAGGGCCTCTCCTAACACTGCAATGGAAGAATCGGCATCTTTTGTTACCTTTGCAGCAAGGCCTTTGGATGCAAGCTCCTGCATGGTGGTCTGTACAGCGCCCGGTTGCTTTGGTCCACATGGCATCCACATGTCACCGTCCGCCTTGAAGAAAAACATGGCATCCTGTGTTTTGCGCACAGGTTCAAATAACACATCCTTAACCTGTTAAAGAAACAAGTATCAGATTCCATTGCATAGTACGGATACATGAGACTAGTAATGACAGATACAAAAGTTCAAAATTACTTACACAAACAGCAATATCAGAACCAGAAAACCCATCTGTTCGACGGGCCAAGCTCTCGAAATCACTTTCAGTTAAGCTGTGTGGTGTATCCCCGAGATGGACCTGTACGAATTGAAGGTTCCAAAATGTTATCCAACGACTGTCACCATGGAACAGGACAAATTTAATTATGTTGCAATGGACAACTGTCTGCTAACCTTAAACATATGCTGCCTTGCTTTCAAGTCAGGTAGCGGAATGTAGATACGCTTGTCAAATCTTCGCCGCACAGCCTGCAACAATGAACATGTCAACGAACAAAACAGTGTTTCACAAGATAATAGGGACTTTCCTCTTCTTTTTCGCAAAGCTGTATACAGTGCAAAATTGTATTCAGTAAGTTTTTTTTTAACCTGGTCCAGAGCATATGGCGTATTCGTGGCAGCAAGAACGAGAACTTTATCATCATTATGACCAACACCCTGAAAATCAGGTACGGACAAAATGACCATGTCAATTTAACATCAAAAAAGGCCTAGAACGCAGTTCTGAGATTACGAAAACAAATCATCTAAACAAACAGAAGCAGAATCTTCAGACCATTTCAGTTCTACTTTTCTGTTACATGTAAAAACCTTGCTACGTCAGAAGGCTATCAAATTCACTGGTAATTATGGTGGCCAGATAATGTACTAATAACAGCAAAACGTTGGGAGTTCCATCAGGTCGATTGTACACAATCACTGGATACACGATCAGAATTTTCTGAGTTAAAAATTCGACATAGTATAGCAACGACTTCTACAAATACTAGAATCAATTTTAAAACATAGTGTAACATTCAAGCTTGAAGGGCGGGCCTGGTGCAAGCGGTAGAGTCTTACCGCCTGTGACCGGAAGGTCCCGGGTTCGAGTCGCGGTCTCCTCGCATTGCACAGGCGAGGGTAAGGCTTGCCACTGACACCCTTCCCCAGACCCTGCACAGAGCGGGAGCTCTCTGCACTGGGTACGCCCTTTTTTTAGTGTAACATTCAAGCTAATTATGTGAGTTCAAATCTGGGCAGAACATAAACTAGCTTAGATACATTTCAAGGGTGATTTTGGATCCAGATGACAGTATCAGAATCATTTGCACTGACTAGCCAATTCTCCACGACCCAATAGCTTGGTAACATATCTCTGGGGCTAACAACTTGGCCAAAAGAAAAACAAGAGAGAATTTCAAATTTCTTCTTTCTTTTTGATTTTATTATTCCTCCGCGTAACAGTAAAGGTAAATAACATCACTGATCACTCATAACTCTGGACACTAGCAGTCGATTACACATTATCACAATTCTAGGAATAACAGCTTCAATCCTTCGCCAAACAAGAAAGTTTAAATACAGGCCCCCCAGGACTGGCCAGTTGCTTGCAAAAACAATTTTTATACCTCTTTTGTCTAAATTCACAGCATTTCACATTCTCCATGTCCGCAATTTTAGCACCATAACCATCATAAGCATGGTTTCAAAGGTGACTAGGCATCCAGGCGAGAGCTGGGATCGCCTGGACGCCTAGGCAACAAGGAGCCACTGTTCGCCAAGGTGAGCCGGGTACACCTAGAGGCCTAGGCGACACTTTGAAACAGGGATCCTAAGCAGAACATATCCAGCTAAGCAAATGCCGCACGGAAACAGTTTGCAACATTAAGACCTCACCTGCATTTGTACAAGAAGTTCAGTCTTGATTCTCCTAGATGCTTCACTTTCATTGCCTTCTCCACGTTGACCACATAAAGAATCAATTTCATCAATGAAGATAATGGAAGGGGCATTTTCACGAGCCATTTGGAAAAGATTCGCAACTAATTTCTCACTTTCACCCATCCATTTTGAAACCAGATCTGAAGAAGATATACTGCAGTAAAACAATGGCGTAAAATTATGATACGGCATGAAAAACTAATTGTAGCAGATATCAGTATTGCTTTACTGCAGTAAAAAAATGCAAGTTTGGTCAAACTTATATATACATGCAATGTGGCCTTAGCAGTTCAAGCAGACATATATATACATTCAAGGTCCAAGGTAGCCTTGTAGCATGTAAAGTTACTCATTGTATGTTATTCTCTTTTGAACCCACACTCATTTGCACAGTAGAGACGCTCGCCTGGAAGGCAAAATTAAATCCTGGGAGAATACAGGTTGTTGAAATTCAAGTTGTTTGCATGACCTGGCTAAAGATAACTCTAGGAAAGTTAAGCTACATATCTGCAGTGTGATTAAGTCAAAATTTGGTACTTGGTTTACTATTGTGGAATAGATGAGACAAACATCGATTGGCACATATAGTCACATACATAATTGGCCAATTAGCTGTTATAGGACTATAGCTCATGAATATTCCACTTGCTTTTCAGTAAATTCGAATGTGTCTGTAAGATACTGCCTTTATTTCAAATATGACATAATTTTTCCCCGAACTTCTACCAAATATAAGGTGACACTCTTTTCTCATTTGTTCCCCCCTTCTTCTCCAGGTACATTAGTGATCATTCATAATAACTACAACAACTATTACCCAAGGTATTAACACCAGGGACATATAGTCGTTTACCTCTATCCTTCTATCGAACCAGCTTTATACCTGTGTTGCATCAAAAATCGTCTTATACAAAAAAAAATGCAGGGAACAAAATCAGTTTTCAGTCTGTTAACAAACTAAGGGCCTGTTTGGATACACATGGCTAGTTACTAGTTGGGGTTAAAGATTAGCCTAGATTAGCTATGATTGGATAGCTAGTTGGCTAACATTAAGTTGAAGACTTGGCTAAAAAATCAGCCCACCTATTAGCTCTCCTGTTTGGATGCACTAGAGCTAATTTTGGCCAATTTTTAGATAGCTAGTAATTAGCCCTTGTATCCAAACAGGCCCTAATGAATATCTATGGCGACGGTAAATACTAAGAATATTTGTTCCTTATAAAATATGAGCAACAAATGGGAACTCCACATTAACCATATGCTCGAAAAGTGTAAGCTCTCTTCAATTTTGGGATCCTGATGGATTACATGGAGGGTGTAGGCTATATATAATTAAAAATATATAAGCTACTATTGTAGGGCACACCTTTCAAGCGACAACTTTCCTAGTTTTGCAAAAGTTATTCGATTTGAGCTAAAAGCTCTCTCGCCTGCATCAAGCATCAGCATTCAATTTTCAGGAAGCAGGCATTTTGTTCAAATAGTCTTAATATGTACGGGTTAATTCAATAACATGGCAACAATTGTCTCATAACAAGATCTGAATCCATAACATAGCTGAGATAGGTCAATTTATTTAATAACACATTAGTGTCTATAAATGTCACATGTGCAAAGTGCACTCACAACAGTCTTAACAGATGAGAGTTCGAGCAAAAAAAATATTCACATTTCATGAAGTATAGTTCTTCAAATTGGCTGTAGATGATATTAAAAATAACACTTCAAAAAGGCATGTTGGCATTTTTGGTAACTTTTTGATACCCCCAAAATAAAATTTGATGGAGCTGCATGATCTTGTATTCTTGTTTGCAGATTAAACACTTCATATTTTGACAGTTTTACTCATACGGTGAAAAAAATCTACGGTTGCACCACGAACCGTAAGTAAGATGCATTATCCTCTGTAATGGAGCTAATAGAAAAGCAGGAAACTGTACCATTAACACAAAAGATGTACAAAAATCAAAGAAAGTTTCGATGCAAACTACATGCCTATGCCAGTCTATTGCATTGTAGAACAAGTTTCAATAAAAAAGGATTGGTACCCAATTCCTTTCAGGTGAAATAGTTCTTTTTTATGAATAGCCCATACAAATCCATCACACCCTTCCATAGAAATCAAAAGTTTGTGTAGTTCATGTGAGGAATGGTGTGTACTGTTCTCAAACAAAATAATCTATCCCCTGAAACCAAGAAAAAGTGTGATGCTACAAATGAAGAGTCATGTGATGACTCTAGGTACTAAACAAATGTGTCAGGGATGCAGGATGCCTAAAAATTCTTAATTTGGCAGACCGCAGACACTTTACTAGGCATACAACTAGTAGCGCCAAGGCAAAAGTTGAAAGACCAATCAGAGTTCAAGAGTGGTCGAGATTTTGTTGTCACTAATAGGTGAATAGATAAGATAGATATAGTAAGAACCCAGTCATATGACAGTCAAAGGAAGCATAGCAAGATATGCACCAAAAGCCTATAACAGTTTTAATTTTAAACTCCAAGCATAAAAAAAAAACTTATCTCTAAAAGAGCAAGTAAAGGGAACTGGCGCCATGATGAATATACGATTATCTACCTGAAAAACGTTGAATCAGCCTCGGTTGCGACGGCTTTTGCCAAATAAGACTTTCCTGTTCCAGGGGGCCCATACAAAAGAAACGCCCTCCAAGGCTTCCGCTTGCCTAAGGGATAGCATTCTTCATTAGTACATACTAGTTGACAACACGAAGATATCTACACTTCAAATGAGTTCAGACATATGATATTTTTTCCATCAATTATGTACTTATATAAACAAGGACACACTAGTTAACATTAACTGAGAGAAACAAAAAACGAAGAAATGCTTTGGTGATTAAAGCAAAAAAAAATGCACAAAAGCCAAAATGACACACAAGCGAACAAACCGTTCAAAGTTGAAACTAAATTTTTATCAGGTCAAGCAATTCTAGATTTGAATCAAAGTAGCCAGGCATAATCTTTGGTACACAACTAGCAGAATAACAGGAATGCATATATTCTCAAAAATAAAATATTTGATTCCTTTTGAATTTTGAATTGAACGAACTTTCAGTTCACACTTTTAACATGAAAATGGAGTTGTGGTTTTACTCCTAATTGATATTGATATTATGTGTAGGTTATTTAACATTTAGCGATGCTCTAGAGGAAGATTGAGCAACCAAAAAAATCATGTAAGGAAATGGTCTTGTCCAACAACATAAATTATCATCTAAAAATGAAAACCGGAAAATCATAGCACCAGTTATCAATCAAATATTCAATAATCTCTATCGGCAGCAAACAACGTTATTCATTCACTACCTAACAGTAACAATGGATAGTTGGATCAACCCTAGCTCACCCCATCCAGTTTAATAAGTATAAAGATCTGCAAAGCCTTGGCGACCCCATAACGATTGCAATCACCAAACCTTTATCAGGACCAAAGATAAAAGGGAAAAAAAAAGATAACGCTTTTAGGTACCGTCGCTCACCCGTGAAGAACTGCGGGAACTTGACGGGCAATATGACGGCCTCCTGCAGCGCCTGCTTGGCGCTCTCAAGGCCGGCAACGTCGTTCCACTTGACGTTGGGCTTCTCGGTGATGATGGCGGAGTTGAGCCCCGCCCTCAGCTTGGACTGCTCGGAGTCATCCCCTCCGTTGCCCCCGTCGCCGTCCTTGCCCTTGGTCTTCGGGCGCGTGGCTACGGCCGCGTCGCCGCCGTTGGCCCCCGGCCCCGCGCCGCCCTCATCGAGGACCGCCCGGATCTCCTCGGCGCGGCGGAGGTACTCGTTGAACTTGGCGGTGATGGCATCCTTGATCTTGGGGTTCTTCTCGTACTTGAGGTGGGTCTTGAAGTACTCGAGCGCGTTCATGTAGAGAGGGAACGCCTTGACGTAGTTGCCGGCATTGTCCTCCTGGACCGCCTGCTTCACGTACTCGATCGCCTGCTCCTTGAAGTTGCTATACATCGGGGTAGGCCCAGAGGCGCCGTCTCTGCGGCGGGCACCCGCGGATCGGAGGGGGGATCGGTCGGATTGGGCGCCGCGGCGGCTGATTCGGGAGGGGAGCGGAGGGGCGGCGGGCGGTTGCTTGGTGCTGGGGTTTGACGCGGTGAGGAGAAGACGGGATGCGCAGGAGGCAAGGGAAACGAAGACGAGACGTGGAGGGAGAGGAAAGGAAAAGATGGGAAGGGAAAGCGTGTTTTGGTTGCGATTTTTTTTTATTGGGCTTGTTACGAAGGAAAGAGAAAGCTGTTGACGATTTTGACCAGGATAAGGGTTTGACATCAGAGTGATCGTCCTTTGTCGGTGAACATTTACTTTAGAGCATTTTGTCAGAAGATACGCTGGTTCGGTGAAATTATGTCATAGGTCACCGCGGACTGGTTGCAGCCGGTTGAGGAGAGAGAACAGCGGTGAAATAACATTCTTGCCCCTGCGGTGGAGGAGCATGTCCCTGATGAACACCCACCGCGCGGGACCTACGCGCCGACGACGACGCGGCCGACGAGGAGGAGGACGACGTGGAGGAGGACGAGGACGAGCGGGAGGAGGCGGTGACCGACGGCGCGGCCTCCCGTCGTCCCTCCGGTCGCGTCGATGGCAGGGCTGGGGCCGAGATCTGGCGCTGGGACGAGCGCATTGATCAGCTTGAGCCGCGGCGACGCGTTGCAGAGCGGGGACATGGACTGCGCACGGCGGTGCACGGACGCACTCCGGGGTGTGAGGTGTACGCCCCCTCTCCACCATTAGGCCCAGCCCAAGTGCCTCCTCGGCTTGGCCCAGGCCACAGCAGAGCACGCACACGCCCGCGCCGCGTCCGCCGCGTAGGCTCCGCATCGCCACTGTCGTGCCCAAGCACGAGGAACTGCCTCTGTTCGCCGTTGTCTTCCTCGCCGCTCTTATCCCTTCCGAGAAACCCGTCGTCCAGCTCACGCTCACTCTCATCCTCTCCATCAACGCTCGCCGAAGATATTTTCCCTGGTACTAACCTTCTCCGGCTATAAAAGGTTGGTCATGGTCGCTGCCGAGGCCAAGCACGAGAGCGCCGCGCCCCGCCTCCACCGGAGCACCTCGAGCTGAGGCCATGGTTGCCAAAGCTCGAAGCCGTCGGAGCGCGGCGTCCTCCGCTATTGAGCCTCTCCGCCCTTGCTCTTCTCGTCTTGCCTTGCCTCGCCGCAAGCCGCGCCGTCGGGGCCAAATCCCATCGCCGCCTAGTGTCTTCTCCTTTGTTCCGCCCCAAGCACTCCCTCTCTCCACCATTGCCGCCACAGCCCTGCTCTCTCTCTCTCTCTCTTCGCCGCGCCACCGCCGCCCTCCCCTCTGCTCCGCTCTACCTCTCCGCTCCACCCACTTTCCCTCTTTGCGCTCATCGTCGGAGCCGCTGCCGTCCCGCCCAGCTGCACCTGCCGAGCCATGCCGCCGAGCGCTGCCGCCACAGCCGAGGAGGCACTTGGGCTGGGCCTAATGGTGGGCAAGAATGTTATTTCACTGTTGTTCTCTCTCCTCAACCGGCTGCAACTGGTCCGCGGTGTCCTGTGGCCTAATTTTACCGAACCAGAGTGTCTTCTGGAAAAATACTCCAAAGTGGGTGTCCGCCAGCAAAGGACCATCACTTTGGATGTCCAACAGACAATTATCCATTTTGACTAAGGGCCCTTCCTTTTTTGTTTTTTTCGGTATGAGTACCTTGTGATGGTTTTAAGTTTCCCAAATGCTTCTTTTCGCATGCGCGTGCGGAGACGCTTTAGTAGTGTGCATGCACCAGAATAGAAGCAAAATAAATTGCAGATGAACACCTGCTACTCTGCTGCATTAGAGTTTGGGGTTTCGAGGATTTCCATGCTCTCCGGGCTTAGAACGAAGCTTCCAGGGAGGATGCACGGACTGACATTGGTGGCGGTCAAGACGACGGTGGGGCGGTGGGAGAGGTCGATTGGGCAGTGCCAGCGGCAAGGGCGATGACCAAAGAAGAAGAAGGGGTTATGATTAGTGTGGCGTTGGTGGAGGGTAGCGGGGGAGGCGGCGGTTCACCACCTGCGCAAGGGAGGGGTTGAGGCAAGGGCGCTCGCATCGGATCTCAAGCAGAGAGCTTGGGTTAGGGGACATGGTCGAGGGTGGTGACGGAGGCGACGTCGACATAGTCAGAGCCGGGTGGGGTGTGGAGGCTGCGGGGGAACGTGGGAGGAAGGAGGAGGCGTCCGCACAAGGGGAGGAGGCGTGCAAACAGAGTCCTCGACACCTGCACACGCGGACGCAGGCCATAGTAAGTCCTTTAAGTTTTACCGTATTGGAGTCAATACAATAATAAATTGTCATTTTTTTTCTTCTTTGTGTGCTAAACGTGCAATCTAGGAGAAAAGAGCACGTAGCATTCATTTGCCTATCTTGATTGTCTAATGAGGTTTAATGTATAATTTGGTTTAATTAAATTCGGATAATAGAATACAAGAACGTTTGAATACAAGGAATATAATGCATGATGTGTCGTGAAATAGTCATGCAATCTCAAAACAACTCACGGGTTTTCATGATTCAGCCCCCATTTTAGCAAGGATTTGGTTGCTTGAAGAAATGTTTATGGAGATAAACTAGTTATGATTCCTACGATGGACATGTTTTTTTTTATTTCTAGCTCTAACTGTACGTGCGCTTGGTAGAGATTTCTCCAAACTACTTCTCTCTAGAAACAATCAAAATCTCTAAATAGACTAAGTTACGTCTCGAGAGAAACTTGAGAATCATGGTAGGGGATTGTAGGATTTTGAATTAATAAGAAATATTTCTCGGATTCACTTGAGAATTAGAAATAAGAGAAACCTAATTCCCCTTAGAATTAGAATCGATTTTTCTTTTGAAACTTTTCTTCGAGATGTAAATAATATGGCAAGATATTGATGGAGATGTATGTACGGTGATGACGAGAGGGAATGCCTTGATGCCAGAATTGTCCTCATGGATAGCCTATTTGGCATGTTCTTACAAAAATCAAGGTAATTTAATAATATCACTACCTGTTATGGCAGAACCGTCCGAAATAACACGTTTTCGTAGGTGCTCGTCTTCCCCTAGACCCTAAGCATCCCGAAAGTTAGCTACATTGACAGTTTCGTCGAGCACACCCTACGGAAGAACTCGAATCAATCCACGTTTTACCTCTAGAATCCAATAATGAGTACGAGCTTACAATATTTAATCCATTTCATATAACAAGAGTTTTTAGAAATTATTTATTACAATACTAGGGTTCAGAGTACGATAATTAAACAACGGAATGAAAATAAACATCTAGCGGAAACGATACAAGGATCCGTCTGTGCCCACCAGAAGAATCTTCCACACAAGAGCTACTCCTCAAGCTGCACCTGCAACTGGGTAAAATAAGCCCTGAGTACACAATGTACTCACAAGACTTACCCGACTAGTGGGAATAGTTTCCCGACTCCAAGAGGTATGATAGACAATATGGGTTTGCTGTTTTCTTTTTGTTTGCGAAAAACATTACTAAAAGTACGTCCTTAAGATCAAGTTTAATTAGCAGTCATGATTACTTCATTAGCTAACCATTCTAGGTAAGCACCTGTACTACCTTCAAGTAAGGGTTGAGCAATGAGAACCATTTTACTATCTTTCATATTCTAGTTCTTACTATGGTGCTAGACCATAGCCAAGTCATACCGTCTTACGGAAACGACGATTCTCGAACCAATGTATCCCAGCTGGGTACCCTGAAACACACGTCCCGTTTGTACCCTAGGCACAAACAAGACCAACCCATTTCACTCCTGTCACAGGTCCAGGTCCTCGTCAAAACTTGGACGCCAAGCCCCCACACTTGAGACCCGGTCTCAATATGGTGCTTAGACCTCCACATTTCCCCGCCTCTAATCAGTCGGTCCGGAAAGAGCCAGAACCCACGATAAGAGCGCAACGAGTCTTCCCGCTCACATAAGCAAGTATGTGCTCAGGATAAAAAGTCTATGACATGACTACCATCTACAGCAAGGGACGGTCCTCAATCGACACGGACAGGGAAAACAGTGTAACCAAGCTAAGCCCCGTGGCCATGGGACACAACTCGTCACACCCACCATAACCCATACCATATCCCTGCCCGGTCTCTATATTTCTTTCATCATTTTTATCATGAGAGTAATTATAATAATCACCTATTGTGAGTAACGGCAGGTTACTCATGCTACTGAAAACCTAAACATAGCAACTACTCGAACCTACACTAGTAAGACTCATAGGACATATATCTAAGCATGTGGTTTTCATAAAATTCCTGTATCATAAATACACATCACACACATATATATATTCAGTGATTATAAAAAATAAGGGTTATGCACCGGAGCTTGCCTTGGGCAGGCGCAGTGTCAGCTGAGTCAGTCGTCGGTGGCTCTGGGACCTCCTCCTGCATGAGAATTTCCTCCTTGTACTCCTCGACGATCTCCTCAAACTCACGATCGTCTATGGTCTCTATCTCCATCAACTCATTCTTTACATGCATGCGATGATGATGCAACACTTAGTATTTAGGCAACAACAACTTTTAAAATAAGAATACGCATACTAAGCTACTAAGCTAGCTCTAATGACTAAGGTACTAAGCTAACTACCATCTTCATCAAGCAAAGTGTTGGGTTCAACTAACAAACCCTTAGCTTGACAATTTAAGGACATATCTTTATTTCTACTAGTGATTTAATGTATATTGAAACAAAGAGCATTTAACTATCCCAATGCTTAGTCTATTCTAAAGTTACAAAAATTATAGTGAACACATAATAACACAATAAAATTTCTATAAAAATTTCAGGATCAAAATTATCACCAATTTACCACAAAAATTCCTATAATATTTACCCTACTAATATTAAGTACTTTCAAATGATTTGATAGACCTTAGCATCAACATAGATATGCATGATATATCTATACTACCAGATAGATCACAATTTTAGAAACCTAACAAAATTTGTTTCACAATTTTTGGACACCTACACTAATTTATATCAATTATACAAATCTAGCTCAAAAATTGAAATGGAAAAACTGTTACTAATTCCTAAGAAAAAGAAAAAGCGGATTCAACCACGCGGCTCGCGCGGATGTGGCCCACGCGCGAGACGGCCCACGATGGGGGAAGCCTGCGCGCGATGGTGCTTTTGCAAAAGAGACATCGAGCTTATCTTGAATTACACCTAAACCTGTAACACTATTCCTATGTCTCTCTGACCAATTCATTTAATCCCCTGAGTTTTTCCTAATTTACCCGCGCACACCCTCGGCAACTTTGTGTATGGCGGTGCGGCGAGCGGCGGCACCGGGTGACTACGCCGGCCACCTAGGACCTGCGCGAGCCTATCTAACGGGTCGATCACCATCTCCGACCTAGATGACTACGCTAAGCGGCGATGAGGGGTGGCAGGCCTCATTGGGAAAGGCTGCAGCGGCGCATGGTCGTCCATGATGGCTGCGCAATGGTTCTGGTGAACTAGGATAGCTACCGACTTAACCATGACTAAGCGTATGCGGCGGTGAGGAGCTCACTTTGTGGACTGGCCGAGGTGACAGTGCGGTAGGGGACTGCCTGAGTGAGGTGAGCACGTGTGATCGGCGACATGACGCAGCAGACCACCAAGCAGATACACTACACGTCGGCGAGAGCGCTTAGGGTAGCGGTAAATGTATGTCTAAGGAGCACAGGGTGATGTAGAGGTGGAAGCAAAGTTAGTGGTGCACTTAGGTTGGGTCGGGGTGGACAGATGGAGGACTACCCACGGCAATGGATGAGCTCGCTTCAAGGCTAGGTGGGGTCGAGGGTCAGGTGGCTTAATGTAGGATGTCTGGTTAGCCTAGAGGAGCGGTGAATAGACCTATCAAAACAAACACTCAAACTTTCATCAAATTCAACCTACGGCCCTACCGCTTTGACCTTGTGGCACTGTCGGGCCAGAACAGCGGCACTGTTGCACCTGTAGACAACTTTGAGTCACTATTCAAAATCAGTGAATGTAAACTTAAATCGAAGAAATTTCTTAGCTTCCTACAGGTATGAGATTCACAGATCGAGAGCTAGAAGTGGTAGAAACACAACACACAAGTAGATCAACCACAAACCCTAGAAATCACCTCAACAACAATATGAAATGCAAATGATGTAAATCAAGCACAAGGTGACACGATGATTTAACCCGTGGTTCAGCTCGCCACCAAGGTTTGCCTACATCCATGTTGTTGAGGTTAGCCACTAAGGCTTAGGGCTTTGTAACCCTTCCTCGTTCTCAAGTCAAGAGACTCAACTCTTGAGATGAGAGGTGAGTTTACTAGCTTCAAGAGGTGGTTACAAACCTCCTAGGGCTACCACACAAGTTGGCAAGCTCCACGAGCGACGCTCTAGCAGGCTAGGAGCAAAGCTCCAAGAGTAATAAACATAACAACTCAACTCTTGAGATGAGGGGTGGGTTTACTAGCTTCAAGAGGTGGTTACTGTAACACCCTAGTGTTAAGCATGCATTGGGCACTTGCATTTCATGAGCACAAGCATCATCGAAGCATTCACGAGCATGAGCATATGAAGTTTCATCTCATTCACTTTATCTTTATCACATGTGATGTTGCTTATATACATATATATATGCTTGCCATTGTGTGTGACCAATGCATGAAATGGTTATGAGGTCACAAAAAGACATTAGACACACTTAGGATGGTACATGGAACAAGTTTAGTATTCATGACTTGGACCAAAATATCCCCCAGGTCATAGTTAATCTAGAAACTTCCATTTTCATATTACTACTTTGACCAAAGTTGAATTATAGCATAGAGTGTTTGCATGGTAGTACACCCTTAAGCAAAGTTGTAGTACTTGACTATAGTAGCAACTTTTATTTTTGGGTCAAGAGCTAATTCAGTGCCTAACATGGTCAAATAGGGCTCACAAGAATCAACAAAATGTTGTTTTCAACTTAGAAAAATTTGCTAAGTCATGAACTGATTATCAGTTTCGATGTACCATACTTTAAAGCTTTGCATTTTGAAAACCATGGAGAATTAGAGGAAACTTTGTAAATCAAAGTTGTAGACCTCGTGTAGCTCTACAATTCTTAGTAATGGAGTTTTTGCTAAATCGCCATGGATTTGGAGTTAGACGATCACAAAATAGTGTTGTCAGACACTGTCATTGGCTCTGATTGCCGCGTCCACGCGCGCGTTAGTGGCCGACTGGCCACAGGCCGTGGCCGTTGCATGGTGGCCGTACACCGGCGATGGCCCCTGCTGCTCACTCCACTCGCCCGCTCTCTGTTCCTCCCTCTCGCTCTACCTTGCCAAAGCAGAGCTCCGAGCTCGCTGTGTCACCGCCGTAGCTGGGCGTCGTCGATGTAGCTCCACTGGTCGATTCATCTCGGCCACAGCTGCTCCACCATCACCTCCACCTCCTCGAGCCACCAACACCACCTCTTGACCCAAGGTAAAGCGGTGTTCTGCTTCGCCGTAGCTGCCGTCGCCACCAGAGCGCCGCCGTGCTCTCGGCTCACCATGGCCCGGCTGCTCCACCGCATCCCCTGCCTTCCTCTTCTCTGGTCCGGCACCATGCTAGGCTCTAGATGCTCAGGTCGGATCTAGGGTAGACGCTACCACCTAGTTGCGTAGGAATGTGTCGCCGCTCCGCGCGCGGCCGCTATGGCCGCCGTGGCACTCGAGCTTGCCGTTGCCGAGCCGGCCCATCACTTTTAAATTGTTTTCAATCTTGTAAAATGCATAACTTGAGCTAGGAAAGTGATAAAATTATGATTCCAATTTTTCTGATCTTGTGTTGACATGATCTAGCTAAGAAAAATACTAAACCTACAGTAAGCATACTTGGAATATGATCTTCCTATTTAATCTTAAATAATTGCTAGTTTCTAGTGAAAATAAATGTGGTAAAAATACATAACTAATGATCATTCAATTTTTTACACAGTGATATGGTGCTAGTATGAATGTAAGAAAAATATGAAATCTGTTGTTTGACACTTTTCACTAGGCTAAACTATTTTTGGTAAAATAAGCCTATGTAACTTGTCATTTTTGTAGAGATGGCTATACGTATTCAAATGGCATGAAATTTGTTATTAGACTTTTTTGGACATATGTAGGCTACTGTAATTTTCTTAGAATTTATTGTGCACTTTTGATATATTTTCCTTATTTCATCTTAGTGTCCAAATAAATTAATAAATGCATTTAAATAATTTATTTGGGCTTAAGCATCATGTTTTCTAGAGTGTGTATGATGCCTATGAATTGTTGGTACTATTGGTTGTGCCCAAATTTGATTGCTTGTATGCAGTGAAATATTAATTGCTCTATAATTCAATTATAGTGACTGTTCGGACAATTTTTGTTGTTAAGTAAATTACATGGGTAAGATAATGTTTGCTGTGAATCTTGTCAATAAAAAAGTTGTAGATAACTTACTTATCTTTCTTGTGTCAAATTTTTATGGCAATAGGCTAAATAGTTTGAGAGTTATAGCTGATAGAAGTTCATCTCCATAAATGCTTGTTCTCTTGAATTTTCTGGACAGATCTGGGAAATTGCTTTGTTTGACCTTGATAGCTATTGAATCATTTTGAGATGACTATAAGAAAGTTGTAGGTAGTTTTATAAGCTTTCCGGAAAGTCTAAGATCATAGTATTTGGTTGAGTAGAACTCTAGATATAGCCAAAATAAGTAACTACAGTTACAGCAGAAAATGACTAAGTCAATTGAAATTGTTTGTCTTATGTGATGCTTGTGTAGATGCTTAGGCTAATTGAAATTAGTTGTTAGCTGCAGGTTCTAAGCCTCTTACTGATGATGAACAACTATACCTTAGGTTACTCGAACTTGGTGAGTGTATGTTTCTTGTATTATAGAAGAGATATGCACCTACTCCGTAAAGATCAATTAGAAGAAAGTTATACATCTACCTTGCCAACGAATGTTAAATTTATCATACACCTTATGGATAACTATGCTCATACATATACAATTTATCATATCATCTCATATACAATTTATCATCTCATCTCATCTCTTATGCATTTATGATACTCATTTGTACATATGCATGCAATAGGTTCCCCAGAAGGAGTGACTCTACCCGAGTTCGAACCCGAGCATCAGGAGGAGTAGCAGGTAGCCTAGGAGCAGGAAGTTTAGGCGAAAGGAGGAGTCAACATGGAAGATCTCCCTGAGTGTCCTTACCACCAACCTTCCTCGTTCTTGAAAGGCAAGCCCCAGAGCATTATAAGCCTCCTATGTTTTTACAAATATCACTTGCGTCCTTTATGTTTGATGCATTATGTTATAGGAGTTGATTGGAAACACTTGATGCATATATTCTCCTTGTCCAGACAAATATATCTTGAATCCTTGGTAGGTCTTGGATAGAATATATGCTTAGCCTTGCTTAGTCTGGTAGAAGTCGGATGATTTCCTGTCACCTGCAAGATATAGGTAGATATCTGATCACGGTTGGCTATAATTGCTATCGTAGAAATAACCATGTGTTGATGAATGAAAAGGAGACCAGACGGGATTGTGAAAGATAAGCACAAGGCATGGAGGTCTTGGTGCCTATTTATACTCGTCTGTGTCAGTTAAGAACCGATTCGTTGTACGTCCTTATGTTATGTTGAACGCATGCCTAGCACTTAGTTGGCCGGATAAGTCGTTCCGACCGCGAAGCCGAGTAGCTCAATTTAGGCCAGGCCCCGGTAAGTGAAAGTGCGCACACTAGAGGCAGTAAGGATGTGCGAAGAGCCAGTGACCCTGGTAGACTGGTAGAATCTCTGAGGGCGCGGCGCTGTCGGACCCGTGAAGTTGGTTCCTGAGTTGTACCAAAGGTGACCCGATGCGACCCCGACAGGGGAAGTATGGGTTTGTGTTAGGAATAATTCCCCAGCTAGGTAGGAATCGATTTGAATCACCGTCTCTCCCGGATAGTGAGAACTTGACTGAGCAACGGCAACATAGCATTAATTGATGGAACTTGATGGTTATGATGATGCTCAAATTATTATACTGGATATAGTTACTAATGCTTGTTAGCTTAATCAAGTGATTTCTCTAGTACAAGTGCTAATCTAGGGATGCTTAATTGAATAGGTATTCAAATTGATGCTAGAGGTACTAAATCTCCAAGTTATGTTACTTAAGCTTTTATGTAAAATGTTGTCAAGCTAACTCCACCGATAAAGCCTTGCATACTTCTTGGTGTCATATTATTTCTGGTTTATGACGGGTAAGTCTAGCTGAGTGCATTCTCGTACTCAGGGTTTATTCCCTCTTGTTGCAGATGACATGATGTATCATGGGTACTGTAAGAACTGCCTTCATCCTACCATGGATGAGGACTAAACCATGGGGCATGGTACTCCTGAGTTATCCCCTCTGTTCTGCTTTTGCTGAAAATGACCGTGGTGCTGACATGTATTTGAATTAAGTGTGATGTTGGTGTCAAACTACTTTGCTTTCACTATTTGAACTTGGTTTGTAATAACTATGTGAACTCTGATGTATGTGAGATACTTGTGAACTATTTTGTGAACTGTGATATAACATGTGACGGGTTGTGTTACATCATGTATGATCTTGGTTTGTATATTGGTTTGTTTGAGATCCTTCATGATTTCATCGGACTACCAGGTTTATATGGGCTCAAGTATGATGGTTTAATCGCTTTGGCGATTGCTATTGTACTTGTGCTCTTATAAATTGGACGGTTCTAGAACACCTGGCATCGGAGCAAGATTCAACACTAAACTTGTCATATGGGTATTTAAAACAAAGGTTTTGTTTTAGAAAATCAGTTTGACAACTTATAGCTATATATATAGGTGTGTTAAAAATCTAAATTTTAAATTTAGAGTGTGCCAGTGGTCATATCCTTTATGCCCAGTTAAGGACTATCAGGTGGCTAAATAAGTACTAACATGGCGGTTTTTACTTTTGTCGTCTATACGGCGTGCTATTGTATGGATGCCATTCACTTGAGTGGTAATGTATGGATCAATTGCTTCTACGCCCAAGGTAAGAGTGGCAAGACCGCAAGGGTGAGTGTGCGGTCTAAGGGGAGAGGTAGCTTTGGTACTGCGGTATATATATATGTCCCATATATATATATACTAAGATATTTAATTGTGGGTTAGCCTTGATACGGCTGTAGATGCATATTTATATGTATGTATGGCACGTATTTACTTTCAGGTAGCTTTGATACGGAAATATATGTATGGGTATACATATATGAAAGTATTTAGTTACAACCTAGAGCCCAGATTTATATTTTTGCATATATAAGTGTTGGGTTGGGCTGAAATGAAATTCTTGTGCAGGTACACTAACAGCAAAACGTGTAGCCCGATTAGTTACGTATATTGAGAGGACATATGTATGCCACCGTGTATGTCGTTAGAATTTTAAATTTTTCTTAAGATTCGTGAGAACATATGGAACATGCATGCATCATATTCACTCATGCATTCCCTTACTTATAATTGCTTACCCCATTCATTAAATTCCTTCTCACGTATGATATCCTCTCACAAGAGTTGCACACTTTGCTACAGATGGCTGCACCAGGAGCCCCGCCTCGTAGTGACATGTTCCTAGCTTTGTTTGGCACTCCTACCTTGCTGTGGAGGGTGTTTGAAAGCTCTAGTTTGGTTTTGGTGAATTGATGAAACCCTAAGTGCTAACCTAGTTTATCAAAGTGATTATGAGATAGGTAGCACTACTCCAAGTGGTGAAGCAAATGAAGATCATGACATGATGATGGTGTTGCCATGGTGATGATCAAGTGCTTGAACTTGGAAAAGAAGTAAAAGGAAAACAAAAGGCTCAAGGCAAAGATATAAGTAGAAGGAGCCTTTTTCGTTTCGGTGATCAAGACACTTAGCGAGTGTGATCACATTTAGGTTCGATAGCCATACTATTAAGAGGGGTGAAACTCATATCGAAATGCGGTTATCAAAGTGCCACTAGATGCGCTAACTCATTGTATTTGCATTTAGGATCTAGTGGAGTGCTAACACCCTAGAAAATGTTTATGAAAATATGCTAACACATGTGCACAAGGTGACACACTTGGTGGTTGGCACATTTGAGCAAGGATGAAGAAGATAGAATTGAAAAGGAGTTAGTCGCGCTGGTCACAAAGTGACCGGATGCGTCCGGTATGGCGACCGGACGCATCCGGTATTAATGACCGGACTCTGGCTCAGAGGAGCGACCGAACGCTAAGAAGATATTGTTCAACATCCGGTCAATGTGAGTTAGCTCGGTTCAGGTTTGTAGAGAAGCGACCGGACGCGTCCCGTCACCACCCGGACGCATCTGGTGTGAACCAGCAACTCTCGGGTTTCAGTGCTATAATTGATCGAACTCTGGGAGCGCCCGGTCCGATGTGACCGGACGCGTCCAGTCGGCCCAGAGCGGCTCTGGGAGCTATCTGGACTCGACCGAATGCTGAGTCTCCTGCGTCCAGTCCGGTGTGACCGGACGCGTCAGGTCGTCCTAGAGCGGTTCTAGGAGCTCTTTGGACTCGACCGGACGCTGAGTTTCCTGCGTCCTGTCGTCCACACCAGATGTGCCCGGTCGCAGTTGAGTGTGGTACTCATGGCAGCAATGGCTACTTCATTTGAATGGTACATGTGGCGGTCAGGCGATGACCGAACATGTCCAGTCACCGAGCAGACGTGTCCGGTGCACACGACCGGTGCGTCCGGTCATCCCGCAGTCAGCCTAATAATTAAGCCAACGGCTCTATTGTTTGGGGTGTCTATAAATACCATTTGGCCGGCTCTAGCTCATGCTCTTGGCCATTTGCATTGACATAGCAACCTTGTGAACTTAGCCAAAGCCCTCTCACTCATCTCCATCATTGATTCATCATCTTTGTGAGATTAGGAGTGAATCCAAGTGCATTGCTTGAGTGTTTGCATCTAGAGGCACTTGGTGTTCGTGTTTCACTATGGGATTCACTTGTTACTCTTTGTGGTTGCCGCCACCTAGATGGCTTGGAGCAATGAGGATCGTCGAGCAGAGGTTGGTGATTGTCTCCGGCTCCGATCGTGGTGATTGTGAGGGGTTCTTGACCTTTTCCCGATGGAGAGTCAAAAGGTACTCTAGTAAAGTGCTTGTGGCTTGTGTGATCCTCATCTTGTGTTGGTTGTGCGGCACCCTATTGAGGGTTTGGCATGTGATGCCAATTAGCGCGTGAACCTCCAAGTGAGTGAATCGCCACAACAAGGAGTAGCTTGCCAGCAAGCAAGTGAACCTCGGTAAAAAAATCATTGTGTTCATCATTTGATTCCGAGGTGATTGGTATTTATTGGTATTCATTCTTGTGATTGATTGGTTCATTCCTCAACTCAACGGTATAACCATCTTGCTCTCTCTCTTTACATTACCGCAAACTAGTTGTCAAGCGCTTTAGTGTAGCTAGTCGTGAGAGCTTGTTAGTTTGGTTAGTGTGGCTCTTTAGTTAGCTTTTGAGAGCACACTAACTTAGTGTAGTGACATAGCCATTGTGTGGATGGAGACTATAGAAACTAGAATTGCGGTAGGTGGCTTGCATTTTTAGTAGGCTAGCGCAACACTCGCTTCGCCTCATATTTGTCTAACCGGTTTGTTAAGTGTTGTTGTAGAAAATTTTAATAGGCTATTCACCCCCCTCTAGCCATTAGGACCTTTTAGTGTTAAACTCAGTTGGGTACGCTGAGCCACCCTGCTACTTTTGGAAGGAAGTGGCAGCTGAGGGGCAGCCGTGGTATGATGTGTGGGTGACCATTCCAGCCCGTGCAGACAATCCACAGTGGCAAGGTTGGAGTATTGAGTCAGATGGGTAGTCTCCTTGGGAAGGTGCCCAAGTGGTAGCTTTGGAGGCACTAAGTGAGATCTGTCAGGAGTTTGGTAATGAGCTTGTCAACGGTCCAGCCGGAACCTTTCCCTGAGTGGATCCATCGGTGACCGCTTGGATGCAGCCAGGCGGCAATGCACCGGTAAGAGATCGTGATGAGCGAGTAGAGAGCTCTAGTGCTACTATGAGCACTATGTTTGCTGTCCTAAAGATGTTCTACTCCCACCAAGATAGCTATGTCAGTTGAATGCTAGAGCTCCAGCGAGCATAGGCCGCGCAACGCTAGCTATGAGGGTGTGTGCACAGGCATCGAAGGGCAACTAGAGAGGCTCAACGAGAAGCCGACAATGCCATTATAGCTCTAGAAGCTCACCGTGTTCAGTTGTTTAATGCTGTTGTGGAAAGAGATGTAGCTAGGGCAGAGTTACTGGACGTCCGTGCTGAGAGGGATGAGGTCATTTGCCTTGCTAAGACTAGGGAGGCAGCTAGAATCCAGACTATGTTTTAGACTGCTAGGCAGGCAATAGAGTTTGATCATAGAGAGCAGGAACTCATACGCCAGATAGAGGAGCTTCAGCTAGATGTTCATCGTCTAAACAACATGGTGAACCCAATTCTTCCTCCAGCTCCAGCGGTGGAAGAAGATTCTAATGTATTGATTGCTGATGATGATGGCATGAAGGTGGACGCCGAGGTTGAGCCTGAGGAAGAAGTTGAGCCTTTTGAGGACGACCACGGTGATGATGTGTCCGACATCGACAGCGACCACCCCGAGGAGTAGCTTAGCTGTAGTATCTAGCTAGATGCGCTAGCTCTCTATCTTCTATCCCTTATGTAATGAACTCGTAATTTAGGTTTCAATCTCATGATGTACTCCTTTGATGTAATCTCAGAACCTTGCATATTTAATCTATGTTGTTGTTGAACCTTCATAAATGTCCAGTTTGTGTGCTGGCAAGTATTTGGCATGTACGGGAGTGCCTTGCGTGATCGTTAAGTAATATAATTGGAGATGTTGTGTTGTGGAAATAAATTATTATGCCTCTGTTTTATTGTATGAATGTTAAATTCTCTCCAGTAAATTTAGTTTGGCATCATCAATAATTACTTGTGGTTGCAATTCTGCAGATGATGCGCACCCATAGGGGAGCTAGTGGAGATGATGTGGGTGGTAGTGGTTCCCGTGGTAATGGCAATGAGGACCTCCCACCACCACTGCATCCCACGCCAGCGGAGATGATGACCCAACTCATGGAAACCCAATGTTCCATGGGAGAAGTGCTACGCGGTCTTGCGTAGAATGCTGGCCATGGATGAGGAAGGGACCAACACCAAGGACCTGAACCTAACCAGTTCAGCAATTTTAAGGACTTTCTTGACACCAAGCCTCCTATCTTTAAGGAAGCAGAGGAGCCATTGTAGGCAGATGAATGGCTGGATATAATTGAATAGAAGTTCTGTCTCTTAAGGGTCACAAAGCACCTAAAGGCAGAATACACGTCGCACCAGCTGTAGGGGCCTGCAGGCATTTGGTGGAGTTATCATCGATCCACTTTGCCTGAGGATGCTCAAATTACCTGGAACCAGTTTAAGGATGCTTTTAGGGAACATTATATTCCCCAGGTCTTATGAGCATGAAACATACAGAATTCATGAGGCTAACATAGGGTACCAAGAGCCTAACTGAGTATCTGCATGCCTTTAACAATTTGTCAAGGTATGCCACAGAGTTTGTTGATACTGATGCAAAGAAGATTGCTAGTTCCAAGAGAGGGATTAGTCGAAAGCTGATGAAGACCCTAGCTAACAGCAAATGTGCTAGTTTCAATGAGTTTGTTAGTGATGCTTTAACTCAAGAGAATCAGAACAACATGTATTCAGCATCTAAGAGTCATAAGAGAGCTTATGAAGCATGTGCATCTCAGTCAAAAGCTCCTATGGCTGCAAGACCTCAGTTTCGCCCACCTACTCCAAAGTATAGACCACCTCAGAAGAAGGTATAGACCAGTCAGACCCAGAAAGTGTATCACAAGGCCTTTTCTGTTGCCCTACCAAAGGGTAGCATAGGACAAGGGAGCTCCAGCGTTCCACCTAGCGGCATGCCATGCTGGAACTACAACAAGACTGGCCATTGGGCAAGAAATTGCCCCTATCCCAAGAAGAACAACAACCAGAAGCAGGGTAATCCAAATGCATGTCAGGGACACGTGTACTATACCACCCTAGAAGAGATCCCTTCAGGTGAAGCAGTTACTGCGGGTACATTTCTTGTGAACCAACACCCCGCAGTTGTTTTGTTTGATTCTAGAGCTTCACATTCATTTATGAGTCAAATATTTGCATCGAAGCATGATCAAAGGGTAGTTACTATAGATATGGGTGGTTATTGCATAAGTACAGCCAGAAATAATATCTGTAACAACCAGATAGTCAGAGATGTGCGCATCTCAATAAGAAACTGAGAGTATACCTTAGATCTTGTAGTATTGCCTGGGTTGGGGATAGATGTAATCTTGGGTATGAAATGGATGAGTGGCCTTGGAGTTCTCATTAACACTTTGACTAGAACCATCATGTTGAGAGAACCCCAGAGTAATGATGCTTTCCTAGTGCCACTTCCTAGAAGTTTTGATCTCCAAAACTTCGTTGGTGCTATTCAGACCATGACCCTCCTTGATATTCTAGTGGTATGTGAGTTTTCGGATGTGTTTCCAGATGAATTGCCGGGTTGTCACCCGACAGGGATGTAGAGTTTAAAATTGAGTTATTACCAGGTACAACACCCATCTCTCGGAGGCCGTATAGAATGCCACCAAATGAGCTAGCCGAGCTTAAGGTTCAATTGCAAGAGCTTTTAGAGAAATGTCTCATTCGACCTAGCTCATCTTCGTGGGGTTGTCCCACCTTATTTGTGAAGAAGAAAGACAAATCCTTGCGGATGTGTGTGGACTACCGACCACTTAATACCATAACGGTCAAGAACAAGTATCCCTTGCCCCGAATTAATATCTTGTTTGACCAGTTGTCAAGGGCTAAGGTATTCTCCAAGATCAATTTGAGATCTGGGTACCATCAGATTAAAATCAGGCCAGAAGCGACATACTTAAATCTGCTTTCTCCACTAGGTATGGCATGCATGAGTATTTGGTCATGTCCTTTGGGCTAATAAATGCTCCTACATATTTCATGTATCTGATGAATTCGGTGTTCATGCCCGAGCTGGATAAGTTCGTGATTGTGTTCATCGATGACATTCTAATCTATTCAAAAAACGAGGAGGATCACGTAGAGCACCTGAGAGTTGTTCTAACCAGACTAAGATAACATAAGTTGAATGTTTAGTTTAGCAAGTGTGAGTTTTGGCTTTGGAAGGTACCTTTTCTGGGGCATGTGCTGTTAGAAAATGGGATCTCCGTAGACCCCTCTAAGGTGCAAGAAGTTATGGATTAGAAGTCCCCGACTTCTGTTCATGAAGTTTGGAGTTTTCTTGGTTTAGTAGGTTACTACCGTCGGTTCATTCTCGGACTTCTCCAAAATCGCCAAGCCAATGACAAGATTGCTTTAGAAAGATGAGAAGTTTGTATGGACTCTGGAGTGTGAAGCTGCTTTTCACACTTTATGGACTTTGTTGACTTCAGCTCCTGTTTTGGCACAACCTGATATCGAGAAACCTTTTAATGTGTTTTGTGATGCATCAGGTACCGGGTTGGGGTGTGTTCTTATGCAGGAAGGCCGAGTCATTGCTTATGCCTCACGTCAGTTGAAGAAGCATGAAGTCAATTACCCAACTCATGACTTGGAATTAGCAGCGGTTGTCCATGCATTGAAGATTTAGAGACACTATTTGCTTAGAAATGTGTGTCATATTTACACAGATCATAAGAGTCTTAAGTATATCTTCACTCAACCTGAACTGAATATGAGACAGAGAAGATGGCTAGAATTGATCAAAGATTACACTTTAGAAGTACATTATCATCCTGGCAAAGCGAATGTTGTTGTAGACGCTTTGAGCAGAAAGTCTCACTGCAATTCTCTATTAGAAGATGGCTTCAATTTATTACATCCTGCTGTGCTGCATAATATTTATGATAAGTTGTTCTCTTAAGAGCAAGATCATTGAGCTTTAGAAGACTAATCTGGGTGTGTTCCACATCAAAAGAAAGATGAAAAAGCAAGAGACTAAGCATTTCAGGATAGATAAGAACGATGTTCTATGGTTTAAAGATAGACTGGTAGTGTCGAAGGATAAGGAACTTAGAAACCAAATCTTAGGAGAGGCTCACTCTTCTAAACTATCCATCTGTCTGGGTAGTAGTAAAATGTATCAGGACTTGAAAACCATTTTTGGTGGACCAAAATGAAGAAGGAGATTGCAGCTTATGTTGCTAAATGTGATAATTGTTGCCAAGTTATGGTTGTTCATTTGAAACCTGCTGGACAACTTCAACCACTATCTATTCTAGGTTGGAAGTGGGAAGAAGTTAGCATAGATTTATTATTGGACTTCCACCTACTCATAAGAATTTTGATTCCATATGGGTGATCGTGGATCGCCTAACTAAGTCTGCGCATTTCATTCTAGTCAGAACCAACTATCGACCGCATGAGTATGCTGAGTTGTATTTCTCCCACATAGTACATCTACATGGTGTGCCAAGAACCATTGTGTCTAATAGAGGGCCTTAGTTCACTGCTCATTTTTGGGAACATTTGTACAAGATGTTAAGCACCAACTTAGTCTGAAGTTTTGCCTATCACCCTCAGACCTCTGGGCAAACTGAACGTGTAAATCAAATATTGGAAGACATGTTGAGAGCTTGTGTCATCTCTTCAAAGGGTTCATGGGAAAAGTGGATAACTTTAGCTAAGTTTTCCTACAACAATAGTTATCAGGAGAGTATTAAGATAGCTCCTTTTAAAGCTTTGTATGGCCGTAAATGTAGAACTCCTTTGAATTGGGTTGAACCCAGAGAAAGAAGATACTATGGTATTGATTTTGTCAAAGAGGCTGAAGAGCAAGTGCATATCATTCAACAACATATAGAAGCCGCTCAATCAAGGCAAAAGAGTTATGCGGACAAGAGAAGAAGACCCATTAAGTTTGAAGTAGGTGATTATGTATACCTGAAAGTGTCACCAATGAAAAAGGTACAACGGTTCAGGGTAAAAAGAAAGCTTGCACCTAGATATGTAGGTCCATATCCAATCATTGAGAAAAGCAGAAGAGTGGCCTACAAGATTCAGTTACCTCCAGAAATGAGGGCTATCTTCAACATTTTTTTATGTATCCCAATTAAAGAAATGTTTATGTGTTCCAGAAGAAAGAGTGGAGGTTAGAGATATCAAGTTAGAATCGGATCTAGTCTATGAAGAGAAGCCGGTGCAAATCATAGATAGCAAGGATAGAGTAACTCAAAACTGTGTGATCAAGTTTCACAAAGTGTCGGTGTTTCAGACCGGGGGGGGGTCCTCAACCAACTAGTGAATTTGAACTGTGTGCCCCTAATCTCAGATGGTGATGCAAAGAGACACAAGGTGTATACTAGTTCAGGCAATCGGTGCCCTACGTCCAGTCTGAGAGATCGGTCTTGTATTCCTTGCACCGAAGTGCTTGTAATAGGGGGTTACAAGCTGGGCGAGAGAGGGAGCTGGTCCTAGGTCTCTGCGTGATGTGGTGCGGGCTGCTTGAGACGTTGCTCTCAGGTAGCGGGGGAGCATGAGTCTATGCGAGTGTTCGTCTGACTTTCTTCCGTTGTGGGCCTGTGTGTGCGTGTGAGCGCGTATGCATGTGTGTTCGCCCCTGTCTAGAAACAGCCCCGACCTCTCCTTTTATAGTTGAAGGGAGGACCGGGGTGATACATGTGTTTGCTATGCAGTGGTTTTGCAAGTGGAGGCAGCGTGCCTGAGCCCTGTAGCTTGCTACTGTGGCGGCATGGTCAACGGAGTGGTCTTGTCCTTGATTCACTAGAGCAACGCGCCGGTCACTCCCAATCTTGTGAGACGTGGGAGCTCCAGTGATAGCCTAGGGTAGGGCATGGCCGACGACGTGCTGGTCGCTGTGCGTTGATGGTGTAAAGATCCGAGGCTCAGTTGGTGCCGAGGCTGAGCCATTGAGGGGGGCTCAGCGGGCGTGAATCCGAGGCTGCCGAGCCCCTGAAGTGGATTGCTGATGCTTGGAGGGAGCAGTTTGTCCTATACATTGATTTCGAGGCTATAGTGACCTGGACTGGACTCCCCATGCCGCGCTATTCCTAGAGCAGGTATTAGGTAGCATAGCGTAGCATGGCCATCAGTCATGGGTATAGTGCTGAGCACAGTGGCAGGTAATCCTTTCTCAATCCTGTCTCCCGTCCCGTCGGTCACTCTGTGGTACTACACCATCATGCGGCTGACGTTGCGGGAGTGGTTGGGCACATTAACTGGACACGATGCTTTGTCAGGGAAGTCGGTCGAGGCGGAGGCGATGAGGTCATTGCCGAGCCGGCCTTGGGCAAATCGGAGAATCGGTAACCCATCAGAGGCCTTGCGGGGCGGGGCCTCGGGCGAGAGGGCCTCGGCGAGAGGGCCTCGATGAGTCGGAGAATCGTTGCGGCGCGGGCCTCGGGCGAGTCAGAGAATCGGCCGAGACCCTGTGATTGTCCTTTGGCATTGATATAAGCAAGGCCTAAGGACTCTTTTTGGTTCTTGCTTAGGGTATCCCCTTTTATGGTATCCGACAGTAGCCCCCGAGCCTCGGGGAGAGTGCGAGCACTCTCCCTGAGACTTTGTCGAGATTCTATCTTGCAGCGGCTCCCGCCGGGATTGTGTTTTGTTCTCGTGGTTCCGGTGGGTGCGCGCGAGTGCACCTGCCGGGTGTAGCCCCCGAGGCCCTGGAGGAGTGGATTTACTCTTCTAGGGGCTTTGTTCCTGTTGAGCGAGGAGGTTTATCACGTTTGCCGGGCCCATGAGTGCGAGTTCGAGTCGCTGGGACTTGGCCTAGCTGCAGGAAAAGCCCCTGAGCCTCTGCACGTGAAACATCCTCAATTTTCCGCGAAGGGAAAATCCACAGAATGAATTATAATATGATAAAACCAATAGTTGATTCCATCATATTATCATATATCAGTCGATATCACAGTCATACATCGTAAGATTACAAGAATACAAGATATTACATCACTGGGGGATACACCTATTACAGAGTTAATCTAGTGGAAGACTATCGAGTGAAGGCTTCTCCTTCACGGGTCATCATCAGAGTTGACGTAGTGCAGCGTAGATTCCATCTCCGAACCAAACTTGAGCGTAGGCACGAGACCTCCTAATCCTTCTAAAGTCAGCATCTCTGAGAAGCAGGAAATCTGCACACCGCTAGATGTGTGCAGGCCATGGTCAGCACCGATGAGCTTTAGTGGAAAAAGATAAACAAGGGATCTGGCGATCCTAATATTTGGCTGTGGTTTGCATTCTTAGCGCATGAGAAGTAAATAACAATTGTATCATAATAATAATATCCAATTTTTAACACATTCACCACCACACCATGTCCATCCACCAACCAACCATCCCAAACCATCTCCACACCACCACACCTTATCTCATCTCACACACTCAGGTCGACAGGCCAACTCCCTCTCGGCCTTGTCTCAACGGCCCGTAGCCCCCAAGGCTCACGACCAGAAAATACCCCAACCCTGGAGGGAGAAAAGAAGGACTCATCTCCTATCTAGTTTAAGCGAAACCTAGGAAAGGTCCTTAGCCGACAAGTCAGCATATGTATCGATCGATCAACCATACACTCTGCAGAGGTTTCACATACCCACAAGATAGCCATCCTCGACGGTGCCCCGTCTAGGCAGATTCCGGCCGCTTGCTAGCCTAGAACGATGCCACCCTACCTCTCAGCCCTGGAACATCCCAAGTCTAGTCTGGGATGGCTGATACTGTGAGTCGTAGATAGAGCCGGGGCCCACCGAATGTCAAGAGCCTGTCCACAAGGCCTCCTGAAGTCTCGAAAGGGTGTGGGGGAAAACCGCGCACCCCGTACCTCCTTGCACATGTTCGCCTAGCAGTAGTGGCATCGCTCTACCAAGTAGTCCGACCGTCCTGCACCGTATAGGGCGAGTGGGATGTAAAGGATTCCCGGTGAATCTAAGTACTAGTAAGTCCTTAGGGGTGACCAAGCCAGATTGTCTTCATCGGGGTTTCCATTTTACGTGCCACCATAGCACCTCTACCCCAGGCTCCACCTCTCCGAGGTTCACACCCAAGGCCACCTCCAATTACCATTTACCCGCCACAGGTATTCCATATCCAAGTGCCCAGGTAGCACCACATGGCAAGACTCGCCCTAGGCTCGTTGTTATTCCAGCTCGGTCGACACAACCCTCACTCTCCATGCACCCAAGACACACGCAGCACGCTCACACACCACCAGTCTGGCACCCATAGCCAAACCATTCCCAGGGGGTTCACCACCAGCATCACATCCCCGATATAATGCGAAGTGAAGTTAATAATAAGTATAGTGGTGTATTATGCAAGCAAGCAGGCAAGTAAGCATATATAAGCGAGCGAATGCGCCAAAGCAGGGTGACGTGGTAGAGTGGGTTGCATCAGGGTAATAATAACTCAGGTAGTAGTATGCTTCAAAGTACTAGCAAAGGAATAATTTATAAAGCGCTAGCAGTTCTAGATTTTATGCAATGTCTAATAGGATTTTCTAAAAGAGGGTGCTGCCATGACACCTGCGATGTAGAGGTAGTAGTGGTACAATTCTCCATCTGTTGGTGTTTAATCAGCGAGGTCGTCTCCTCCTGAGTCGACTCCAGTCCACAGTCCTTGTCGTCGTTTCCATTCTCTCGATCCGATCACTAGCTACTCCGCAAAGCAACACGCAAGGCTAGAGAACACACAACACTCGAAAAGACGACAAGACGCAAGAAGATCCAATAACACCAACGTCACACTAAAGGATTCACAGCTTAGCCCTCTCGGCGGTTGTCCGATTTCCTTGGGCCAATAAACACAAGTGATGGTTTGCATACGCACAAGCTTACGTCATGGCCAAGCCTGTACGGCTTTATGATAAACGGTTTAAGCCAGAGCTCATTCATAGCAAACATCACAGCTCACGTTCTTTCGATCCGGTGTCATTGACTTGACGGGGATTGGAAGTCGAGCCCCAAGAAAGAAGAACAACGGGGTTCGGCTCTTATAGCCTTATCCCGCAAGTCTCAATTAGACACAAGTAGTATACAAGAACGATAACACTATTGTGACTTGGCTCCAATGTACTTTGGCTCGCCCGCTATGGTAGAAAGCGATAGCACAAAGAGATTGGACAGCAACGGGTTCTCTCGATCCTCACGACATGATAGCGTCGGGAGCCGAGAAGAGAGTTGCTCAGCAAAACAAAAGAAGCGAGGGTTAGCTAGGCACATCCATGTCATGTTCTCAGATACATCTTCGGGAAAGATGGTTTTAGACGGTCGATCGGGTCGACACGCACGGATCCGAGGTATGACATAGACTATAGCTTCGCTAGCTAAAAGAGATAGTCCGGTCTTTGATCCAATCGCCATGGACACGGCGGGATCGAACAGAGCGGCTAATAGGGCAATGACAGCAAGGAACTGAGGTCTGCTCCTTCCAACACACACGCCATGAGAGAAGACAGGGCATCGGAAGGAGCGACTCACTAAAGAGTACAAGTGCGCAAACCACTCATAGGATACCCAACTTTGGTGCACTGGCACTAAGACATCTATCTAATTCATAGCGGTGCGGTTGTCACTGCGGGAATCAAGGAAATGCGATGGTCATACAAGGTACAAGCATACGGGGGTTTGTGCACGAAGAGGCAAGTAAAAGTAAAAGAGTGGCGTAACTCCATGGTCATGGCGAGGCGAACTCGCGGCCATAAGCTATACCAATGGGTTGGTACCCATCGTTCCACGATTGTTATCTCCAGGTCATCTCCCACAGGACTTGGTCATAGAGGGCTCAAGGCGTGCGGGTGATATCTGCATCGATGTTAGTATTGACATCGAATCCATCACGACCATGTTCTAGGGCCGAAGGCAAGAGCTAGCACTCATGGTACTATGAAGCCAACTAAAAAGCGATGGGTCGAGTTACACTCGACATCACGGTCATGGCGAGACGGATCCCGCGATCGTAACGTTCGAACGAGGTACGATCCCTCAGCCGGCTCGAAGGCTCGACATACAGGCAACAACACCAACAACCAGCGATAAGAACCACACACAACCGAAAGACGTGACAACTCGACACGACTGCAGAGTAGCACATTCCATAGTTGGGGATAGGCAGACCTGCACAAGGGCATGGTGAAGATAGATATAGATAGATCAAGATCATGTATTGTAAGTGGATGAACGAGTATAAGAATGAGCAGGAAGGGGCTTTCGTCGGTGGTTGGAGATGTCACCGAGGTGGTCGGTGAGATCACCGTCGTGGTCGGAAAGCTGGCCGAGGTGGTCGGAGAGCTTCGCCGACGTGGTCGGTGAGATCGCGGAGGTGGTTGGAGTGATCATCAACATGGTCGGTGAGATTGCTGAAGTGGTCAGGAAGGTTGCCAACGTGGTCAGAAAGGTTGCCGAGGTGGTCGGAGAGATCATCAACGTGGTGCTCGTCTTTAGAAAAATTATGAAACTGGTTTCATAATTTTTCAACAACGTATGAATTTCCTACGAATTTCGGAGATTAAATCCATTCCTGAAAAAGAAGAGGGAGGCCACGGTTTCTACTGGGCCACCACTGGGCTGCTGCCGGGCTTGGCTTATGCGAAGAGGAAGGCAGGCCGTCCTGTTTGTCGGCCCAACTGCAAGGAAGAGAGAGAGGGCCAGCACAGGGCCACTAGGCCGATGTTGCAGCTGCTGCAGTCGGCCCAAGAGGGAGCTGGTGCTGGGCATTGGGCCTGCTGGCCTTGGTGCTTTCCCGCAAGCCGCTCAGCAAGGCAAGGTCTGGGCTGAGGCTGCTTGCGACGCGCGCGTCCGTGGTGATGGTGTCGCGCGCGATGTTCTCTGAGGCCTTGGGTGAGCAGCTCATGACCGTGCCCAGCGGTGCTTGACCGAAGAGCCTGGGGGCACGGACACAGTGCGCGCTTGGCTCGCCGTGACAATGTTCGGTGCATGAGTGCCAGCGTGGCCAAGGTCGGCCTTTGGGTCTGTGTGTGTGTGCGTCCGAGCGGTGGCCATGGTCGTGAGTGTGGTGGCAGGGTCTGGGGGCGGAGGTGTAGGGGTCGGCTGAGCTCACCATGGTGAGGCCGCGATGGCGGTGCCATGCCGTGGACGCGAGGGCGAGGTGGTGTGTGCGCGGGCGTGGTCATGGCCACGACGAGGTTCACCGACGGCGTGGCGCCGAGGCAAGGCAGGGCCTTGTTAAGTGATGGCAGTGGCTAGTGACATGGGCAAGTGGTGCGTGGTGCTCCTGGCAGTGTGATGGCCATGGGCGGCAAGGTCTGTGCGGCAAGTCAGCCGGGCATGCCGACATGCCACCGAGGGGCCAAGAGGGTGGAGCTTGGCCAAGGATGAGCTCACCGGTGCATGGTCGTACCCTGGTCATGCAGCACTGCGTGCAGGAAGGGCTTGGTGCACGGAATCAAGGCGGATCTCGATGCAGGGCTGGAAAGCGGCACTGAGGCTCCAGGTGGCCAGCTGCGTTCCCGGGTGCCATTGACCCGGCAAGGCAAGGCCGTGGCCATGTTCGTGAGTGCGCATGTGTGTCCTGGAGTGGGGTAGCTCCGGAGTCCAGCCAGCGTCGAAGGCCGGGATAGGGTCGCGGCTTGGCGTGGTCGCGGCCGTGGACGAGGCGGTGCACAGGCAGACATGGTCAGCGGCTCGAAGGCCGGTCAGGCAGGCGACTAAGCATCAGACAAGGGCGGGGGTTGGGGAAGGCTCACCGGTGGATGTGGTCGAGGACGTAGTCGTGGACGCGCCGTTGTCGTGGTCGATGCGGTTCGACAGGGGCGTCAACGTGCGCTTGCGGTCACTACGACGCAGGTCAGCAGGCCGGTGTCGCGAGGCGGTGCTGCAGCGCTTCCGGTGCTCGGCTCGTCGTGGGTGGCGCTCCAGCGCGGCGGTCATGGGCTACGCAATGAGGAAGGGCCCCTGGACGGCGAAGACTTGGTGACGCAGCGGTGTGCGCCGGTGTTCACCGTCCGCGTGGTCGAGGTCGTGGCGAGGACGGACAGCGTCGCGTGCTGGCGTGGACGCGACGAGCGCGGCGACGGCGGACGCACGACGCATGGGCACGGCCCAAGGGCATGGCGTCGCTGTAGGAGAGGCTAGGGCGAGGGGGTGGGGGGGGGAAGAGATGTGCTTGGTGGCGGCGGCCATATGGAGAGATGGCGAGGCCGAGGGTGGCGTCCGGCTTTTGTAGTGCGGGGCTTAGGGCTCGGCCTAGGTCTGGCATGCCACGGGCGGCAGCGATCGCAGTGAGGAAGAACGTGGCGCGCATCGGGCGGCTGCTCGCGGGAAACTTCGAGAAGATAGGGTAGGTGAGTCGCGGCGTGGTCGAGCAGTGCGGCTTGGTGCTCGTCGCGACGTGGGGCGAGGCGCTGCGGAATCCAGGCGCGTTTGCGTCGCGGCCAAGTTGTTTCTGCGGCTGGGGTTAGGGCGTGGCTTGCTTTCGCGGGGCGCAGCGCGGTTGGTCGCGGTGCGTACCTACGACGCGGCTTAAGGCAGGGGCCCGGTGTCATGCGCGTGGAGGCATCCAGGGGGCTGACGGCGTCGCTTGGCTCGGACGGAGAACCAAGGATGGCGCGGGACGTACGGAGGAAGAAGAATGGCGGAAGCAGTGCGACGGAAGGAAACGGCATCGTTGATTTGCTTTTTCCCCAGCCGTTGACAAGCGGGTCCCACAAGGGAACAGCCTCACATGCAGAGCGGCTTCGCTTGCGTGCGGTGTATGCGGACGGAGGCGAGGTATTTTGGCTGGCCTGTGGGTCCACTGATGGAACATCGGCATGCAGCGGCGCTGCTTAGCTCTATGCGGTGCTTCTACATGCATTGGGCACGTGAGGGCAGGATGGGTTGGTCGCTGTTGCTCTAGGGCTGGGCCGGATTGGAGGCCAAGGCCAACGAGGAGCTAGCTGGGCTTCGGTATTTGCTCATGGGGCAAAAATACGTATACACCATACACGTATATATATGCGTATAGAGCCTTGCAGGGTGCTTGTGTCAATCATGCTCTTGCTGGCTGCCTGCTACTTACGTGGTTTACGTTACCAAACAATGGGAACAGGAGTATGCAGCTGGAGTAGAGTGCTGTCGCACCTTGCGCATGCATAAGATGAATAGTAGAGGGACTTAGGGAGTGAGGGTCCGTTAATTAGGAGATCAAGTATGGATTTCGAGAGAGGTTACAAAAGAATTCAAAAGATATCTGCGAGGGACCCGACTAGGATTATTGAGGAGGGTTACTTGCTATGGACTTGTGCACTCCAAACCACAAGACTCAAACACGAGGCAACACGAGAGCTTCGTAACATTCTACAAACAATTCTATATGCATGCAACGTTTAGTCAGTGGGTTTGACTCGAGTTTGACCTAGCATCTACACGCTTCACACAATTACAGGAAAATTTTTAAAAAGTTCATATTTTTGGCTTCTCCAAAAACCCGGGTTGTTACAGTCCACCCTCCTTACAAGAATCTCGTCCTCGAGATTTTGGAGTTAGTGTCGGTAGATAGGATGGTCCTCGTTGTTAAGTCATATGCGCAGTGCATTTGTTTCACAATTGGAGTTTGAAAAAGGAGCTTCTTGGAAAACGTTGTTGGCGTACAACTTTTTAAATGGAGAAACTTATTTTATAAAATCGGGAGAGACCTTTTGAAAGGTCAAATCGGGGTTTATCACAATTTTAGTTTTGAAAAGGGTCCTTTGTGAGAATTTAGGAAAAGTTCTTTTAAAATAGTGGTGAGAACTTTTGAAAATTCCAATTTTTCGAATAATTTTGCTTTACGGGTTCTGCACATAAAAAGGATACAACCTTAGGAGTTTGAAATCAATACAAAAGTGCTCTTGAAAACAGGTTGTACCCCATTTTGGTTTTAGTAGCTTAAATCAAAACTGTATAAATGGTTTTTGCTTTCCAAATTTCCTATAAATTGATTTTAGAAACCTTTGGCCTTTCGAAATGGAAAGTTTTTTTTTTGAAATGAAATCACTTTATAAACTTTTCCAAAAAGGGGTTCTTTGAAAAGAGGTATTTTTAAATTGTTTTCTCAATTTGAAAAGTAACACTTTTATAAATATTTTGCGTTTTGCTTTGAGAGTAGGGTTTATTTGAAAAGTACTTGGCTCATCGGTTGAAATCAAAACTTTTTAAAACAAGACAGAGCCAGGTTTCGATCCTAGAATCAAATGACTACAAACCTTTTCAAAAGTATGGTGAACACAGAGCTTTTGTCTTTCGTAGACGAGTTCACAACACCTTTTGAAAGAAGGTTGGTTTCCAAATCGCTTTCGCAAAGCTTTTGAAAGTTAATATAGGTTTGGGAAAAGAGTCAAAATCATTTTTTTGTGGGTTTTGAAACTGTTTTCATTTAAGATGGAGTTGCTTTTGCAAACGGGAGAAGTTTTCAGCACATGAGAGAGAGCATTTTGAACATGCCTGGTTGAAAATCAAGGACAATTTTTGAAATAGATGGGTAAAGTTATGACGTTTCGGCTTAATATGTCCAACCGGGGGTCAAGATCATTTGTCTAATCGTATTACGGCCTTGATTTTTGCCTGGAGTCACACGTAGATAAAATACTTTTATAGTCTTCACTCAGGCAATATAAACGCAAGAAGCATAAGAAACAAAAAGATCCAAGCACTCAAGCAGCATTACAACCCCTATATGCATAGTGTTGACTTAAGGCGACTCCTAAGCCTTTGAGTCTCACACATCTATCGATCTTGCGTGGGCGACATAGGGAATCATTTCCTAGTGGTCAACTTTTCAGATCGGGGATAGTCAGTTAGTAGTAGAATTCAAGGTAAAGACGGGGAATCAAGTGTTAGTAGCTATGTCTCCACTACAGATAGAATGTTTGGCTTCTAAACTAGTGTTTGGTACTAAAGGTCTCGTCCTAAGGTCAAGTATGGCTCTAATACCAACTGAAACATCCTCAATTTTCCGCGAAGGGAAAATCCACGGAATGAATTATAATATGATGAAACCAATAGTTGATTCCATCATATTATCATATATCAGTCGATATCACAGTCATACATCATAAGATTACAAGAATACAAGATATTACATCACTGGGGGATACACCTATTATAGAGTTAATCTAGCGGAAGACTATCGAGTGAAGGCTTCTCCTTCACGAGTCATCATCAGAGTTGACGTAGTGCAGCGTAGATTCCATCTCCAAACCAAACTTGAGCGTAGGCACGAGACCTCCTAATCCTTCTAAAGTCAGCATCTCTGAGAAGCAGGAAATCTGCACACCGCCAGATGTGTGTAGGCCATGGTCAGCACCGATGAGCTTTAGTGGAAAAAGATAAACAAGGGATCTGGCGATCCTAATATTTGGCTGTGGTTTGCATTCTTAGCGCATGAGAAGTAAATAACAATTGTATCATAATAATAATATCCAATTTTTAACACATTCACCACCACACCATGTCCATCCACCAACCAACCATCCCAAACCATCTCCACACCACCACACCTTATCTCATCTCACACACTCACTCAGTCGACAGCCAACTCCCTCTCGGCCTTGTCTCAACGGCCCGCGACCCCCAAGGCTCACGACCGGAAAATACCCCAACCCTGGAGGGAGAAAAGAAGGACTCATCTCCTATCTAGTTGAAGCGAAACCCAGGAAAGGTCCATAGCTGACAAGTCAGCATATGTATCGATCGATCAACCATACACTCTGCAGAGGTTTCACATACCCACATGATAGCCATCCTCGACGGTGCCCCGTCTAGGCAGATTCTGGCTGCTTGCTAGCCTAGAACGATGCCACCCTACCTCTTAGCCCTGGAACATCCCAAGTCTAGTCTGGGATGGCTGATACTGGGAGTCGTAGACAGAGATGGGGCCCACCGGATGTCAAGAGCCTGTCCACAAGGCCTCCTGAAGTCTCGGAAGGGTGTGGGGGAAAACCGCGCAGCCTGTACCTCCTTGCACATGTTCGCCTAGCAGTAGTGGCATCGCTCTACCAAGTAGTCCGACCGTCCTGCACCATATAGGGCGAGTGGGATGTAAAGGATTCCCGGTGAATCTGAGTACTAGTAAGTCCTTAGGGGTGACCAAGCCAGATTGTCTTCATCGGGGTTTCCATTTTATGTGCCACCACAGCACCTCTACCCCGGGCTCCACCTCTCCGAGGTTCACACCCAAGGCCACCTCCAATTACCATTTACCCGCCATAGGTATTCCATATCCAAGTGCCCAGGTAGCACCACATGGCAAGACTCGCCCTAGGCTCGTTGTTATTCCAGCTCGGTCGACACAACCCTCACTCTCCACGCACCCAAGACACACGCAGCACGCTCACACACCACCAGTCTGGCACCCATAGCCAAACCATTCCCAGGGGGTTCACCACCAGCATCACATCCCCGATATAATGCGAAGTGGAGTTAATAATAAGTATAGTGGTGTATTATGCAAGCAAGCAGGCAAGTAAGCATATATAAGCGAGCGAATGCGCAAAGCAGGGTGACGTGGTAGAGTGGGTTGCATCAGGTATAATCAGGTAGTAGTAGTATGCAAAGCAGGCGATGACGGCGGACGCACGCACGCATGGGCATGGCGTGGGCGTGGCGTCACTGCAGGAGAGGCTAGAGGCGGGGGGGGAAGAGATGTGCTGGTGGCGGCGGCCGAGGGAGAGATGGCGAGGCCGAGGGTGGCGTCCGGCTTTTGTAGTGCGGGGCTTAGGGCTCGGCCTAGGTCTGGCATGCCACGGGCGGCAGCGATCGCAGTGAGGAAGAACGTGGCGCGCATCGGGCGGCTGCTCGCGGGAAACTTCGAGAAGATAGGGTAGGTGAGTCGCGGCGTGGTCGAGCAGTGCGGCTTGGTGCTCGTCGCGACGTGGGGCGAGGCGCTGCGGAATCCAGGCGCGTTTGCGTCGCGGCCAAGTTGTTTCTGCGGCTGGGGTCAGGGCGTGGCTTGCTTTCGCGGGGCGCAGCGCAGTTGGCCACGGTGCATACCTACGATGTGGCTTGAGGCGGGGGCCCGGTGTCATGCGCGCGGAGGCATCCAGGGGCTGACGGCGTCGCTTGGCTCGGACGGAGAACCAAGGATGGCGCGGGACGTACGGAGGAAGAAGAATGGCGGAAGCAGTGCGACGGAAGGAAACGGCATCGTTGATTTGCTTTTTCCCCAGCCGTTGACAAGCGGGTCCCACAAGGGAACAGCCTCACATGCAGAGCGGCTTCGCTTGCGTGCGGTGTATGCGGACGGAGGCGAGGTATTTTGGCTGGCCTGTGGGTCCACTGATGGAACATCAGCATGCAGCGGCGCTGCTTAGCTCTATGCGGTGCTTCTGCGTGCATTGGGCACGTGAGGGCAGGATGGGTTGGTCGCTGTTGCTCTAGGGCTGGGCCGGATTGGAGGCCAAGGCCAACGAGGAGCTAGCTGGGCTTCGGTATTTGCTCATGGGGCAAAAATACGTATACACCATACACGTATATATATGCGTATAGAGCCTTGCAGGGTGCTTGTGTCAATCATGCTCTTGCTGGCTGCCTGCTACTTACGTGGTTTACGTTACCAAACAATGGGAACAGGAGTATGCAGCTGGAGTAGAGTGCTGTCGCACCTTGCGCATGCACAAGATGAATAGTAGAGGGACTTAGGGAGTGAGGGTCCGTTAATTAGGAGATCAAGTAGGGATTTCGAGAGAGGTTACAAAAGAATTCAAAAGATATCTACGAGGGACCCGACTAGGATTATTGAGGAGGGTTACTTGCTACGGACTTGTGCACTCCAAACCACAAGACTCAAACACGAGGCAACGCGAGAGCTTCGGCACATTCTACAAACAATTCTATATGCATGCAACGTTTAGTCAGTGGGTTTGACTTGAGTTTGACCTAGCATCTACATGCTTCACACAATTACAGGAAAAAATTTAAAAAGTTTGTATTTTTGGCTTCTCTAAAAACCCGGGTTGTTACAGCATGGGGCGAGAGGCGGTCAGGAGTTCCCCTGGCTTTTTATGTGACCCTCACGCATCCTTTTCGTTCAGAAGGAGGGGTGTAATATGACAAGCTACCCTTGGTGGGCGCGAGCAGTGACATCTCCGGTGAGCTGCTATCAGGTAGTCCAAGTGGAGGCCCGTGCCTCGTTCGATAGGGGTCGGCTAGCGGTCCTGAGACGCAGTCCAAAAGTACCAGAGGGCTTCTCTAGTGGGTCCCAGGGCCGTTCGATCAGCCCTAGGGGCTCGGCGCCTCCCTACGGTGGGATCCCATTCGGAGACCTCCCTACTAGTCTCGGACATGACTTAGGGCTCCCCAAGCATTTGCTTGCTTGGGCTTTTGGCTATGTTCGGGCTTGCCCACAGTCATCCCTGACTCTGTTGTCTTGGGGCGGCTGTCGAAACCCTTGGGGGGCCCATCCTTCGAACCCCTGGACCGTAACAGGCTCGGTGCCCTTTTTGTTGCATTTTTCTGAACCTTCGAGTGCGAGCTTGGGTGGCTTGTTTGCCGAGCCCATCGAGTGCGAGCTGGGGTTGCTGGGTCTCGGCAGGTTTGCAGGAAGAGCCCCCGAGCCTCCGCATGGAGCGAGAGGGCGATCAGGAGTTCCCCTGGCTTTTTATGCGACCCTCGCGCATCCTTTTCTTTCGGAAGGAGGGGTTGTTTGCCGAGCCCATCGAGTGTGAGCCGGGGTCGCTGGGTCTCGGCAGGTTTGTAGGAAGAGCCCCCGAGCCTCCGCACGGAGCAAGAGGGCGATCAGGAGTTCCCCTGGCTTTTTATGCGACCCTCACGCATCCTTTTCTTTCGGAAGGAGGGGTTGTTTGCCGAGCCCATCGAGTGCGAGCCGAGGTCGCTGGTTATCGGCAGGTTTGCAGGAAGAGCCCCCGAGCCTCCGCACGGAGTGAGAGGGCGATCAGGAGTTTCCTTGGCTTTTTATGCGACCCTCACACATCCTTTTCATTCAGAAGGAGGGGTGGAATATGCCAAGCTACCCTTGGTGGGCGCGAGCGGTGACACTTCCGGTGAGCTGTTATCGGGTAAGTCCAAGTGGAGGCCCGTGCCCCGTTCGATTGGGGTCGGCTAGCAGTCCAGAGACGCACTCCAAAAAGTATCAGAGGGCTTCTCTAGTGGGTCTCTGGGCCGTTCGATCTGCCCCGGGGGCTCGGCGCCTCCCTACGGTGGGATCCCATTCGGAGAACTCGCTGCTGGTCTCGGACACGACTAAGGGCATCTCGAGCGATCGCTTGCTCGGGCCTCGGCCATGTACGGGCTCGCCCATAGTTGTCCCTGACTCTGTTGTCCTAGGGCGGCTGTCAAAACCCTTTTGGGCCCAGCCTTTGAACCCCTGGACCATAACGGGCTCGACGCCCAGTTCCTTAGTCTGGAAGGAGTCAACTGGGGGAATATTCCCCTCCCATCGGCTAACAACGGCAGGCGCACATTTTGAGGTGGTTTCTTGGGGCTTGCTGTTGCTGCGGTTGGATGCGACGCGATGTCAGTGGACAGGACATAACCGTTCATGCGATTAATGAGGAAAAGGTGGGCGTGTGGGCGGTAGAATCGGATCTGGATTAACTGTGCCAGATTTGAGGGAAACTTCCCCGGTTTCGTCACCCGTCCGTTTCATCCACTTCCTGCATAAATACATAACAAGCCTCACCCCTCCCCTCCTTACCTTGCCTGCACTTGTCTTTTCTGCCTCCGAGCCGTTGCTAAGAACAGGGAGCGTCGGGGAGAAGAAGGGTGAAGGGCGAGGGAGAGAGGAAGAGCGAGAGAGAGAGAGACTTACCACCGTAGCAGCATCCCCCCTCCCCCATGCAATGGCCGGCGGCCCTGTCATCCTCCTGGTGGATCCTTGGGAGTCGTACGACGTGTCCATGGAGGTGCTGCAGTCGCTCGTCAATGACGGCCTTCTCTGTCCGATCACCGACCCCGATAGGCCGGAGTGGATTTCTCTGTTGGGCGAGCCGGAGCCGAGGCCACGCGAAGGGTACGTCGTGAGCTTCACATCTTTCCACGAGCATGGTCTCGGCGTGCCGGCGGACCGATTCATGGGGGCGCTCCCACATTACTATGGGGTGGAGCTACACAACTTCAACCCCAACTCCATCATGTAGGTGGCCATCTTCGTCGCCGTCTATGAGGGGTATCTGGGGATTGCCCCTCATTGGGAGCTGTGGCTCCATCTCTTCTGAGTGGGGCATACCACCAAGCCGACGGGCACGGCGGGTATGAGGAAGATGATGAGGGCCGGTGGCTACACTCTCTAGGTGCGCCAAGATCGGCAACAACTTTACATCCCGGCCCAGCTCGCGTTAACCAATCGCCGCTGGTACACCAGCTGGTTCTACCTCCGTAACGATGACAACGGACTTCCCCCCTACACCAGGCGGATCATGGAGGACTGTCCGGAGAAGTGGAGGTATGGCATCCCGAGGGAGGATCAGCCCAAGTTGTAGCCACTCCTGGAGGGCCTGGAGAGGTTGCGGGACCACGGCCTTACGGCGGCTGTGGTCGTGGTAGCCTTCCATCGCCGAAGGGTGCTGCCGCTGATGGCTCGGCGGTGGCGCCTGTTTGAGATGAGACCGGATGAGCCGCTTGATGGCATCCGGATGTCCACCGTCGCCCTCTCTGACGAGGAGGTTCTTCGTTGGGTGAAAGGGACGGTGGATGGGTGGTCGGAGAGCGGTGGTTTGTACCCGTTCCCGATGCGCCCGTCACTGGGGTACATAACTCTGGTAAGTCACGCGTTGCTGCCGCCTCCGAGGCCTTCTTGCTCCTTACTATTTTCCATTCCCTTACTTATGTTCGATGTTCCAATAGGGGATGAGAGATGTGTGAGCCTCCCCGCCGCCCGTTCCCAAGGACGCAGCGTGGCGGGCGATGAACCGAGCGCATGCCGAGGCACAAAAGAAGAAGAAGAATGCAGAGGAGGCAAAGCATAAGAGGAAGATCCTTAAGCGCGAGCAGCTGGAGATGCGCCGCCGGTAGTAGAGGCAGGACGGTCTCCCATTGGAGGCATCCCCAACGCCGTCGCTGTCGGTGGATTCTTCGGACGAAGATGACGAGAGCGAGAGGAGGCGAGGTCCCCTGGACCATCTCCCCGATGTCGGGGAGACAGCGCCTGGGGCGTCGGCGAGCAGCCTAGCGTTTCTAGGGGGAGGAGGAGAGGGCGCCTCAGGGTCAGCAATCGCCCACCCCGGGGACGAAGCCGACGTGCCCGAGGCACGGACGTTAGGGAAGCGCACCGTCAACCTGTTGGGCTCGACGGTAGAGGTGGGGCAGGCGACGGCCGGGGCGACACAACTGTCCCCGCAGAGGATCGAGGGGGTGTTGGAGTCCGGCGGAGACCGATAGGCACCGACGGACACGGAGGTTGTGCCTCTACCGCCACCACCGTTGTTGCTGAGGAGGATAGCAGTGCCGAAGCGGCTGCATCCCCATTCGTGGTAAGTGTCTTTTTGGTGGAGTTTATAGTATCTCCCACTCGCCCCTTGGTCATACGCTGACCTTGGGAGTATTTTTGCTTCTAGCCAGAAGCGTCAGGTGGAGGTACCTACCTTGGTGCCACGTAAGGCACTCAAGGTGAGCACCAGCTCCACCGCTCACCGGGCGGCGGAGGCGTAGGCCGCCGCGCAGCGTGGCACGGCGTCGGCCAGGGCCGACCTGGGGGAGCTGGTTGCCCAAGAAGAGGCTCCCCAAGCGGCCACGGAGCAGGCGGGAGAGGAAGCGCCCAAGACCTCTGAGGCCGAGGTGGCCGAGGCCAGGGCTCCTAAAGTCGAGGCACCGAGCGCCGGGGCTCCCGGGGCCATCGAGGTCGAGGTGGTCGAGGCAAGCGCGGCGGACCCGGCAGCCCAGGATACGGAGACGGAGGTGGGGCAAGCTTTGGTGCCGCCCCCAATCCAAGACCTGCCGCCATCATAGGAGAGTGCCTGGGAGGTGGAGGTTCAGGCAACCTCTTCCGATGATACTTCCCGGGGGAAGGAGGCGGCAAACGTCGAGGCGGCCAACACTGTGGAGCAGCCAGTTCCGGCTTCTGGCGAGGGAAGCTCGGCCCTCGTGCGGGTACAACCCGAGCCCCGCGGGTGGGATCACCCACGTGTATTGTGGTTGAGCTGGGACAACCCTGAGGGGGAGCCTCTGTTCGCCCTCGAGGACGCGGTCGAAGGGGGCGCTGGGGCTCCTTCGAGCAATATCACAAGCTGGCGGTGCGGTCGCTGCGGACAGCGATGTCCATCATGGACGACGATCTACCTGGCGTCGCCTAGGTACGCATTCTCTTTTCTCGTGTGATGTCGTCTTGTTCTGAGTTTCCTCGCAACGTATGACCCTAGTTCTGCCTACCCAGGAGCTCGAGGCCTGGTCCCTCGGGAAGTCGTTGTTCCTCCATTAGGAGAGGGACGTCTGGGACCAGCTCGGGCAGCAGAAGGACCTGTTTGCCAATGCCAACAAGCTTCTATCGGTGCGGAGCACGGAGGCAGAGGACCTCCGCCTTCGCTGTGCAGATATGAAGGTCGAGGCGGCCACGGCTCGGGAGCAGGCCGCCCCTTTGGTGGCGCGGATCAAGTAGCTCGAGGAGGAGCTGACCCGGGTTGCCTGTGAACGGGACACCTTCAAGTCCCGGAATGAAGAGGCGACGGTCTCTACCATGACCGTCGCTGGGCAGTTAGGGGCGGAGCAGGGCGCGCATCTGTTGACGAAGGGTGCCCTAGATGAGGCCCTCAAGGTGGCCGAGGCCTCCCGGGTCGATGCCTTGGCCTAGAAGGAGAAGTATGAGGGTGAGTTTTGTTCCCTTTATTTTACTTGTTTTTCTTGCGTTCGGCCCCTAACTCCCCAATGTGATACAGAGCTGGAGAAAGAGGCTTCCAGGGCAGCCGAGGCCTCTTGGGTCAAGGTCTAGCATTGGAAAGAGAGGGCCGAGGCCTCTCAGGTCGTAGTCCAGCGCTGGAAAGAGAAAACCAAGGGTGAGTCCCGTAGGGCTTTGCCCCTGTCTAGCCTATTTTCCTTTTGCGCTTAACCACATCCTGCTTATTTTGGCACAGTGTTGGAGAAGGAGGCTTCCCAGGTGGCTGAGGCCTCAGCCACAGTGCAGGCGGTGCTCGAGGCCGAGACTGGGGAGCATGACGCGTAGCAGAGCATAGCCCGTACCGTCTGTGAGGCCCTGGAGGTTGAGGGGGTCCAGTCGGGTAGCTCCCTGAGGAGCCGCCTGACTGCGTTGAGTGGCCAAGTGCGTGAGCGACTTTGGGCGTTGCATACGGGCGTCAAGCGCACCGTGGCCGTCGTCTCCTTGCACTACGCCGTCAACCTTGAGGCTGTCAGCGACGGTTACGTCTTGCCTGAGGACGACGAGGAGGCCGATGAGGAGGTCACGAAGCTGATGGAGGCGGCCAAGGGCCCTGGCACGGCGCTGGCTAGCCTGTTCGAAGAAGAGGTGGTTCCTTCCGCACCAGCCGCCGATGCACCACCCTAAGCTTTGACCTAGGCCAAAGGGGCCATGTAAACGGATTAGGTGATTTTCATACCATGACATTTATGGCCGTCGAGGCCTTTATAAAGTACTTGTGTGTGCTTTTTAACTATTTTTTCTTTATATTGTTTTTCGGAGCCTCTGTCCTCTGCCCCGTTTCTAGACAAGTCTTTTGCAAAAAACTTCCTCGGAGCCTAAGCTGCCCCTCCGGTGGAAGGTGGTGAGGGAGGTGCCATAGCCCAGAGGCGTAGGCAGTCTCGCGGCTCGGCCGGCCTTTTGCCCTCGAGGCGTGCTTTCGGTCCTTAGGTTTTTTACAATTGACCTGTCAGAGTACGCGAGAGAGTTTGGCGTAGAAATTTATTCGAAAAAATGATTAAAAAATAGTGCCTAGGACTTAGGGGGTCCCCCCTTCTAGCCCCCGAGGGAGGCTCGGTTCTGTAGAGGTAGAGCCGAGTCTTGTTCGAGCCCCGCGGTGGGCACCTCTGTAGAGGCAGAGCCGAGTCTCCCTTATAACGTTATCGCAACGTCGATCTCCTGTCGAGGGGGGGGGTTTCTCGAAAAATTAGAACAACTAAAGAACGCTTCTTTAATATATTTCGAGAAACAATGTATACAATGCTTGGAAGTTTAAGGGTAGAAACGACGTAGCTGTTCTATGTTCCAAGCGTTGGTGAAGATTTCGCCCTTCTCGTTCGCCAGCTTGTAGGTCCTGGGCTTTAGCACTTGGGCAATGATGTACGGCCCTTCCCATGGCGGGGTCAACTTGTGGCGGCCCTTGTTGCTCTGCCTCAGTCTCAGCACTAGGTCGCCCACCTTTAGGTCTCGGCTTTGAATGCGCCGGGCTTGATAGCGTCGTAGGGCTTGCTGGTACTTGGCCGAATGTAGCAGCGCAACGTCTCGGGTTTCCTCGAATTGGTCGAGGGCGTCCTCGTGGGTAGTGCGGCTGCTTTGCTTGTTGTAGGCCTATAGCCTTGGGGAACCATACTCCAAGTCGGTGGGGAGGATGGCCTCGGCTCCATAGACCAGGAAGAATGGTGTGAACCTTGTGGCTCGGCTCGGGGTGTTCCTCAGGCTCCAGATGACCGACGGGAGTTCGGCCAGCCATTTCTTGCTAAATTTCTTCAACTGGTTGTATATCCTTGGCTTGAGGCCCTGTAGAATCATGCCGTTGGCACGTTCTACTTGGCCGTTCGTCCTAGGGTGTCCTATGGCCGACCAGGCCACACGGATGTGGTGGTCGTCGCAGAACATCAGGAATTTGTGACCGGTGAATTGTGTCCCATTGTCGATGATGATGGTGTTTGGAACCCCGAACCTGTGGATGATATCAGTGAAGAACAATACCGCTTGCTCGGATTTGATTTGAGTGATCGGACGTGCCTCGATCCACTTGGAGAACTTGTCAATAACTACCAACAAGTGGGTGTAGCCCCCGGGGGCTTTCTGCAGGGGCCCAACCATGTCCAGTCCCCACATGGCGAACGACCACGTGATGGGGATGGTTTGGAGGGCTTGGGCCGGGAGGTGCGTCTGCCGCGCATAGTACTGACATCCCTCGCAGGAGCATACCAGCTTGGTGGCGTCGGCAACCGTCGTTGGACAGTAGAACCCTTGGTGGAAGGTGTTTCCGACGAGCGTCCAAGGCGCAGCATGGTGTCCGCAGGCTCCCACGTGCAAGTCCCAAAGTAGGGCTTGGCCATCCTCGGTGGTGATGCATCGTTGGAGGACGCCAGATGGGCTTCGTCTGTATAACTCATCGTTCATGAGGACGTATGTTTTGGCTCATCGCGCAAGCCGTTGGGCCTCGGTCCTGTCCGCAGGAAGCACTCCTCGAACAAGGCGATCAAGGAGTGGGACCCGCTAGTCTGCCCCTTGGTCGGCCTCGGGAGGCCCTGCATCGATTTCCATGGCCTCGGGCTCGGCCGCCGGGGTCTCGGTAATAGATGGGGCCTCGGGCCCTATGGTGGGCTCGACCGGTGGGCCCTCTTCTGCTACCGAGGCATAGTTCACCGAGGGCTTATGCAGGTCTCTGGCGAATATGTTCGGGGGGACCGGGGCCCATGCCGATGCCATCTTCGCCAGTTCGTCCGCGGCCTCGTTGAACTTCCGCACAATGTGGTTGAGTTTGAGACCGTTGAACTTATCTTCTAGGCGACGTACCAATTTGTAGTACGCCTCCATTTTGGGGTCGTGACAATTCGACTCCTTCATGACTTGGTCGATGATGAGCTGCGAATCTCCCCGCACGTCGAGACGCCGCACTCCAAGCTCGATGGCGATCTGCAAGCCATTGACGAGAGCTTCGTACTTGGCTGCATTGTTGGAGGCGGCGAAGTGGAGCCGAATCATGTAGCTCATATGCACTCCGAGGGAAGAGATGAAGAGGGCAGGCCCGCGCCTGCCCCGGTCTTCATCAGAGACCCATCAAAGTACATGGTCCAGCATTCCGCTTGGATTTGAGCAGATGGCAGCTGGGTGTCGGTCCACTCAGCCACAAAATCAACCAAGACCTAGGATTTAATTGCTTTCCGAGGCGCAAAAGACAGGGCCTCCCCCATGAGTTCAATGGCCCACTTGGCTATTCTACCCGAGGCCTCCCGATTCTGGATTATCTCCCCCAGAGGGAAAGACGACACCACAGTTGTCACAGAACCGACCAATTTATAAGAGCACAAGTACAAAAACAATCGCCGAAACGATCAAATTCTTGAACTTGAGCCCATATAAACCCGGTAGTCAACTGAAATCTCGAAGGATTTCAAACCAACTTGCATACAACCAAGATCACAGTAATTCAACATAACATATCGTACGTTACAACATTTCGCAGATGTTCGCAAATAGATTACATCATCACAGAGCCATCATTATTACAAAACAAGTCTTGTAAAACATGCGGAAGCAAATAGTTTAACTCACACACTCGAGTTCAAATACACATACTGGTTCGCTGATCATAGCCCGCAAAAGCATTCAGATAAGGGAACAGAGATCATGCCCATGATCTAGTCTTCATCACCCGCGGGGTGGAGACAATACTTACGAATCCACGATATAGAAGGTCATACGCAACAAGAGGGAATAAAACCCCCGAGTACGGGAATGTACTCAGCTAGACTTACCTTGAGAAACCAAAATAAATGACACCAAGGATTATGCATAGCTTAATGTAGTGGATCTGGTCGACACTTTCTTTTTTGCGTAAAAGCATAATAATAATAATCAAATCTTAGCTTTGGACTAGCAAAGTGACTTTTTAGCCATTAACTCATCAACTATATTAGCACTGCATACTAAGCAATCATTTTATTAGGGTGCAAACATTAATAACCATATCAGGTATTCATTGTGGCAATCTTATCATCATCATCCATTTAACCATATCGTTAAATTAATTGAATCTACGTTGCCGCTGCTCAGTCAAGTTCTCACTATCCGGGAGAGACGGCGATTCGAATCGATTTCTATCCAGCTGGAGGGGTATTCCTAAACACAAACCCTGCTTCTCCCGTCGGAGTCGCAAACAAGTCACCTTTGGTACGATTCAGGAGTCGCGAGTCCGATCAGATCGACATTCTCAGAGAACCACTCTGCCAAGGTTGTTCGGGACTCTAACCCGCCTTGGACTTATGCCAATGGCTCTCCGCACATCCTTACTACCTCTAGAATGCCGCCACTGCTCGCGTCCCCGGCCTGAGTTGAGCTACTAGGCTTCGCGGTCGGAACGACTTATCCGGCCAGCTAAGTGTTAGGCTGCGTTCAACATGACATGAGGACGTACATCGTATCGGTCCTTAAACGACTCAGACAGAGTCACTATGTTCAAACCTACACAAGACTCCACCCGGTCTTAATTCATTAATCACATGGTTCTTTTCCACGATAGCAAATATAGCCAACCGTGATCCGCCTCTTCCTAAAGCTCGCAGGTGACAGGAAATCACCTGACTTCTACCGCACTAAGCATGGCTAAGCAATTAACCCGTGCCTAAACTTAAATAGGATTCTAGTGCGATATCTAGACAAGGAAGGATGTATAATGCAGCAATTGGTTCCAACCAATTCCTATACTTAATGCATCATCAACAATAAAAGGTACTCAAAGTATTTGTAAAAACATGGGAGGCTTAATATGCTCCGGGGCTTGCCTTTCAGGAACGAGGAAGGCTGGTGGTCAGGGCACTCGGGCAATTCCTCCGCGGCGACTGCTTCGTCGGCTTCCTGCACCTCGGGTTCCTCCTCCTGGTTGGCTCCCTCGAACTCCAGCAACGTCACTCCCTCCGGCACACCTATTGCATGAATGCGCAAGATAAATATCATGGATGCACATGACGAATGTCAGGGATGCTCGGGGAATGCACATGTTCGCTGTAGTTTGCATATTCCAACTTAAGCCCTATTCAAATCACTTTACTTGCCAAGTTTATACAACCTAATGTATAATTGCTCATCTTCGGTTAATGACCTAGCACCTGCACCTAAGCATATTCTCAAGTTAGGCTAACCCCTAAACAATCAACGATTACATTGCAACAACATACACTCAAGCATTTGTATTTCAGCAAAATGAATACTATGTAGCGGTGCAGTAAACTAGCCATAACTAGATATTTATAATTCCAATTGACATGCAACAAGACAATCTGGAAAGCTTATGAAGTTGTCTACAATTCATTTTTAGACCTCCAAGCATGATTCAAACCTTTACCAGCTTGAATTCATAATTCAATAGAACTCTGTCCTCACAAGGCAGAGAGTAAGCAAAACTGGAACCTAACTTTAACAGCTGTAGTTTCTAAACTACTAGGCCAAATGCCCTCAAATTTTGACAAGAGCTAGATACATAACTTATCTACAACTTTTGTATTCATCAAAATCACAGAAAATCAAATCATCATGGGGAACTTTCCAAAGTCCCCAGATCTGTCCCGAGGGACATAATGCAAACAAATAATTATTAACTTATGATATAAACACTTAATTGGACAAAACCAATTTTACTGACATATCACACATATCACAAGAACACCATAAAGTAGGGTGTCCATCACCAAAACATTTCTTTTAATACCTTTCTTAATTTATTTCATTAATTAGGGGAAATAGTAAACATATCTGAAAACTACCCCATTAATTCTACAAAAATTACAGTAGACACTACATGCTCTAAGTAGACTACCATAGAAATTTCACACCATTTGAGTAAGTATAACAACCTACACAAAAATAGTAAGGCAGAATGGCTACAATGGCATAATTAGGAAACCTTAGTGAAAAGTGTCAAGCAACAGATTTCATATTTTTCCTTGCATCCTTAAGGTACTAGGACACTCTCCAACAAATTTCATAGTCAATGGATTCATAAATAAATTACTAAAATTCCCACAAGAATCATCCAATGATAAAAGGAAAATCTATAACTCAAAAACTACACATGCAATGACTCTCAAATTTTAACCAGAGATTCTACTAAGCAATACTAGCTTACCCACAAAATTTCACAATTTTTGGATCACAGAAACTCAAGATCTAATTTAAACAAGTTTGCATGCATGCAAAAACACATTTCAAGTTCCTATTTAATTCACCCAAAATTTCTACATAATGTGCTCAAGACATATTTTTCTTAAATACTAGACCTCACAGTGAGTCTAACAAAATTTGAATGACAGTATTTGGATCTACACAAATGGAGTTACCAAATTTACAAAACAACAGTCAACACTGAATTTTTGAACTATCTTTCTAGATCTGACTCACCGACAACCGGGACCCACTGGTCAGGGGACCTCGCCTGTCAGCGAAACAGAAACAGGGGAACGACGCGGGACGGTGCGGAAGCGGTGCTAGCTCGCCGGCGGCGTGGACTCCGGCGACGGGAAGGGTACCTCCACGTTCACCAAGACTTCCCGCACCGATTGAACCCCTAAACCTAGACGCTAGGGAACCCTAGGCATGCCGACCACGGAGAGGTCCAACTCCGACGAGCCTCGGACAGCGGCAGAACGACCAAGCGGCCAAACCAAAAGTCGAGCGGCTGCGCGGAGATGACGACGAGATAGAGGAGCTCAAGGCTGAGCTATGGGCGAGATAGAGCGAGGTGAGACACGACGGCAAGCGCGTGAGAGCTCGTCGGAACCAACGGCGGCAATGGCGCTCCGACGCGGGGAAGAAGAAATGTGGCCTCACCCTTGACTCACTGGCACAACGGCGAGGTGGACGAGCAAACAGAGGCTATGTTGGAGCTTTGGGTGGTTCAAATCGAGTGGAGACACGACGACGACGAGTCGCGAGCTCGGCGTGGCCACGGTGGCGATGGCGTCGCCCTTAGCCCGCCTCGGCTTGCACGGTGAAGAAGAGGGAAAGGGAAATGGAGGTGGGGTGAGCTGGTGGCGTCGTGGCGTACTGGAGGCACGCCCTAGCCTGACTGGTGGGGCCAGCGCCGGCGTACGGCCTCCACGGTGCGTCCATGCGGCAGCGACGGCCTGAGGTCGGTCGGCCACTTGGCCAGACGGAGACAGCCATCAGACTCGCGATCACTCGTCTGACGGCGAGATTTGGCGTCGATCAAACTCCTAAACCTTAGCTCAGTAGCGCAAACTTCCTAAACAAAAGTTTAAGCCCTATGTACCAGCTACAAAACTCCTTTAGAGACCAAAGTCTAATTCGCAAAGTATAGAGAGAAAATTTATGCCAAAGTTGAGTTCATGAAACTAAAAACTCAGTTTCATACTTAGAAAAATTCCAAGTGTTGAATCCAACCCCAAAACTGGCTTGTGGGACCCTTTTGAGCATGTTGTGCACATTTTCATGAGTTGGTCACAAAATAACTTTTGTTCCACATATAATTCTCTACAACTTTGCTTTAGGTTGCTCAGACATGCAAACATCCTAAGCTACACTTTTTAAACAGTCAAACATAGGAGCTCTAGGGGTCCAAATCGGTCAACCATGACTTGGAAACCTAATTAGGCAAAATGATCAACATGAACATTGTTCCTAATGACATTCTAAGTATGACTAAGGTTCTTAGAATGATATTTAGCCACACCATACCTTGGTCACACAAGAATCAAGCAAGGTATGTACTGAAACAATGAAAAACACATGAAATGTTACAATTGTTTCATAGTCATGTTTCACATGTTTCATGATCTTGTTGCATAGTACTAACTAACCATGTTTCACTAAAGTGTGTTGTATATGTTGCACTTGAGTGTTGTACCCTATTCATTTCATAAACAAACATACATGATACATGACCATATGTTACAATGTTTCAAGAGCATGTTTCATGCAATATGAACTCATAAATGGATGAATGATGCTCATGTTTATGAAATGCAAGTGCAATTGTGGAAGCCAAACACCTGGGGTGTTACAACCCTCCCCCTTATAAAAATCTCGTCCCGAGATTTGAAAAGCGTACCATTGTTGATAGAATTCCTTATAACCATCCCTCAAATAATCTTCCCTTTCCCACGTTGCATCGCGTTCACTACCCTGATTACTCCACATGACTTTGTAGAACTTGACCACCCGACTCCGAGTCACTCGCTCACGAGTGTCAATCACTCGAACCGGCTTTTCTTCAAAGGTCAAATCAGATTTTAACTCGATATCCCCCAATGGAACTCTCTCTTCAGGGACGCGAAGACATTTCTTCAATTGGGATACATGAAAGACATTGAAGATAGCACTCATCTTAGGAGGTAATTAAATCTTATACGCCACTTTACCACTTTGTCCAATAATTTCAAACGGACCAACATATCTCGGCGCAAGCTTTCGCTTCACACCGAAGCGTTGGACACTTTTCATAGGTGAGACCTTCAGATAAACGAAGTCTCCAACTTCAAACTCAATAGGTTTTCTATGTCGATCAGCATAACTTTTCTGCCTAGCTTGAGCTGTGGGCATGTGAGTTTGGATAGTACGGACTTGTTCTTTGGCTTCTTGAACAAAATCAATTCCATAATATCTCCTTTCACCGGCTTCTACCCAGTTCAACAGAGTTCTACACTTCCGACCATACAAAGCTTCAAACGGTGCCATCTTTATACTCTCTTGATAACTGTTATTGTACGAGAATTCAGCTAGGGGTAACCATTTTTCCCATGAGCCCTTAGCGGAGATGACACATGCTCTCAACATATCTTCTAAGATTTTATTCACTCGTTCAGTTTGCCCATTGGTTTGCGGATGATAGGCAGAACTTCTTACTAGCTTTGTTCCTAATAATCCGTGTAAGTGCTCCCAAAAGCGAGCAGTGAACTATGATCCTCTATCCGAGACAATAGTACGAGGGATCCCATGAAGTCGGACTATCTGGTTAAAGTACAACTCCGCATAGTCGGTGGGACGAAAGTCTATACTGGACAGGAATGAAGTGTCTTGATTTGGTCGAGACGGTCTACAATCACCCAAATAGAGTTAAAGTTCCTCACGAGTAGTAGGGAGTCCAACAATAAAATCCATACTTATCTCCTCCCATTTCCAACCTGGAATCGAGAGTGGCTGAAGTAATCCGGCTTTCATGTGCATGACCTTGACTCGACAACAAGTGTCACACCTAGCCACATAAGCGGCGATCTCTTTCTTCATTTTGGTCCACCAAAATCGAGGCTTCAAATCATGATACATTTTGCTACTACCGGGATGAATAGATAATTTAGAGGAATGAGCTTGGATATGATTTGATTTCTAAGCTCTCTATCCTCGGAACTACCAACCTATCCTTGAACCATAACACGCCTTCCTCATCATCTCGAAAATGTTTGGTTTCTTGCTCTTTCATCTTTGCGCTTGATGTGAAAACACACCGCATCCGTCTTACGTAGCTCGATAATTCGACTCTGAGAGTACAACCAGCAGTGATGTTGTGAAGGACTACAGGATGAAGGAGCTTCGACAAATGGACATCACTTTCAATCAAAGAGTGGCAATGAGACTTCCTGCTTAAGGCATCTGCTACGACATTTGCCTTGCCAGGGTGATAGTGCACTTGGAGGTTATAATCCTTGATCAACTCGAGCCATCTTCTCTGATGCATATTCAACTCAGGTTGAGTGAAGATGTACTTGAGACTTTTATGATCAGTGTAGATGTTGGACACATTGCCAAGTAAATAATGTCTCCAGGCCTTCAAGGCATGAACAACTGCAGCGAGTTCTAAGTCATGCGTTGGATAATTCACTTCATGCTTCCGAAGTTGGTGAGAGGTATAAGCAATGACTCTACCCTCTTGCATAAGAACACCTCCTAACCCAATACCTGATGCATCATAGAACACATCAAAAGGTTTCTCGATATCCGGTTGTGCCAAAACCGGAGCCGATGTTAGAAGAGTTCGCAGGGTATGGAAAGCCGCATCACACTCAGGAGTCCAGACAAACTTCATGTCTTTTTGCAGCAATCGAGTCATAGGCTTGGCTATTTTAGAGAAATCCAGGATGAAGCGACGATAATAGCCAGCCAACCCCAGAAAACTCCGAACCTCGTGCACCGAGATGGGAGCTTTCCAGTTCAATACTTCTTGCACCTTGGTGGGATCAACCATAATTCCACCATCGGACAACACGTGTCCAAGAAAAGGTACCTCGTGAAGCCAAAATTCACATTTGCTAAACTTTGCATACAGCTGGTGTTCTCGCAATCTAGTGAGAACCACCCGCAAATGTTCAACGTGATCTTCTTCATTCTTAGAATAGACTAGGATATCATCTATAAATACCACCACAAATTTGTCCAACTCGGGCATAAACACTGAATTCATCAGATACATAAAATGTGCGGGGGCATTAGTCAATCCAAAAGACATAACAAGATACTCAAACAGGAATCAGATCTCCGGTAGAGAATGCGGTTTTGGAACATCCTCGGGCGAATCTTGATTTGATGGTACCCAGATCTCAAATCAATCTTGAAAAGACTTTTGCTTTGGATAAGCGATCAAATAAGATATCTGTGTGGTGGAGAGGGTACTTATTCTTGATTGTAACTCGCATTCAAGGGTCTATAATCTACACACATGCGTAGGGATTGATCCTTCTTCTTCACAAAGATGGTTGGGCACCCCACGGAGATGAACTAGGACGGATAAGGCCTTTCTTTAGAAGTTCATTCAACTAGGTCTTAAGTTCAGCTAGTTCATTGGGAGGCATTCTATATGGCCTTCTAGAGATAGGAGTCGTGCTGGGAAGCAACTCTATCTTGAACTCCATGTCCCGATCCGGGGTAATCCGGGCAAATCATCGGGAAAAACATCCGGAAAGTCACACACTACTGGGGATATCTGCAATAGCCTTTGCTTGCACCGCATTAGCCGCACAAGAAAGATTGATGTCCACAGGTAGTTGCACCAGAAAACCTTCTCGATTACTAGCATCTCTCGAGCATGACTACTCTAGTCGATGTATCAATAAGCACCCGTGTTCTGCTCATCCAATTCATTCCCAATATCACATCGATACCCAGCCCCGGTAAAACTACCAGATCAACCTGATAACTTCGCCCCTCTATCTCAAATTGTACTTCCCCAACTACCAGCTTGGTTGGGATAACACCATTGGCAGCCCTAATACAATAACCCTCACCCTCAACAGTATATGTTTTCTGCATAAACTTGGATGCAAATGCTGGACTAATAAAGGAATGCAAAGCACCTGAATCAAATAGTACAACTGCGGGGTGTTGATTGATCAGAAACTTACCAGCAGTCACTACCTCTCCTGAAGGAATCTCAGTAATATTAGTGTGGTTCACCTGCCCCTGACGACCACCTTGGTAGTTATTCTTCTTAGGGTAGGGGCATTCCCTTGCCCAGTGGCCTGTCTTGTTGCAGTTCCAGCATGGCATGTTGCTTGGAGGAGCCCTAGAACTGCCCTGACTGGTAGTGCCCTTGGGAAGAGCAACTGTAAATGCCTTATGAAACCCAGTCTTGGCAGGATTCTTCTTCTGCGATGGGCGAAACTTAGCGGTTGACGCTGGAGGACAGAATGGAGCCCTCTGTGTGACGGGAGCCTTGGATTGTGAGGCACCCGCCTCATAGGCTCTCTTATGACTTTTTGAAGCAGCATACACAACATTGTTGTTCTCTTGTGATAAAGCATCACTCACAAACTCATTAAAATGAGCACACTTGCAATTTCCCATGGTCTTCATAAGTTTGGGGCTAAGTCCCCGCTTGAAACTTGCGATCTTTTTGGCATAAGTGTCAATAAACTCAGTAGCATACCTTGCAAGGTTATTGAAAGCCTGCAGGTATTCATTCAAGCTCTTGTTCCCCTGAGTCAGCTTCATGAACTCTGTATGCTTGATCGTCATGAGACCAGGAGGAATATAATTTCCCCTGAAAGCAGACTTGAACTGATCCCAGGTGATTTGGGCATTAGCGGGCATAGTGGACCGATGATGACTCCACCAAATGCTAGCTGGCCCATGCAGTTGGTGAGATGCGTACTCAGTCTTCAGCACCTCAGTCAAGCAGAGCAGACGGAACTTCTGCTCGAGAGTATTCAACCACTCATCAGCTTGTAGAGGCTCCTCAGCCTCCTTGAAGATCGGGGGTTTTGTGTCAAGGAAATCCTTGAAATCACTGTATTGATTTGGTTCCGGTCCTTGGCGTGGACAACGACCATCCCAATTCGCAATCGTACGGAGGGCCTCAGCCATAGTGCGCTGTCCTTCCGCAAGCATTGCTATCAATTCCGTTGGTGTGGGTGGTGGTGGCGGTGGAAGATCATCATCATCATCACCCACCGGCGTGAACGAGTCTGAGGCATCTCTGACAATGCGCAACCCAGTAATTATTGATGATGTCGGCACATTGAGAGGAACAGTGTAATTGTGCCAAACTGAATTTCTTGGACGAGAATGAAAACTTCATACAATAACATGAGGCAATAATTCATTCTCCAATCACCACATCATCAAGTAGATTACTAGCGCCATCGCAGGTGCATTCAAACATGACAAGTTTTAAACTTAACCATTACGATACGCGTCGAAGGGAGCGAATTAAAGTACATTACATGTCGAGTTCGAATTAAAAGAGTACATCCCCATCGGTCATCGTACTCAAGTCCATTACATCAATGATCGCAAAAGCTTAAACTAGCGAGACTTGCTAACGAACTACGCGTCAAGTGATCGGCTGTCCACATCGGGAGACACCTTGGACTTCTTACGGTCTTCTCTTCTTCTTCTTCTTCGGCTCAATTTGCATTATCAACCATCTGCACGTCCTCTCTTCTTCCTCATCGGCCTCAATCACTTGAGGTCCACCCACATTTGGATACCTTGGGATGGGGTGAGGAATAGAAAACAGACGGTTGTGTAGTTGATGGTGCTCAACCTGAAGCTCTTCAAGCTGTCCTTGTAGTGCTTGCTCCCTCTGAAAGGCGTTGTGGTTGGCCAAAATCCAACCCCGACGTCTTTCTTCTGCTAACTCTAAAGCTGCATCCTGGTGACGTGTCACACGATCCAACTCTTGTGCAGCCTCATCTCTCTCAATAGTGAGGTTCATCAGCTGGTCATGAAGCTCGTCTCTCTCAAGGCGTCTTGGTTTGACCCCACTATTGCAGACGATAATTTGCAATCCCACGAATCTCATCAACTTCTCGTTGAGCTCTCCCACATGCATTCGCCTTACGACAATACTTGCGGGCATGCAACCTGAACTTGTGCTGAGCTTCCATTGCCTTGCCGGCTTCATCAAGCACACTCGAAAGGGTGTTTTGCCTAACTCGACAAAGCTTCAGGACTGCCATCATAGCACTCATTCCAGCGTTGTCGCTCTGCACCCGTTCACCATGGCCTCGAACCAAGGCTCGACCAACGCCCCGAGTCCACTCACCTCGGTTCAGAGAGAGACACTCGGGGAATGGATGAAGCAGGTCCACCCACTAACTCATCCGAAGCTCATGCTATATCCATCAAGACATGGCAAAGCAACTGAAGCGGCTTCCCATGGGCTTTGCCCATCGGTCTCAATGCTCCACCCATGCCACAACGGTCTTGTGGGGTTTTTTGACACGATGAAGGTCACGACATACCATGGTACATCTCCCAATGGGTGCTTTGCCTCCACGTGTAGCTGGGTGTCTCCGGGTACCCAACTGAACTGAGCACCCTCTAGAGTAAAGTGGGAGTACCGAACTGGTCCAGAAAGGTGCTGCTACTAGTAGGAAACACGGGCGCGGCCATCTGTATCAAAAGGGGATGCAATTCACGTGAGAGGATTATTTTGCTGAGAGATTGCACTTTACACTTGGGGTAAGCAATTATAAGGGAGGGTAATGCAATATGAATGACATGAGTGAATATGATGCATGCGCGTTCTGTACGTCCTCAAAAACCTATTAAAATTTAAGCTTTAGCGGAATATACGGTGGCATACATATGTTCTCTCAATTAGCGGTAACTAGTCGATCTACACGGTGCGTTGTTAGCGTACCTGTAGAAACTTCATTGCAGCCCAACCCAACAAGATATAATGCTAATTACACAAGCAGTAACTAAGATACTCTCCATATAAACATCCCCCGATATATATACTTCGAGATCCAAACTACCCGACAAATATACCCACAATTAAGTACCTTCATATATACATGTATACAACATGTAAATACTCCAATAACCACAACTAGCTCTCCCTAGACCGGGGTTTGGACGGTCATGCTCTCACAACTCACACTTACCTTAGCGTAGAGGCAATTGATCCATACATTACCATTCAAACGAATGGCATCCATACAATATCACGCCGCATGGACGACGAAATAGAAACAATCAATTCCCCCAAGTTAGTAATTATATATAAGCCACCAAGAAGTCCTTAAGTGAGCTATAAAGGATGTGATCACCAGTATACCATAAAAATTTTGATTTTTGAACACTTATATATAACTATAAGTTGGAAAACCGTTTTTACAACAAAGGCTTTTATTTTAAATAGCCGTAAGACATGTTTAATGTTGAATCTAGCTCTGATGCCAGCTGTCACAGAACCGACCAATTTATAAGAGCACAAGTACAAAAACAATCGCCGAAACGATCAAATTCTTGAACTTGAGCCCATATAAACCCGGTAGTCAACTGAAATCTCGAAGGATTTCAAACCAACTTGCATACAACCAAGATCACAGTAATTCAACATAACATATCATACGTTACAACATTTCGCAGACGTTCGCAAATAGATTACATCATCACAGAGTCATCGTTATTACAAAACAAGTCTTGTAAAACATGCAGAAGCAAATAGTTTAACTCACACACTCGAGTTCAAATACACATCTTTGGTTCATTTGATCATAGCCCATAAAAAGCATTCAGATAAGGGAACAGAGATCATGCCCATGATCTAGTCTTCATCACCCACCGGGTGGAGACAATACTTATAGAATCCCACGATATAGAAGGTCATCGCAACAAGAGGAATAAACCACGAGTACGGGAATGTACTCACTAGACTTACCCGCTTGTGAAACCAAAATAAATGACACCAAGGATTATGCATAGCTTAATGTAGTGGATCTGGTGACACTTTCTTTTTGCGAGAAAAGCATAAGTAATAATGATCAAATCTTAGCTTCGGACTAGCGGTGACTTTTTAGCCATTAAACATCAACTATATTAGCTTTTGTACTAAGCAATCATTTTATTAGGGTGCAAACATTAATAACCATATCAGGTATTCATTGTGGCAATCTTATCATCATCATCCATTTAACCATATCGTTAAATTAATTGAATCTATGTTGCCGCTGCTCAGTCAAGTTCTCACTATCCGGGAGAGGCGGCGATTGAATCGATTCCTATCCAATTTGGAGGGTATTCCTAAACACAAACCCTGCTTCTCCTCCGTTGAGTCGCAAACAAGTCACCTTTGGTACGATTCAGGAGTCGCGAGTCCGATCAGATCGACATTCTCAGAGAACCACTCTGCCAAGGTTGTTCGGGACTCTAACCCGCCTTGGACTTATGCCAATGGCTCTCCGCACATCCTTACTACCTCCAGAATGCCGCCACTGCTCGTGTCCCCGGCCTGAGTCGAGCTACTAGGCTTCACGGTCGGAACGACTTATCCGGCCAGCTAAGTGTTAGGCTGCGTTCAACATGACATGAGGACGTACAGCGTATCGGTCCTTAAACGACTCAAACAGAGTCACTATGTTCAAACCTACACAAGACTCCACCCGGTCTTAATTCATTAATCACATGGTTCTTTTCCACGATAGCAAATATAGCCAACCGTGATCCGCCTCTTCCTAAAGCTCGCAGGTGACAGGAAATCACCTGACTTCTACCGCACTAAGCATGGCTAAGCAATTAACCCGTGCATAAACTTAAATAGGATTCCAGTGCGATATCTGGACAAGGAAGGATGTATAATGCAGCAATTGGTTCCAACCAATTCCTATACTTAATGCATCATCAACAATAAAAGGTACTCAAAGTATTTGTAAAAACATGGGAGGCTTAATATGCTCCGGGGCTTGCCTTTCGAGAACGAGGGAAGGTGGTGGTCGTGGCACTCGGGCAATTCCTCCCTGCATGGCGCTTCGTCGGCTTCCTGCACCTCGGTTCCTCCTCCTGGTTGGCTCCCTCGAACTCCAGCAACGTCACTCCCTCCGCACACCTATTGCATGAATGCGCAAGATAAATATCATGGATGCACATGACGAATGTCGAGGATGCTCGGGAATGCACATGTTCATTTGTAGTTTGCATATTCCAACTTAAGCCCTATTCAAATCACTTTACTTACCAAGTTTATACAACCTAATGTATAATTGCTCATCTTCGGTTAATGACCTAGCACCTGCACCTAAGCATATTCTCAAGTTAGGCTAACCCCTAAACAATCAACGATTACATTGCAACAACATACACTCAAGCATTTGTATTTCAGCAAAATGAATACTATGTAGCGGTGCAGTAAACTAGCCATAACTAGAGATTTATAATTCCAATTGACATGCAACAAGACAATCTGGAAAGCTTATGAAAGTATCTACAATTCATTTTTAGACCTCCAAGCATGATTCAAACCTTTACCAGCTTGAATTCATAATTCAATAGAACTCTGTCCTCACAAGGCAGAGAGTAAGCAAAACTGGAACCTAACTTTAACAGCTGTAGTTTCTAAACTACTAGGCCAAATGCCCTCAAATTTTGACAAGAGCTAGATACATAACTTATCTACAACTTTTGTATTCATCAAAATCACAGAAAACCAAATCATCATGGGGAACTTTCCAAAGTCCCCAGATCTATCCCGAGGGACATAATGCAAACAAATAATTATTAACTTATGATATAAACACTTAATTGGACAAAACCAATTTTACTGACATATCACACATATCACAAGAACACCAGAAAGTAGGGTGTCCATCACCAAAACATTTCTTTTAATACCTTTCTTAATTTATTTCATTAATTAGGGGAAATAGTAAACATATATGAAAACTGCCCCATTAATTCTACAAAAATTACAGTAGACACTACATGCTCTAACCAGACTACCATAAAAATTTCACACCATTTGAGTAAGTATAACAACCTACACAAAAATGGTAAGGCAGAATGGCTTCAAATGGCATAATTAGGAAACCTTAGTGAAAAGTGTCAAGCAACAGATTTCATATTTTTCCTTGCATCCTTAAGGTACTAGGACACTCTCCAACAAATTTCATAGTCAATGGATTCATAAATAAATTACTAAAATTCCCACAAGAATCATCCAATGATAAAAGGAAAATCTATAACTCAAAAACTACACATGCAATGACTCTCAAATTTTAACCAGAGCTTCTACTAAGCAATACTAGCTTACCCACAAAATTTCACAATTTTTGGATCACAGAAACTCAAGATATGATTTAAACAAGTTTGCATGCATGCAAAAACACATTTCAAGTTCCTATTTAATTCACCCAAAATTTCTACATAATGTGCTCAAGACATATTTTTCTTAAATACTAGACCTCACAGTGAGTCTAAATAAATTTGAATGACAGTATTTGGATCTACACAAATGGAGTTACCAAATTTACAAAACAGCAGTCAACACTGAATTTTTGAACTATCTTTCTGGATCTGACTCACCGACAACCGGGACCCACTGGTCAGGGGACCCCGCCTGTCAGCGAAACAGAAACAGGGGAACGATGCGGGACGGTGTGGAAGCGGTGCTAGCTCGCCGACGGCGTGGACTCCGGCGACGGGAAGGGTACCTCCGCGTTCGCCAAGACTTCCCGCACCGATTGAACCCCTAAACCTAGACGCTAGGGAACCCTAGGCATGCCGGCCACGGAGAGGTCCAACTCTAGCGAGCCTCGGACGGCGACAGAACGACCAAGCGGCCATACCAAAAGTCGAGCGGCTGCGCGGAGATGACGACGAGATAGAGGAGCTCAAGGCTAAGCTATGGGCGAGATAGAGCGAGGTGAGACACGACGGCAAGCGCGTGAGAGCTCGTCGGAACCAACGGCGGCAATGGCGCTCCGACGCGGGGAAGAAGAAATGTGGCCTCACCCTTGACTCACTGGCACAACGGCGAGGTGGACGAGCAAACAGAGGCTATGGTGGAGCTTTGGGTGGTTCGAATCGAGTGGAGACGCGACGACGACGAGTCGCGAGCTCGGCGTGGCCGCGGTGGCGATGGCGTCGCCCTCAGCCCGCCTCGGCTTGCACAGTGAAGAAGAGGGAAAGGGAAATGGAGGTGGGGTGAGCTGGTGGCGTCGTGGCATACTGGAGGCACGCCCTAGCCTGACTGGTGGGGCCAGCGCCGGCGTATGGCCTCCACGGCGCGTCCATGCGGCAGCGACGGCCTGAGGTCGGTCGGCCACTCAGCCAGATGGAGATAGCCATCAGACTCGCGATCACTCGACTGACGGCGAGATTTGGCGTCGATCAAACTCCTAAACCTTAGCTCAGTAGCGCAAACTTCCTAAACAAAAGTTTAAGCCCTATGTACCAGCTACAAAACTCCTTTAGAGACCAAAGTCTAATTCACAAAGTATAGAGAGAAAATTTATGCCAAAGTTGAGTTCATGAAACTGAAAACTCAGTTTCATACTTAGAAAAATTCTAAGTGTTGAATCCAACCCCAAAACTGGCTTGTGGGACCCTTTTGAGCATGTTGTGCACATTTTCATGAGTTGGTCACAAAATAACTTTTGTTCCACATATAATTCTCTACAACTTTGCTTTAGGTTGCTCAGACATGCAAACATCCTAAGCTACACTTTTTAAACAGTCAAACACAGGAGCTCTAGGGGTCCAAATCGGTCAACCATGACTTGGAAACCTAATTAGGCAAAATGATCAACATGAACATTGTTCCTAATGACATTCTAAGTATGACTAAGGTTCTTAGAATGATATTTAGCCACACCATACCTTGGTCACACAAGAATCAAGCAAAGTATGTACTGAAACAATGAAAAACACATGAAATGTTACAATTGTTTCATAGTCATGTTTCACATGTTTCATGATCTTGTTGCATAGTACTAACTAACCATGTTTCACTAAAGTGTGTTGTATATGTTGCACTTGAGTGTTGCACCCTATTCATTTCATAAACAAACATACATGATACATGACCATATGTTACAATGTTTCAAGAGCATGTTTCATGCAATATGAACTCATAAATGGATGAATGATGCTCATGTTTATGAAATGCAAGTGCAATTCTGGAAGCCAAACACCTGGGGTGTTACAACAGTCACTGGGTGGGATTCGAAGTAGTGACGTAGCTTGCGTCGAGCCAAGACTATGGCGTAGATCAGCTTCTAGATGTGGGGGTAGCGTGTCTTAGTCTCAGAGAGTACCTCACTGATGAAGTAAACAGGTCATTGGATGGGTAGAGCGTGCCCTTCTTCCTGCCTCTCGACTACTACAGCCGCGCTGACCACTTGGGTCGTTGTGGCAACTTAGAGTAAGAGGGCCTCGCCCTTGGTTGGCGGTACCAGGACGGGAGGGTTGGTGAGCAGTGCTTTGAGCTTGGTGAGGGCTTCTTCGGCCTCGAGGGTCCAAGAAAAGCGTTCAAATTTTCTCAAGAGGCGGTACAGAGGTAAACCTTTTTTGCCAAGGCACGAGATGAAGTGGCTCAGGGCCGCAAGGCATCCCATGACTCTCTGTACTCCCTTGAGGTCTCGGATTGGCCCCATGTTGGTCACGGCCAAGAACTTCTCCGGGTTGGCCTCGATGCCACGTTCTGAGACTATGAACCCCAAGAGCATGCCTCGGGGGACCCCGAAGACACACTTCTTAGGATTAAGCTTGATGCCCTTCTCCCTGAGGCATTTGAAAGTGATCTCCAGGTCGCCGACGAGATCACTAGCCTTTCGGGACTTGACCACAATGTCGTCCACGTAGGCCTCGACAGTTTGCCCGATGTGCTCACCGAAAACCTAGGTCATGCACCGCTGGTATGTGGCCCCTGCATTTCTGAGACCGAATGGCATGGTCACATAGCAGTACATGCCGAACAGGGTGATGAAAGAAGTCACAAGCTGGTCGGACTCTTTCATCTTTATTTGATGGTAACCGGAATACGCATCAAGGAAAGATAGGGTCTCGCATTTCGTAGTGGAGTCAACGATTTGGTCTATTCGAGGTAATGGGAAGGGAACCTTTGGACATGCTTTATTTAAACCAGTGTAGTCCACACACATCCTCCACTTTCCATTTTTCTTCTTAACTAATACAGGATTAGCTAACCACTCTAGATGGGATACTTCCTTGATGAATCCAGCCGCCAAAAGCTTCTGCACCTCCTCGCTAATGGCCCTGCACTTCTCCTCGTCGAATCAGCGCATGCGCTGCTTCACCGGTCTGGAGCCGGCCTTGATGTCCAAGGCATGCTCGGCGACCTCCCTCGGTATGCATGGCATGTCCGAGGAACTCCATGCGAACATATCGTCATTCGCGTGGAGAAAGTCGACGAGCATGGCTTCCTATTTGTTGTCGAGGGTGGCACTGACCCTCAATGTTCGGCCGTTGGAGCAGTTGGGGTCGACCGGGATGAGCTTGACAGTCTCCGCGGGCTCGAAAGTCCTGGCACGGCGCTTGGAGTCAGGCACTTCACTACCGAGCTGGTCGAGGTTGGCGATGAGGGCCTCGGCCTCCACGATAGCCTCAGCGTACTCGATGCATTCGACGTCGCAGTCATATGCATGGTCGTATGTGGACTCGACGGTGATGACGCCGTTGGGGCCTGACATCTTGAGCTTGAGGTAGGTGTAGTTCGGGACCGCCATGAATTTGGCGTAGCACGGGCGCCCTAGGATAACGTGGTAGGTCCCCTTGAATCCAACCACTTCGAAGGTGAGGATCTCCTTGCGGTAGTTGGAGGGAGTGCCAAAGCAGACCGGCAAGTCGATGCGCCCGAGGGGTCACGTGCACTTCCCCGGCACGACACCGTGGAAGGGTGCGGCACCGCCTCGGAGCCGTGACTGATCGAGCTCTAGGAGCTCCATGGTGTTGGCATAGAGGATGTTGAGGCCGCTGCCTCCGTTCATCAGTACATGGTGAGCCGGGTGTTGCTGATGATCGGATCGATGACGAGCGGGTACTGCCCGAGGTTTGGGACATAGTTAGGGTGGTCCTTCCGATAAAAGGTGATCACCTCCTGAGACTAGTTAAGGTACTAGGGAGTAGCTACCTCAACCGAGAAGACCTCTCGGCGTTCCCTCTTTTGTTGACGCGCCGTGAGGCACGCTGAAGGCCCACCAAAGATCATGAAGGCATTGTGCACCTCGGGGAACCCGTCGTCCTTGTCGTTGTCTCCGTCGCCGGCGCCCTTCTTCCTGGCGTCGTCGTTGGGGAGCCCGAGCTTGGCATAGTAATGTCGGAGCATGGTGCATTCTTCGAGGGTGTGCTTTATCAGGCCCTGGTGGTAAGGGCAGGGCTTCTTGAGCATGTCGTTGAATATTCCGTGGCCCCTGACGGGGCCTTGAGGGTTCTTGTGATCAGTGGCTATGACGAAATCGGCCTTGAGGGCCTCTGGCTTCCCTGGGCGCCCCTTTTTCTTTTTCTTCAAGAAACGAGAGGCTGAGGCCCCAGGGGTCTCGTCCCTCCGCTTCCCCTTTGCATCGCTGTCGGGGAAGATGGCCCCGACAGCCTCTTCATCTGAGGCGAAGTTGGTGGCGATGTCGAGGAGCGCGGTCACTGAGGTTGGTACGTTCCGGCCTAACTCTCGGACCAGGTCTCAGCAGGAGGTGCCAGAGAGAAAAGCCTGGACAACCTTCAAGTCACCGACGCTGGGCAACTCGATGCACTGCTTGGAGAATCGCCGGATGAAGTTTGGGAGAGACTCATTCGGCTTATGGCGACAACTCTTGAGGTCCCAGGAGTTCCCAGGGTGCACGTATGTGCCCTAGAAATTTCCGACGAAGATCTTTACCAAGTCACGCCAGTTGTGGATCTGCAAGGGAGGGAGGTGTTCGAGCCAGGCTCGCGTTGAGTCCGATAGGAACAAAGGGAGGTTGCGGATGATGAGCAGGTCATCGTTCGCGCTGCCTAGCTGACAAGCCAAGCGGTAATCGGCCAGCCACAACTCAGGGTTGGTCTCGCCGTTGTACTTTGCGAGGTTGGTCGGTTGTCGAAACCAGGCGGGGAATGGGGCGCCACGAATGGCCTTGCTAAAGACTCGAGGGCCAGGCAGCCCAAGAGAAGGACTACGGTCCTCGCCACTGTCGTAGCGGCTGCCTCGGTGCGGGTGGTAGCCTCGGGCGGGCCCATCGTTGTCGTGGCGTCATCACCTACTGACCACATCATGGTCGTCTTACGCCTCGCGTTGGTCGTTGAGGCGGTCGTGCACTAAGGGGGCCTTGAGGTGATCGTGCACCGAGGGTCATTTCGAGGTGTCCCCGCGTCGTTGAGACACGGAGCTTTTGGCCTGCTGTACCGCAGCGGTCTCGAGAAGGTCTCGGAGCTCGCCGCGAACCCGTCGCCCCTCCGTGGTAGAGGGCTTGGGCATCGCTCAGACTAGCATCGCCGCTGCCGCGATGTTCTAGCTAGCGCGATTGAAGATTGGGGGTTGCTCACTCCCTTTGTCATTGTTGATGCGGCGGTGGACGTCATGGGCCCTCCGCCGGGCCCTTCCGCCATCACCGCAACCTTGGTACTCCTGCTCAAGAGTGTCTCGGAGCTGCTGCAGCAGGAGTCGGTCTTGGTCGACTTTTGCCTAGAGCTCATAGAGCTGCTCTAGGTCCAGGCATTGGAGTTCCTCAGGGGCGGCGTTCACGTTCCGTGCTGCCCGAAGCTCGACGAGCGGAGGTGTGGCGTCACCCGCCCCTTGGCGGAGCAAGGTGTGGTTGCCTACCCCTTCACTCTCATTACTTGCCCCTGGCATTCCGAGCACGATGTGGAAACACTCTTGAGTGGGATGGTAAGTGCCTTCATCATCGGAGTCGGAGTAGCTGAAGCAGTAGTCGCTTGCGGCCAAGAAGAGGTGCATAGCTTGAGGGTTGCAAAGTTTATAGAAGTCTGCTCCGGCCCACGCCTCGTCCTCCTTTGAGGAGTTGGTGTGGGTGTGAGCTGAGGTTGTGGTCGAGAAGTCAAGGGCGAAATGTTGGTGGCATCCTGAGGGCTCCGCGTGAGCGGAAACATAGGCGGAAGCGTAGGTGGCGGCGGCATTTCTCAACCCGAAGGTGTACGGAGATGGTGCCATCGTCGGGCCTTGCTCCGTTGGAGTTGGCTCCTCAGGCGGTGGTGGTGCGGAACTTGATGATGGGGCGTCGCTACACATCACTGTTGTCTTTCCCCTGCCCAAGCTTAGGCCAGACAGGTCCCCAACCAGGGACCTTGTACCAATAGCCGAGCATGGGATACCGGTGGAGCGCGGCGCGTCAACCTGAGGTCATGCGGCGTTGGGGTGGTTCCACTCGCGCCGTGCATGGCGAGCGCGACGAGAGCGGTGGCCTGGGCGCCGCCTGCGCCCAGGCTGCCGGTGCGCGATGCCGTCGTCGGCTAAAGGGGCTCTGGGTGGGAGGAGTACTAGGTCGTACTCACGTCCTAGAGACATGAACTCTAGGCTCCCAAACCAGATCACCGTGCCAAGACGTAGTGGACGTATGGGATCTGCCATCCGGAACTTGTTGGGACGGTTAGGCTAACACGCAGTATACCCCTACCTAGCGCGCCAACTGTCGATGTTTCAGACCGGGGGGTCCTCAACCAACCAGTGAATTTGAACTGCATGCCCCTAATCTCAGATGGTGATGCAAAGAGACACAAGGTGTATACTGGTTCAGGCAATCGGTGCCCTACGTCCAGTCTGAGAGATCAGTCTTGTATTCCTTGCACCAAAGTGCTTGTAATAGGGGGTTACAAGCTGGGCGAGAGAGGGAGCTGGTCCTAGGTCTCTACGTGATGTGGTGCGGGCTACTTGAGACGTTGCTCTCAGGTAGCGGGGGAGCGTGAGTCTATGCGAGTGTTCGTCTGACTTTCTCCCTGTCGGTGTTTCGTGCAAGCACCGGCAAGTAAATTTATAGTAATGCGCGTTAGGCTCGGATGGTGCGCTAAAGGACACAAGATTTATACTGGTTCGGGCCAAAAGTCCCTACGTCCAGTTTGTTGCTGCTCGTGTTATTAGCACCGTGAACGGTTTGCAGTAAGGGGTACAAACGATCGAGAGAGGGACTGGTCCCAAGTCTCTGATGGAAGGGTTGAAGGGATGTCAAGAGGTTCGACGCAACTTGACTATGCGTATCTGAGAGTCATCTCGTTCGATCTCTTTTCCTCCCCCTCTTATGGAGGAAGCGCATCCCCTTTTATAGATGAAGGGGCTGGCTTTACAAGGGTGAGGGCTTTAGGATGCGTACTCTACTTAGTCTTGTGGCTCACGTCTACCCGGCCTGGTTCTTCATTCTGATGAGTGTGAAGGAAGATAAGCGCCTACAATACTGTCGATGTCCCTGTAGAATGTCAGGTTGGTTACAGTATGCTACCCTACGCAGGGTATGGGCCGTAGTACAATGGTTTTGACTTTTGAGCCTCCCCCAGCCTTGCTCCGCACGCCTTCTGGTTCCTATGAGTCTTCGTCGGAGGGACGCGGGGTCGGGGTCTGGAGTAGCGCCGTGGCCAAGGTCTTCTGTCTTGGTGGACCTGAGGGGTCGGGAAGCGGGCGCCACTCCCTTGGGTCCACCGCGTGGTGACAGAATATCCGTCGTTCGTCGAGATAGCAAATCCTTTTCTAGAGCGTAGTGGTTGTCGTATATCTTCATCGGGTTCCATGTCCCAGAGCTGAAGGCGGTGCCTACAACTCTATAGGGTGGAGAGCTCGCACCTGTGACACCTTTCGGGCTCTGCGGCGCCTGGAAGGGCCTAAAGCGCCCGTCCCGTCATCCCCTGGCAGTACTTTTCCTGCCAGGGTGCAGGGTATGGCTCTTGGAGCCATGGTTGACCTGAACGTCATGTCTTGCCCTGTCTCTATCATCTTGAAGGAACAGGGAGAAGTGGTCAGGTAAGATGAATCCAATCTTTAGATATGGAGCAGAGTGAGGCTTGTTTCTTGCCGTCGGGCGAAGCGGAGACCAATCCCTATCTCCTAGGCGAGACCGACCCTGCTCCTCCGGGGTCGGGCGAGGCGAAGTCTATCCCTCAGCCCTCGGGTGAGACCAAGCCCGCCCTAAAGGCGTCGAGCGAGACGGAGACTAGCCCTGGGCCCTCGGGCGAGACCGAGCCCACCCCAAAGGCGTCGGGTGAGGCGGAACCAAGCTCCTATCATTCTCGTGAGGGGTGAAGCAACGCTCTTATGCGTCCAGAAGTTTTTAACGTTCAGTGGTTATTGGTTCCACCTTCTGGGGTACCCCGGTATTAGGTCCCCGACAGTAGCCCCCGAGCCTCTAGGTGATTCGAATAGAACCGCCTGGAGGGTGTTTTTTGATTTCGTCGAGGTTACTTTGTCAGAGGGTGCGCGCGAGCGCACCCGATGGGTGTAACCCCCGAGCCCCCGGGTGATTTGAGTAGAGTCACCTGGGGGGTTATATCGGTCCCTTCGCGGGTAAGGCTGAAGGACTTAATTTTTCGTCAACTGGACATTTTTCCGAATGGGTCGTGGTATCCCGTTCGCTGGGAACTGATTCAGGGCTGACCTAACTGGTGCTTCTGCCCTTGATTTCGGATCATCCGCGGATCCTTTCTTAGTTGGGCCGGCCAACGAGCTTCTAGGCCCTAGGTGGGCCAAAGAGAAAAGAAACAGGCCTTTGTGGCTTGCGTTTCCCAGGTGGGTAGAGAGTCCGGTTTCGCCTGGGGAAGGCGATCCGTCCGTCGAGATTTTTGGGGTGAGAGGATAAGGACTGCGGGCGCATGTCCCGCGACGTGACGCGGTGGTGCGCGTGGTAGGCCCAGAGATCGAGGCGGATGGTTGCCCTTCTCACGTCCGTCGCCCCCTATAAAACCACGGGGTTCTCCCCCAAGGTTCCGTATTTCGCTCCCCTACCTTTGCGTTCCGAAACATCCGCCGCCAATCGTCCCAGCCTCTCACGCCCGCATCGCCACCGTCGACCGGCCTACGTTCGTGTTCCAGCCGCCATCAAGCTCGCGCCTGCCCTTCCCCCCTACTGCTTTAATGGAGTTGTGGGGCAGATCAAGCATCACCTCCTGGCGTCTAGAGGGCCTCGTCCGCTGTGGCCTTCTCTGCCCACTGTCCGCCGTCCAGGAGTGGTTGCTACCTGGCGACGAGGGTGAGCCGGTGCCGCCTGAAGGGTATGTCGTCTCTTTTGCCATCTTCCATGAGCGGGGATTCGGGGTACCCGCGCATAGATTCCTTCGGGGGCTATTGGATTAATATGAGGTAGAGCTGCAGCATCTAACTCCCAATGGGATTTAGCACATGGCAACATTTGTTGCCCCGTGTGAGGGTTTCCTAGGGATCGATCCCCATTTTGATCTATGGCGGTATTTCTTTAACATTAGTCTGTCAAAGAGGAAGATTGGGGGGAAAGACGTGAACGCGCCGATGGGGTGTGCCAGCATTCATCTGCGCCATACCCGGTCGAAGGGTTACCCATACATGCGTTTGGCGACATCCAACAAGGGATGGCACTCGCAGTGGTTTTACGTTAGGGATGACGCGAGTGCCACCCTACCGAAGTACACTAGATGTCTTATTGTGGACGTTCCGGACTCATGGGGCTGGGGTGTCCAGACCAAAGACAAGAAACACATCTCCGACCTTCTTTCCGCCCTCCAAGCCCTGAAGGGTCGGGGTGTAAAGGGGACAGGGATTATCGGTGCCTACCACGCTAGGAGGGTGGCGCCTCTGATGGCGCGTGTGCTTCCCGTGCATCGGATGATGCCCGGGATATCGCTTGAGGGGACGGTGCTTGTTGACGAGGCGCTCCCTTACTCGGAAGTGGCGTAGCGCATCAAGGAGGCAACGGAGCCGACGAAGGATTCTGCAGGCAGGGTCCTCAACATTGTGTATCCGATGCCCGGACACCCCCCAATGCGGTCGGAGCCTAGATTCCTTGAATTCGTAAGCTCTCCTCTCCCGTGCTCTTTTCTTTTTTCCTGGATCTCCATTTTTTAACACTTGCTTTATGACATTGGGACCAGCCGAGGGTGCTGGTTTTTAAGGATAGCCTAGTTCCACTACCGAAGGACAAGGTCGTGGCGGCGGCGAATCGACTCGCGGTCCGAGCGGGACAAGAAAGCAAGGGAAGAGATGAAGAAGGCGAAATGACTGAAGCAGGAGGCACGTGATCGGGGAGAGAACGTGAGTAGTGAGGATGACGACGATGACGATGATGATGATGACGACGACGAGGTAGCCGTCGGCGTGGATTGGGACGTCCTAGAGGATGAGGACACGCTGACGAGTGGCCACCCATCCGTGCAGGGGCCCTTCGCTTTCCACGCGGAGGGAAGTAGATCGATGAGGTCAGTGGAGGCCGGCGAGTCTGCCGCTTCGCACGGCGTGCCGGCCGAGGACCGGTGGATGGGGGGGGGGTGGACCTACCGCCGCTATTCTCGAGGTGACGATGGAGGGGAGCAGCTCCGGTGCTGCACCCCATGAGACGATGGAAGGGGACGGCTCCGGTGCCGCGCCCGACGAGATGACCCCCCTTGCCCCGGAGCAGGGGGTAGGCATGAAACGGTCCTGCCCAGATGAGTCAGGGCAGGGATCTGGGGATCCATCCCCAAAACACTTCCGCCGGCCGAGGACGTCAACGTAAGCTGTTGATTCCTCTGTTTTCATCCTTTTTCCAATTTTATTTTGACTTAATGGTTATTACCTTTGTGCAGGTTCTTGCGGACGGGTCACCCCCTAGGGCTGGCGCCCAAGAAGAGTCTCGCCCTTCAAGCAGGACAGACGGCGTCGCCTGGAGTCACCCCCGTTTTGGGTAGGAGTGGTGCCGACATCGGGGCCACGTTGGTCGACCCGACGACGCCCATGGTGGCTCCCACGCCCTCAGAGGTTACTAAACGAGAGGCCCCTCCGTGGCGGTCGTGGAACAGCCGGCCGAGGGCCGCATACCGCCGGTGGATGTGGTCGTGACCGCGCCAAGCCAGGATCAGCCGGGGGCGGCCGCGGCGGTGCTTGAGGACACAGTGCAGTCCGCGCCACCAGGGACCTAGGTGGATCCACCCGTGGCGCTCGAAGCAGCCCAGACGGGGGAGGGTCCAGCCAGAGGGTCCTCGAGTGCGGCGGTGGTGCCGCACAGGGTCAGGAGGGAGCCGCCACCGACCCCTTTGTCGGGAGGAAACCGCTCCCCTGCGCGTGGGGAGCCGCCGCTCCAGTGGATGGCCGCTCAGGACCCGACGTCGGCTCTTTTCTCGCTCGATGATCATTCCGAGAGCATGGAGCGGGAGGGTCTTGACATCGGGATCTCGAGCATGCTGAATGCCCTGGACCAGGCCAGAGGAGCCCTCCGTGAGGTCGTTATCCCTGCCACTCAGGTATTTTCTGGGCTTTCTTCTTTCTTCGTATGTTTTTGTGTTTTCGCATTTCTGATACCAGTCTTCTTCCTCTTCAGGTTCTTGTTGCTCGTAGTCGGAATAAATCCCAATTCCTCCACGAGCAGAAGGTGGAGTGGGATCGCCTCTCTGAGGAGGCCCGGCTACGAGCAGACATGGCCGCACAGCTTGCTGCCGCCCAAGAGCGGGAGACCCAGGCGCGTCAGGACACGGAGGAGGCCCACGGGATGTTCGAGGACCTGGTGGCAAGGTCTAAGCTGGAGGGAGAGGAGATTGCCAGACTCCAAAAAGAGCAAGACGAGCTGCTGCAGAGGAATGCCGCGGCTAATGAGAAGGCCGGCAAGGTCCTAAAGGAGCTGGAGATGGAGCGGGAACTCCGGCGGGAGGCCAAGAGTAGGGCCACAGCCCTCCAGCAGAAGGTGGATGAGGACATCGAGGTGGTTCGCTCTCTCCGGGCAGAGCTTGGTGACGCGGTGAACCGAAGGTTGAGTGCTGAAAACGCCTCCATCAAGCTGGAAAAAGAGGCTGCCTATGCACGAAGGACCCTTCAGGTTGAGAGCGACGAGCACGATCTTCTACAGGCTGCGGTCGGGGTGGTCCTTAATGCCCTGAATGTGACGGAGCCGGTGGAGACCAGCCCGCTCGCGGCTCGTGTCGTAGGTATCACGGCTCGGGTGGGCCAGCTTGAGGAGAGTGCCTTCCATGCTGGGATTACCCAGGCCTTCACCGTCGCCCACGCTCATTATGGGAAGGAAATCAACCTGAAGGTGATGAGCGAAGGCTTCCCGTCCACCTACGAGGATGAAGAGCTGGAGAAAATGGAGAAGATGGTTGCTCCCCTTTCAAAAAACCTGGCAGACAGTCTGAAAGAGATGGTTCTCCCTCCGCGGAAGTAATTAGTCGAACAATTTTGAGAATAACTTATATGTAATATGTGGACAAGTGTCAGTATTTCTCGGGTCTGGACGCTTTTCGTGATTTTGCGTCGTAATTTTGTTTTGTTTGATTTTTTACGATCTTACCAATCTGTTCCCCTGAATTATACCGCTGGTTATAATGCGAAGAGATTGTTCCGAAAGAAAGAAAGGAGGTAGACGTACCTTAACCATCCCCCGAGCAAGGTCTGACCCCCTGCATTTGCTGGGGTCGGGGGTTGCTAGAGATCGAAACTATGGTTTTGGTGACGGGGTTGACGAAGTCCATGGACGTCATCACGATATTCCCCGCCCTTTCTTCCAACAGAAATCCCAAACTAGGGACTCTATGGGCTCGGCAAGGTGGGGCCTTCGAACCTGTGTCCCTGTATTGTTTGGCTCAAGCCCCCGAACCTTGTTAGGGTCTAATAGGGGTCGGCTGTTATTTGCGTGTCACCCCATCCTCGGTTTTCGCAATCGGAGGGGCTGAGTGAACGACACTTGCCTCGATGGCTCGAGTGTCGTACTCAACGAGCTCACTAACGGGTACGTTCGTGTGGAATCCGGGTCCATCATTTGCTGATGTGGTCGGTAGGGCCCTCTGGTGGCACTCCACAACTTCTTAACCCGCCTCCCGGCAGATGCCTGAGTTATTCGATAAGCTCAGGGGGCCCGATGGCCTCTCCTCGATGGAGATTCTGTGGGTTTGGCTCGGGGTTAGAATCGAACGAGAGAAGGTCGAGACGTCCCTGTTCGCTTCTAAGCGGGGTCAGGCAGGGCCGCTGGGGCTTGTCTCGGTTATCTCTCCCTGGCTCTGTTCAGCGTGAGGCGGCCTCGAGCCCTTCGCGGGCCGACCTTTGAACCTCGGCCTGTGGTCGCCTATATTGAATGAGGCGACAACCGTTTCGTGGTGCGACACAAATCGTTGGGATGTTTTGCCTATGTATAATATAATTGAAACAAAGGCGGGGTCGGTAACGTTACCATGGTGGCATGATTGGCAAAAAAGCTCCTACCAGATGGGCTCGAGCCCCGACATTTGTGACAAGGTTGGAATAACCTGCATAACATTTGCTATTCTTTGTTTTCGTGTCTCGGTGGCGATCCGAGCCGTTTGATTAACTTGGGTAACCTGACAGCTTCTTCTTTGGGGGAGATTCTGTAGGCGGACCCCTCTGATCCCTTCTTTGAGAAGGCAGACGTTGAGACTAGGGACGCGGGGGGCGTTGAGTATGATTTTTCTGGTGAACAGAAACACCGTAGCTATCGGGGCGTAGGGTTTGCTAGTTCATCCAGTTTTACTCAAAGCTTTGTGCCCGTATGCCACGCCCTTAGTTTCAAGCATACGGAGGGGTCGGGTGAGGGGGATGTCTAGACTGGTTGACATCCTCGGCATCCCCCGAGCGATGTTCGTATCCCCGCCATTTGACGGGGTCGGAAGCTCGTGAAAGAATTTTAATGCATAAAGTAAGAAAGCTGAGATGCTTATCTTTCTTTGGACGTTCGTTCGTCGTGTCTTCTGGGCTGAACGGCCGGCCCAGGAGATCCGAAAGGTCCTGTCGTTGGGTCATCCGTGGTCCTACATGGGGAGGCGAAAAGTTGTCTGCCTATGTGGGCGCCTTAATCGCCACGTCCGGAGCGGGTCAGTAGCGGGCCATACCCAGGCAGTGCTCAGTTTGACCAAAGGGGGACGCCTCGTCGACCGGGGTACATCCCGTTAGTTCCGGCGCGTCCCCTCAGATATCAATCAGCATTGATTCCGTATTTAAAGAGGGGAAGGGAGAGGGTTTTTCGTCCAACCTTTCGCCTTTCCTTAGCTACCATGTCTCCTCTTTAAATAGGGAGGGGGCGAGGAGTTTTCATCCCACCTCGTCTTCTACCTCCGAGCCGCTATCTCTCCTTCTTCTTCCTTTCCGCCGAACGCGTCCGTGCATCGCGGCACTTCCTGAGTGAGGAAGAGTAATGCTAGAGAGAGAGAAAACTCACAAATTTGCTCGTGAGTCTGGTGTGTGATGTCGAGCCGGAGGTTATCCAACGTAGATGAGATGGTGCGTGCTGCCCTTGCTGAGGAGTCGCTATTGTCGAAGGAGAAGAGGCGCCGGTGGGCGTCGTACGTCGTCGACTGCGCCATCGTCCGCTGTGCTCCTCCTTTGGTGGGAGGCGTTTCCTGCTCATACGCCGTTGTCAGGGTTATGGCTGGGGATGATGGCGTAGTCCCCAGATGCCATGGCGGTGGCGTCGCTATCGAGGTTGCGGCTGATGACGATGGCGTAGTCCCCAGACGCTCCGGCGGAGGCGTCGTAGATGGTGGCGCCTTCGAGGATCCAGCGAGGCGGCGGGATATCGGGATGCCACCGATGAAGAGCGTGGCACGGCGACCGCAGTAGACGAGCTGGCCCGTGTATATGCCCTGGGCGTCGCCGATGGAGAGCATGGCGCGGCGGCCGTAGTAGCACTCGTAGCAGAGCTGAGCAGAGACTGTAATGAAATAACCTTGTGGGGAAGCCCCTGAGTAAACAGTCGTCTAAATTTATAAGTATATTGTTCCTTTTTATAATGAAATCATTTTGTAAGTGATGAGTTTGTGCAAAAAATGAACAAAATTACATCCTTTGCTTATGGCAAGCAATTTTTTTTATCTTTCTCCCTTCTGCAGGAAAAATTTTGGCGCTTTCCGACCCTTCTCATGGTCTAAGTCATAAGAAGCTAGGAACATGGGCGAACTAATTCTGATTGAACTGGTGAGCAAAGAGGTTGCAGCCGCTGGGGCGTGGGTGTCTCGTAGTCCTACCAGTTGTATTCAGAATCGGTCCCCAAAATCTTAGCCCTTGGGACTTGTTTATGAGGTGAACGGAAAACTTAGAGAATGTTTGTAAGTATAACACAGGAGTTTTTTTTGCAAGCGCAATATTTATATCACATATGTCACATGTTATGAACACATGCCAGCCCCCGAGTGAGATCTGACCCCTCGCCACTTGCAGGGGTCGGAAGTCACTAAGGGTCGGGGTTTTGTTATGACAAAATCTGATAAGGAAAAGTGTAAGCTTATTTTAAGGATAGAAACGACGTAGCTATTTGATGTTCCAGGCGTTGGTGAAGACCTCACCGTTGATGGTTTTCAACCGGTAGGCGCCTGGGTGAAGTACTTCTACGACGACGTAGGGCCCTTCCCAGGGCGGGGAGAGTTTGTGGCGGTCCTTGTTGCTCTGCACAAGACGGAGGACGAGGTCTCCGACGTTGAAGGCTCGGCCCCGCACCCGTCGGCTGTGGTACCGTCGCAGCGCCTGCTGGTACTTAGCTGAATGGAGGAGGGCGATGTTGCGGGCTTCATCTAGCTGATCCATGGCGTCTTGGTGAGATGCTTCGGCCCCCTTTTCGTCGTATGCTCTGATTCTTGGTGCTCTGTAGTCGAGGTCCATTGGGAGAATGGCCTCGGAACCATAGACCATGAAGAAAGGTGTGTAGCCGGTGGCCCGGCTAGGAGTTGTCCTTAGGCTCCAGAGCACGGCTGGGAGCTCAGCTAGCCAGCATGCGCCGAATTTGTTCAATCGGTTGAAAATTTTGGGTTTGAGGCCTTGAAGAAGCATGCCGTTTGCGCGCTCGACCTGCCCGTTCGTCCGGGGGTGTGCGACGGCTGCCCAGTCGATCCGGATGTGTTGTTCATCACAAAATCGAACGAATTTCCTACCGGTGAACTACGTGCCGTTGTCCGTAATGATGGAGTTCGGTACTCCAAAGCGATGGACGATGTCGAGGAAGAACAGTACGGCTTGCTTGGATTTGATCGTGGATATTGGTCGAGCTTCAATCCATTTTGTAAACTTGTCTATGGTGACAAGCAGGTGGGTAAAGCCCCCGGGCGCTTTTTTGAGTGGCCCAACCAGGCGAGCCCCTAGACCGCGAAGGGCCACGTGATGGGGATCATCTGGAGAGCCTAGGCCGGGAGGTGTGTTTGCTGAGCATAGTACTGGCACCCTTCGTAGGTGCGTACAATTTGCTCGGCATCGGCTACTGCGGTGGGCCAATAGAAACCTTGTCGGAATGCGTTTCCAACCAAGGTTCTTGGTGCGGCATGATGACCGCATACTCCACCGTGGATGTCGCCCAGCAGGAGTTTTCCCTGTTCGTCAGGGATACAGAGTTGTAGAATTCTGATGTGACTTCGTTTGTAGAGTTCGCCCTCTATAAGAACGAAGGACTTGGCGCGTCGTGCGAGCCGTCGGGCTTCCATCTTGTCGGTCGGTAGTACGTCGTGGAGGAGATAGTCGAGGTAAAGTGTTCTCCAGTCATTGGGAGGATCAGACTCCACTGCTGGGTCCTCTTTAAGCTCCATGACCTCGGGGTCGGGCGGAGAAGTTGGCGGATCGGCCCTGGGGGTCGGACTAGAAGGGCCATCGTCGGCTTGTTCTGACCCCGCATAGCGTACCGAGGGTTTGTGTTGATCACTGGCAAAGACGCCTGTTGGGACTGGCTCTCGGCTGGATGCTGCTTTTGCAAGCGTGTCGGCCGCTTCGTTGAGGCGCCTGGGGATGTGATTGAGTTCGAGGCCGTTGAATTTGTCCTCCAGACGTCGGACCTCTTGACAGTATGCCTCCATCTTGGTGTCGTGGCAGCGTGACTCTTTCATGACCTGGTTGACGACCAGCTGAGAGTCGCCCCTGACGTCGAGGCGTCAGATGCCCAGCTCGATGGCGATTCGTAGGCCGTTGATGAGCGCTTCGTATTTTGCAGTATTGTTTGATGAGGGGAAATGAAGCCGAACCATGTACCTCATGTGGACCCCGAGGGGGGATACAAAGACTAGTCCTGCTCCGGCGCCCTTCTTCATTAGCGATCCATCGAAGTACATTATCCAGTACTCTTGATCGACGGCTGCTGGTGGCATCTGGACCTCAGTCCACTCCGCGATGAAGTCAGCTAGTGCCTGAGATTTGATCGCCGTTCGGGGGACATAAGAAATGCCCTGATCCATCAGCTCGAGTGCCCACTTTGCGGTTCTTCCCGTAGCATCATGGCTATGAACGACCTCGCCGAGGGGGAACGACGTCACCACTGTCATGGGGTGTGACTCGAAGTAGTGGCGTAGCTTCCTTTTGGTGATGAGGACGGTGTAGAGGAGTTTCTGGATCTGGGAGTAGCGGGTTTTGGAGTCGGATAACACCTCGCTGATGAAATAAACAGGGCGCTGCACCTTGAAGGCGTGCCCCTCTTCCTCTTGCTCTACTATTAAGGCAGAACTGACCACCTGGGTTGTGGCCGATATATAGAGCAGGAGGGATTCCCGGTCGTATGGAGGAACTAGGACCGGAGGTTTAGTAAAAAATTGTTTAACCATGTCAAGTGCTTTCTGAGCCTCGGCTGTCCACTCGAAGTGGTCAGATTTCTTCAGGAGTCGATAAAGGGGGAGTCCTCATTCGCCGAGGCGTGAAATAAATTGGCTGAGAGCGGCAAGGCACCCTATGATCCGCTGAACCTCCTTTATGTTTTGAATCGGGCCCATCCTTGTGATGGCCGATATTTTCTCTGGGTTGGCTTCGATGCCACGCTCAGAGACGATAAAGCCGAGAAGCATGCCCCTCGGGACCCCGAAAACACATTTTTCGGGATTGAGTTTGATGCCGTTTGCCCGGAGTTTCGCAAAGGTTCGTTCAAGGTCGGCGACAAGGTGGTCAGCTCGCTTGGATTTGACTACGATGTCGTCGACATAGGCCTCAACGGTTCGCCCGATGAGGTCTCCGAAGCAATTAAGCATGCAGCGCTGGTACGTTGCCCCTGCATTCTTCAGACCGAATGGCATTGAAGTGTAGCAAAACGATCCGAAGGGTGTGATAAAAGATGTCGCGAGCTGGTCGGATTCTTTCATCGCGATTTGATGGTAGCCGGAGTATGCGTCAAGGAAGCAGAGGGTTTCGCACCCCGAGGTGGAATCGACTATTTGGTCTATTCGTGGCAAAGGAAACGGATCCTATGGGCACGCTTTGTTGAGGCCGGTATAATCGACACACATTCTCCATTTCCCGCTCTTTTTTCAGACAAGAACAGGATTTGCTAACCACTCTGGGTGGTATACTTCCTTAATGAATCATGCGGCCTGTAGTTTGGCTATCTCCTCGCCAATGGCCCTGTGTTTCTCCTTGTCGAAGCGGCGCAGGCGTTGTTTCACTGGCTTGGAGCCCGGGAGGATTTGGAGAGTATGCTCGGCGACCTCCCTCGGGATGCCCGGCATATCCGAGGGTTTCCATGCAAAGATGTCTTTGTTGGCACAGAGGAAGTCGACGAGCGCGCTTTCCTACTTGGAGGAGAGCGCGGTCTCGATACAGACTTTTTTGCCCTCGGAGGTGCTGGGATCCAAGAGGACCTCCCTAGAGCCTTCTGCCGATTCGAATGACCCGGTTGATTTCTTTGCCTCGGGTGCCTCTTCGACGACCTTCTCCCTGAGGGTGGCGAGCTCTTTGGAGGCGATGACTGCGGATGCGTGTCCGCAGCATTCGACCTCGCATTCGTAAGCGCGCTGGAAAGAGGTGCCGATGGTGATGACCCCACGGGGGCCCGACATTTTCAGCTTCAGGTATGTATAATTGGGGACGGCCATGAACTTTGCGTAACATGGACGCCTCAGGATGGCGTGGAAAGTCCCCGGGAACCCCACTACATCGAAGGTGAGGATCTCGGTCCGGTAATTGGACCGATCCCCAAAAGTGATGGGCAGGTCGATCTGCCCCAGTGGTATGGCTTGCCTACCAGGCACGACGCCATGGAATGGTGCTCGGATGGGACGGAGGTTTGTTCGGTCGACGCCCATTTCGTCGAGCATTTTGGCGTACATGATGTTGAGGCCGCTGCCCCCATCCATCAGTACTTTGGTGAGCCACTTTGGACCGACGATCGGATCGACGACAAGCGGGTACCTTCTTGGGTGTGGGACGGCATCCAGATGGTCGGTTCGGTCGAAGGTGATGGTGGATTCCAACCACCGGAGGAAGGCTGGCGTGGCCGGTCCGGCGATATAGACCTCGCGATGGGCGACCTTCTGGCGGCGCCTGGAGTCGTAGGCCATTGATCCTCCGAAGATCATAAGGGCGCCGGTCGGCGTTGGGAAGGCGTCGTCTTTCTCCTCTACGTCCTCTGTGGTGGGAACAGGTTCCTTCCCCTACTCCCCTTCGTTAAGTCCCTCGGCCAAGTATTTGCGCATGAGGCCGCACTCCTTGTATAGATGCTTGGTCGGGAAGGCATGGTTTGGGCATGGCCCCTCGAGCATTTTCTCGAACTAGTTCGGAGTGCCTTCCACAGGCTTCTGGCCACCTTTGCGGTCGGCTGCGGACACGAGCGGGTTGTCGCGTCGTTGCTTCTTATTTTTTCTCTTGGTGGGATGGTCGAAGGTGCCTTTGTCGGTGGCCTCGTCCCGCCTCGCCTTGCCGTCGGTGCGGTCGAAGATGGCTCCGACCGCTTCCTCTCCAGAGGCGTGACTGATGGCGATGTCCAGGAGTTCCTTGGTAGTCCATGGGCCCCTGTGTCCCAGCTTGTGGACCAGGGATTCGTAGGTCGTCCCAGACAGAAAGGCTCCTATCACGTTGGCGTCGACGACGTTCGAGAGCTCGTTGCACTGTCGAGAGAAGCGCCGAATGTACCCACAAAGGGTTTCATTGGCCTTCTGGCGGCAGTTTTTGAGGTCCCATGGGTTTCCAGGGCGTTTGTACATGCCCTGGAAGTTACACACGAAGATCTCCGTCAGATCCGCCCAACTCTGAATAGCATTGGACGGTAGGTGCTCCAGCCATGCTCGCGCCAAATCGGCCAAGAACAGCCGGAGATTGCGAATAATGAAGTTGTCATCGCTCGCACCACCGGCCTGACATGCAAGCCGATAGTCTTCGAGCCAAAGCCCGGGATTTGTTTCGCCAGAATATTTTGGGATGTTGGTAGGTAGTCGATACCTTAGGGGGAACGCAACGTTGAGGATGTGTCGGGCGAAGGCCTGAGGGCCTGGCAGGCCGGGGCTCGGGCTTCGGTCCTCGTTGCTGTCATAGCGCTCACCATGTCGGGGATGATAGCCGTGGCGTGCTGCTTCTCCATTGTTGCCGTGGGCGCGTCTCCGAGCGTCGATGATGCTGCGTACGTCGCGGCCATGGCTGAGGCGTTGATGTACTAGGACGATGGAGGGCTGCCCGCTGGCTGGCGGTGTTTGGTGTACGGATGCATCCTTGGTGGGACGCACCGAGGGCGTGCACTAGCTGGTGTCGGGTTCGCGTCATCGAGACAACGAACTTTCCGCCTGCTGCGCCGCTGCTCGCTCAAGCAACGTGCGAATCTCCCGACGAGCGCGGCGATCCTCGGACGTCGTGGCCTCTGGAAGGCCATGCAGCAAGGCGGTTGCTGCGGTGATGTTCTGGCTGGCTCGGGCAAAGTGAGGAAGGGCCCCATCGTCGGTGAGGATCCTCTGATGTACGGTGCGGGCCATGGTGCGCGCGCGCCCCCCGTCTTTGCGGCGTTCAATCTCGTGATTGATGTCCGCGTACTCCCGGACGAGCCCTTGCCTGGCCTCATCGATCTCCTGCTGACGGGCCTTCAGCTGCTCCATCCTTAGGCGAGATGGAGCTGTCATCTCTTCCCCGGATCTGCTGTCAAGGTTGTTTGTAGGGGTGACCTCTTCCCTGGAGGCGCTTTCGACGTGACCTTCGGGGGTCTGCGTCATGAAGCACTCCCGGGAAGGGTGGTGACTCTCCCTACTGGAATCCGAGCTAGAGAACGATCCTGGCTCCTCGTTGAGGAGCCCGTAGAGGGTCTCCGTATCATGTTCAATCGCCCCCACGAACTCGATGTCCGTGGGTGACTGAACCATCCGTAACGCCGGAAGGTGGCTAGCGGTTGCCGCAGCGTTGCGGAGACCGAACGGAAACGCTGTCGAGGCGCTTCGTACGGGACCTTCTGGACATAGGGTGACGTTGTGCGATACCTCCCTTGATGACCGGACTCCCAGGGAGTTGCCTGGCGGGCCCTCAAGCCTAAGACGGCTGAGGTTGATGGAAGGAAGAGATGGGGCGGCAGAGTGAGTCAGTGCCAACTCTCCTTCTAGTGTGATGATGAAGTCTAGGTCGCCGAAACGCACGTGTGTGCCCGGGACCTAGGTGATTGCGTGGGTGGCCATCAGAGGCCTGATTTAGAACGCGCAAGCCCCCTACCTGGCGCGCCAACTGTCGATGTTTCGTACAAGCACCGGCAAGTAAATTTATAGTAATGCGCGTTAGGCTCGGATGGTGCGCTAAAGGACACAAGATTTATACTGGTTCGGGCCGAAAGTCCCTACGTCCAGTTTGTTGCTGCTCGTGTTATTAGCACCGTGAACGGTTTGCAGTAAGGGGTACAAATGATCGAGAGAGGGACTGGTCCCAAGTCTCTGATGAAAGGGTTGAAGGGATGTCAAGAGGTTCGACACCACTTGACTATGTGTATCTGAGAGTCGTCTCGTTCGATCTCTTTTCATCCCCCTCTTATGGAGGAAGCGCATCCCCTTTTATAGATGAAGGGGCTGGCTTTACAAGGGTGAGGGCTTTAGGATGCGTACTCTACTTAGTCTTGTGGCTCACGTCTACCCGGCCTGGTTCTTCATTCTGATGAGTGCGAAGGAAGATAAGCGCCTACAATACTGTCGATGTCCCTGTAGAATGTCAGGTTGGTTACAGAATGCTACCCTGCGCAGGGTATGGGCCGCAGTACAGTGGTTTTGACTTTTGAGCCTCCCCCAGCCTTGCTCCGCACGCCTTCTGGTTCCTATGAGTCTTTGTCGGAGGGATGCGGGGTCGGGGTTTGGAGTAGCGCCGTGGCCAAGGTCTTCTGTCTTGGTGGACCTGAGGGGTCGGGAAGCAGGCGCCGCTCCCTTGGGTCCACTGCGTGGTGACGGAATATCCATCGTTCATGGAGATAGCAAATCCTTTTCTAGAGCATAGTGGTTGTCGTATATCTTCATCGGGTTCTGTGTCCTAGAGCTGAAGGCGGCGCCTACAACTCTACAGGGTGGAGAGCTCGCACCTGTGACACCTTTCGGGCTCTATGGCGCCTAGAAGGGCCTAAAGCGCCCGTCCCATCATCCCCTGGCAGTACTTTTCCTGCCAGGGTGCAGGGTATGGCTCTTGGAGCCACGGTTGACCTAAACGTCATGTCTTGCCCTGTCTCTATCATCTTGAAGGAACAGGGAGAAGTGGTCAGGTAAGATGAATCCAATCTTTAGATATGGAGCAGAGTGAGGCTTGTTTCTTGCCGTCGAGGCGAAGCGGAGACCAATCCCTATCTCCTGGGCGAGACCGACCCTGCTCCTCCAGGGTTGGGCGAGGCGGAGTCTATCCCTCAGCCCTCGGGCGAGACTAAGCCCGCCCTAAAGGCGTCGGGCGAGACGGAGACTAGCCCTAGGCCCTCGGGCGAGACCGAGCCCACCCCAAAGGCGTCGGGTGAGGCGGAACCAAGCTCCTGTCATTCCTGTGAGGGGTGAAGCAACGCTCTTATGCGTCCAGAAGTTTTTAACGTTCGATGGTTATTGGTTCCACCTTTTAGGGTACCCCGGTATTAGGTCCCCGACACTCCCGTTGTGGGCCTGTGTGTTCGTGTGAGCGCATATGCGTGTGTGTCCACCCCTATCTAGAAATAGCCCCGGCCTCTTGTTTTATAGTTGAAGGGAGGACCGGGGTGATACATGCGTTTGCTATGCAGTGGTTTTGCAAGCGGAGGCGGCGTGCCTGAGCCCTGTAGCTTGCTACTATGGCGGCATGGTCAATGGAGTGGTCTTGTCCTTAATTCACTGGAGCAACGCACGGTCACTCCCAATCTTGTGCGACGTGGGAGCTCCAATGATAGCCTGGGGCAGGGCATGTCCGACAACATGCTGGTCGTTGTGCGTTGACGGTGTAAAGAGCCAAGGCTCAGTTGGTGCCGAGGCCGAGCCGTCGTGGGGCGCTCGGTGGGCGTGAATCCGAGGCTACCAAGCCCCTGAAGTGGATTGCCGATGCTTGGAGGGAGCAGTTGGTCCTATACACTAATTTCGAGGCTATAGTGACCCGGACTGGACTCCACACGCCGCGCTGTTCCTGGAGCAGGTATTAGGTAGCACAGCGTAGCACGACCGTCAGTCATGGGTACAGTGCTGAGCATAGTGGCAGGTAATCCCTGCTCAGTCCTGTCTCCCGTCCCATCGGTAACTTTGCTGTACTGCGCCGTCATGCGGCTGACGTTGCGGGAGTGGTTGGGCGCATTAATTGGACGTGATGCTTTGTCAGGGAAGTCGGTCGAGGTGGAGGCGATGAGGTCATTGCCGAGCCGGCCTCAGGTGAATCGGAGAATTGGTAACCCGTCCGAGGCCTTGCGGGGCGGGGCCTTAGGCGAGAGGGCCTCGGCGAGTCGGAGAATCGTTGCGGCGCGGGCCTCGGGCGAGTCGGAGAATCGGCCGAGACCCTGTGATCGTCCTTTGGCATTGATATAAGCAAGGCCTAAGGACTCTTTTTGGTGCTTGCTTAGGGTATCCCCTTTTATGGTATCCGACACAAAGTGATGTGGAATAATCATAGTGAGCAAGATGCTACGTGGGAAAGGGAAGATTATTTACATGAGGTTTATCCCGCCTTTTATGAGAAATGGTAGGTCTTTCAAATCTCAGGACGAGATTTCTATAAGGGGAGGGGCTGTAACACCCTAGTGTTAAGCATGCATTGGGCACTTGCATTTCATGAACACAAGCATCATCCAAGCATTCATGAGCATGAGCATATGAAGTTTCATCTCATTCACTTTATCTTTATCACATGTGATGTTGCTTATATACATATATATATGCTTGCCATTGTGTGTGAACAATGCATGAAATGGTTGTGAGGTCACAAAAACACCTTAGATACACTTAGGATGGTACATGGAACAAGTTTGGTATTCATGACTTGGACCAAAACAGCCCCCAAGTCATAGTCAATCTAGAAACTTCCATTTTCATGTTACTACTTTGACCAAAGTTGAATTATAGCATATATTCTTTGCATGGTAGTGCACCCTTAAGCAAAGTAGTAGTACTTGACTAGAGTAGCAACTTTTATTTTTGGGTCAAGAGCTAATTCAGTGCCTAACATGGTCAAATAAGGCTCACAAGAATCAACAAAATGTTGTTTTCAACTTAGAAAAATTGGCTAAGTCTTGAACTGATTTTCAGTTTCGATGTACCATACTTTGAAGCTTTGCATTTTGAAAACCATGGCGAATTAGTGGAAACTTTCTAAAGCAAAGTTGTAGACCTCGTGTAGCTCTACAATTCTTAGTAATGGAGTTTTTGCTAAATCACCACGGATTTGGAGTTAGACGATCACAAAGTAGCGTTGTCAGACACTATCATCGGCTCTGATGGCCGCGTCCACGCACGTGTCAGTGGCCTACCGACCATAGGCCGTGTCCACTGCATGGTGGCCGTACACCAGCGATGGCCCAGCCAGTCAGGCCGGAGCATGCACAAAGGCGCCGTGACCCTGCTGCTCACTCCACTTGCTTGCTCTCACTTCCTCCCTCTCGCTCTGCCTTGCCAAAGCAGAGCTCCGAGCTCGCTGTGTCACCGCCATAGCCGATCACCACCGACGTAGCTCCACTGGTCAATTCGTCTTGGCCACAGCTGCTCTGCCATCACCTCCACCTTCTTGAGCCACCAACACCACCTCTCAACCCAAGGTAAAGTGGTGTTCTGCTTCGCCGTAGCCACCGTCACTACCGGAGCACCGCGTGCTCTCGGCTCACCGTGGCCCGGCCATCCACCGCATCCCCTGCCTTCCTCTTCTCTAGTCTAGCACCACACTAGGCTCTAGATGCTCAGTCTAGATCTAGGGTAGATGCTACCACCTGGTTGCGCAGGAACGCGTCGCCGCTCTGTGCGCGGCCGCCATGGCTACCGTGGCACTCGAGCTCGCCGTTGCCGAGCTGGCCCATCGCCTCCCTCCTCTCTCTCGCGTCTTAGGTTGAGTAACCCTAGACCTAGCGGATGGCATGGCGGAGACCTACCTTTCACCACCGTCTAGCCAGAATGGTGGGAGCACCACCATGCTCCGTGCGTCGCCGTGCGGCCATGCACGCAATCGGAGGTCACCACCGCCTCACCAGAACCCTAACCCACCCTAGATAACTTTGTTAGGATTCTGCGAAGCCGTAGCGCACCTCACCAGAGCACATGATGGCCGAAGAATGCCAGCGTACCGCTGCCCTACCTTCGCTGTCCGCCATTGCCACCGGCGAGCCATCTCTGGTGAAGCCTAGGTCACGTCTTCACCACCAACCGACGTGGCTTGATGAGGGGGACATGTTGGTGTCACCCTGACCGCCGGTGATCTCGTCACTGGTGAGATAGGGCTGGCCGAAGTGCCTCCCCTACCCCGATATCACTGACGTGTGGGTCCTACTGACCAGCGGGTCCCAGCTGTCAACGGCTGCATTAAGAATTTGAATTTATTATTTTTCAGAAATATAGGCAAACTTTGAAAATTCATAAGTAGAGTTATAGATGTCTAAATTGAGTGAACCAAATTTTTTTGGATTCGTCATGAAGTGTACTATTTGATAAAAATATGAAAACTACTGTTTGGAATGTTTTTCTGGGAGAATTAAATTGATCTAGATAAGTGCTTTTAAATTATTTTCAATCTTGTAAAATGCATAACTTGAGCTAGGAAAGTGATAAAAATACTTAACTTAAGCATACTTGGAATATGATCTTCCTATTTAATCTTAAATAATTGCTAGTTTCTAGTGAAAATAAATGGGGTAAAAATACATAACTAATGATCATGCAACTTTTTACATAGTGATATGGTGCTAGGATGAATGTAAGAAAAATATGAAATCTATTGTTTGACACTTCTCACTAGGCTAAACTATTTTTGCTAACATAAGCCTATGCAAGTTGTCATTTTTGTAGAGATGGCTATACGTATCCAAATGGCATGAAATTTGTACAGTAAATTTTTGGGGACATATGTAGGCTACTGTAATGTTTTAGAATTTATTGTGCACTTTTGATATATTTTCCTTATTTCACCTTAGTGTCCAAATAAATTAATAAATGCATTTAAATAATTTATTTGGGTTTGACCATCAAGTTTTATAGAGTGTGTATGATGCCTATGAACTGTTGGTACCATTGGTTGTGCCCAAATTTGATTGCTTGTATGCAGTGAAATATTAATTGCTCTATAATTCAATCATAGTGACTGTTCGGACAGTTTCTGTTGTTAAGTAAATTGCATGGGTAAGATGATGTTTGCTGTGAATCTTGTCAATAAAAAAGTTGTAGATAACTTACTTATCTTGCTTGTGTCAAAGTTTCATGGCAATAGGCCAAATGCTTTGAAAGTTATAGCTGTTAGAATTTGGTCTCCATAAATGTTTGTTCTCTTAAATTTTCTGGACAGATCTAGAAAATTACTTTGTTTGACCTTGATAGCCATTGAATCATGTTGAGATGACTATAATAAAGTTGTAGGCAGTTTTATAAGCTTTCCAGAAAGTCTAAGATCATAGTATTTGGTTGAGTAGAACTCCGGATATAGCCAAAATAAGTAACTACTGTTACAGCACAAAATGACTAAGTCAATTGAAATTGTTTGTCTTATGTGATGCTTGTGTAGATGCTTAGGCAAATTGAAATTAGTTGTTAGATGCAGGTTCTAAGCCTCTTACTAATGATGAACAACTATACCTTAGGTTACTAGAACTTGGTGAGTGTATGTTTCTTGTATTATAGAAGAGATATGCACCTACTCCGTAAAGATCAATTAGAAGAAAGTTATACATCTACCTTGCCAACGAATGTTAAACTTATCATACACCTTGCGGATAACCATGCTCATGCATATACAATTTATCATATCATCTCATCAACAATTTATCATATCATATCATCTCTTATGCATTCATGATACTCATTTGTGCATATGCATGCAAAAGGTTCCCCGGAAGGAGTGACTCTACTCGAGTTTGAACCCGAGCATCAGGAGGAGTAGCAGGCTGCCTAGGAGCAGGAAGTTTAGGCGGAAGGAGTCAACGTGGAAGATCTCCCTGAGTGTCCTGACCACCAACCTTCCTCATTCTTGAAAGGCAAGCCCTGGAGCATTATAAGCCTCCTATGTTTTTACAAATATCACTTGCATCCTTTATGTTTTATGCATTATGTTATAGGAGTTGATTGAAAACACTTGTTGCATATATTCTCCTTGTCCAGACAAATATATCTTGAGTCCTTGGTAGGTCTAGAATTGAATATATGGTTAGCCTTGCTTAGTCTAGTAGAAGTCGGGTGATTTCCTATCACCTGCAAGATATAGGTAGATATCTGATCACGGTTGGCTATAATTGCTATCATGGAAATAACCATGTGTTGATGAATGTAAAGGAGACCGAATGAGATTGTGATAGAGAAGCACAAGGCATGGAGGTCTTGGTGCCTATTTATCCCCATCAGTGTCGGTTAAGGACTGATTCGCTGTACGTCCTCATGTCATGTTGAACGCATGCCTAGCACTTAGTTGGCCGGATAAGTCGTTCCGACCGCTAAGCCAAGTAACTCAATTCAGGGTGGGCCCCAGTAAGTGAAAGTGCGCACACCGGTGGCAGTAAGGATGTGCGGGGAGCCAATGGCGTGAGTCCAAGGGTAGGCCGAGCCTGAACTTCTTAGTAGACTGGTAGAATCTCTGAGGGTGCGGCGCTGATCGGACCCGTGAAGTTGGTTCCTGAGTTATACCAAAGGTGACCCAATGTGACCCTGACGGGGGAAGTATGGGTTGGTGTTAGGAATAATTCCCCAACTGGGTAGGAATCAATTCGAATTGCCATCTCTCTTCGATAGTGAGAACTTGACTAAGCAGCGGCAACGTAGCATTAATTGGTGGAACTTGATGGTTATGATGATGCTCAAATTATTATACCGGATATGGTTACTAATGCTTGTTAGCTTAATCAAGTGACTGCTCTAGTACATGTACTAATCTAGAGATGCTTAATTGAATAGGTATTCAAATTGATGCTAGAGGTACTAAATCTCCAAGTTTTGTTACCTAAGCTTTTATGCAAAATGTTGTCAAGCTAGATCCATCGATAAAGCCTTGCATACTCCTTGGTGTCATATTATTTCTGGTTTATGACGGGTAAGTCTAGCTGAGTACATTCTTGTACTTAGGGTTTATTCCCTCTTGTTGCAGATGACATGATGTATCATGGGTACTGTAAGAATTGCCTTCATCCTACCATGGATGAGGACTAAACCATGGGGCATGGTACTCCTAAGTTATCCCCTCTGTTCTGCTTTTGCTAAAAATGACCGTGGTACTGACATGTATTTGAACTAAGTGTGATGTTGGTGTCAAACTACTTTGCTTCCTCTATTTGAACTTGGTTTGTAATAACTACGTGAACTTCGATGTATTGGAGATACTTGTGAACTATTTGTGAACTGTGATGTAACATGTGACGGGTTGTGTTAAATCATGTACGATCTTGGTTTGTATGTTGGTGTGTTTGAGATCCTTTGTGATTTCATCAGACTACCGGGTTTATATGGGCTCAAGTATGATGGTTTGATCGCTTCGATGATTGCTATTGTACTTGTGCTCTTATAAATTAGACGGTTCTGTTACAGCTACAAACCTGCCGGGGCTACCACACAAGTTGGCAAGCTCCACGAGCGATGCTCTAGCCGGCTAGGAGCAAAGGTCCAAGAGTAATAAACACAACCGCCGGTCAAAACATGAACCAAGTGCTCTTTTGAGTTGCGGAATCAAAGGATCTGCTCTCTAATTGAGTTTGGGACCTTTTCTCTCAAGGATTGATGGGGAAATCAAGGGAGAATGCTTGGGAGCTCAAGGTCACCAATGGAGGAGAGAGAAGGGCACTCTTATGTTCTTGAATGAGTTGAATGAGTGGGAGAGAGAAGAGAGACATTGGAGAGGAAGGGAAAAGGTATAAGTACCCCCAACCCCAATGGTCACTTAAGTCGTGGTAGTGCTGTGGTTCAAGTGCGATAGTGCCGCACTGCGGCAGTGCCTCTCTCTAGGTGCGGCACTGCCGCACCAAGCAAGACAGTAAGGGTAAGAGTGAAGTGCTGGCTGTCTTGGCTATGAATCTGAGGATGCATGTGTAGGATTGAGCACTTGGTAGCACATATTAGCTTAAGCATTGTGTCCCCCTTTATAGTACGACTTTTCTTATACTCAAATTCAAAATATAAAAGAATTTAAACCTCCTTTGAGTTTGAATCCATCAACATTTATAATTGGGGGCTCCTTCGTTTCGTGTAACATCCTCGAATATAGATTCTCTGCTTGTCATCTCGATAAATCTCATTAGTTCTCTAATTGCGTGTCATTATCACCAAAACCCACAATTAGGGCTTGATTGCACTTTCAATCTCCCCCTTTTTGGTGATTGATGACAACCCAATTAGAGCTCACAAAAGATATGAAATGAATACTGAGATTTTCGAGCCATGGGTGTAGAGCCTCCCCCTAAATGTGTGAATAGAGAATTGAATTCTCAAATTGGCATAAGAAGCCAAGATTCACATTTTAGTGAAAGTGATGGGGCTCCCCCTACATCCATGCTCCTGTGGGGTGGTGCATACTATGTCAGGTATGTAGACATGATGCGAATGACAGTTCAAACACAACAAGTTTTGCTGTAACAGCTAGGTGCGGCACAGCTGCTCCTGGGTGCGGCACTGCCGCACTTGCTATAACAGCACAAATAAGAATAGGCACTACACAGCATGTAACACAAATAAAGATATACATTCTAGCACAATTTTATCACCAGCTACAACACAAATTAATTTATGTCCATATCCCACACATATAAAGTATTTAGGTTGCATTATTACATAAATAGAGTTTTGAATCGTCTCTCAAACTCTCAACCTAACGAAGTCTACTCTAAATGGATAAGAACATGAAGCTCTAGCTACAGCAACCTCCTCTTCATGGTGACAAAAAAGTTATTGACCCCTCTAATTTTCTCCCCCTTTGGCATAAAGCACCAAAAAGAGAAGAAAAGAAGAAAGACCAACACTCACTCCTCATCTTCTTGGATGGTGTCCCAATCGACATCATCCGCACCAACAGTTCCACTAGCACCTGCAACATCCTCCTCACCACCATCATCATCGTCATCATCAGAGGAGGAAGAGGACACCAACGCCCTCCCTTAGCGATGGGTGGTAGAAGTGTGATGCTCACGCCTGGTGCTTCTCCTCATGGACTGCAAGGTGGAGCTCAACCTCATGTGAGGGTCAAGCTCTAGCTACTCCTGCTCCTCCTCCTCCTCCTCTCCATCCTCTAAATTTGTGTCAGAGAGGCTAGGGAGGTTGTCAAACCTCGGCGGTGACTGTACTAGAGAAAGAGGTGGTAGCCCTGCATGCTCTCTAGACTCTCGGTTGGTTTTAGGGTTTTCCAACCGATCCTCATATGCGGTCCTCGCTGCATAGGTGCAAGTGGTGGAAATGGCCTTAATCCATCTCCCAAACTTCTCCATCTTCTTTTCCTTGCGAGGCCTAGAGCGAGACGACTCAGGCACATACTCAACTGATGGAGAGCGTCTCTCTACCCTGCTAGCACCTAAGGCTTGGGTCTTCTCAATCTTGTAGATAGTGTGGAGACCATCTTTATCAAACATGTAACCTATGACCCTCTCAATCATGAACATGAGATAGGGGGCATAAGGCATCCCCTTTCTCCCATCCTCCATGGCATTCCTCAGCTCATGCCACATGAAGCGTTGGACATTGAACATGTCACCTCCAGGAGCAAACCTAGCAAGCACATCCTCATATAGCTATTAAGATCTAAAGCTGCTCCATCATTGGGATTTATTGTGTGCCTGATCAGATTGTTCAGAATGTAGTAGTAGCACTTCAAGTCGCTGACCTTACCATCTGCACTTCTCCTAGCAATCCACATATATGCAATGTCGCAGATCTCAGCTCTAGCCTCATCATGAATATAAGTGAAGCCCCGCTCTTCCTCTCCAAAACCAAGGATCCGACTGAAAGTCACAAAGTGAATCCTATAATGCCGTCCCTCAGTCATCTAGTGAATCTCATTAGTATAGATGTCATAGAAGAAGGTGGCATAAAACTGGGCTAGCACTTCCTCATTCCAATTATACCGAAAGCTCATGATATCGGTGAGGCCAAACAGCTCACAAGCCTTGATCACTTTGTTGAACTCAGGCCCATTCTTCCCCTTCATCTCCTCCTAGCCAACATACTACATCTTGACAATCTTTAACTTTTTGGAGTTGAAAATCACTGAGGCATAAAGGTTGGAATGAAACTCATTCCAAAACCTGTAGTCCACCCCCAAATCCTTTGGCTGCTCATAAGGATTGTTCTCACGTGCTTCTTCCACCATATTTAGCTTTCTCGCATAGTTGAGCACGGGATGAGCACGTGTGTCAATGGGACGTCTCATGATCACTTCCTCAGAATACTCTCTGATGTAACCTCTGTCAAACTTCTCAAGGTGAGGTGGAGTATCTGTCACACCCAATTTTAAGGATAAAATTGAATGCACTAAACTCATGTGTGCCCAGGGATCAGTCACACACATAAGTTGATAAATTACAAAAGTGTCATCACGGTGTATCTTACATCACGATTAATACCATAACATAGTCTTACACAACACAGTGGAAAATAAAAGAAAGTAGCTCTCTGTGGAAGCTCCAACACAGGGACGGTCAACTGGTTGCCCACAAGCCTAAAAGTCCTCTGGAAACTCCTCAAACTCATTGACATCTGTTACCCATCCGGGATTTTTATCCAAATATAGAAACTAAACAAGCGTAAGTACTTCCCGTACTTAACAAGATAACATGGGGTTATGAAAGCTCAAAAAGGATGAATCTGGTTTACTACGGTTAGCACTTTTAGTAAGTTAGGATTTTATCATTAACTATTATCAAGTTATGCTTAAGCCCCAGTTACACCCACGTGATCAGATATCAGAATCAATTGTATCATATTATCATCATAGAACATCATAAATGACCAACAATAAATAACCAGTTATTCTGTGAGTTTTCTAGGCCGCTCGTGACTGTGAGCACGACTGTTATAATAGTTTGTAACCCTCTGCAGAGGTTGTGCACATTCACCGTGAGTCGTGATTCCCACATGCCCGGGTTAATTACTGTAACACCTCTGGTGTTTGGACCTAGAACTAAAACTTGGCATGTCATCATATGCATTGCAAAGCATTCATAAAGAAGAAAATTTGGAATGCATTCACTAAATAAGATTTGTTTCATAAGTTGTTATTTTATGTGATGCAATGTGATTCAAAACGTTAAACAAAGATCATGACCACAAGGGTCAAATTTCATGTGATCATGTGAGACCATGTGTCATTTGACTCAAACAACCCTAATGGGCCATGTTACTGGTCAAAAATCAAAGTTAAAGTAAAAGAAAGACAAATCAAATTTGAATTCAAATTTAAATTATAAAAGTCCTTTTTGCCCCTTTTGGATATTTCAAAATCCATTTGGAATTTGGGGTTGTGACAAAAAGCAAAGTTGGAGCTTATTTTATAAGGATGAACTTTGGTATTCAAAGTTTTTCAAGTTTACATATAAAATTTGGAGTAATTTTCAAATTATTCAAATGCTCAAATGCACCCCAAATTCAAATTTCAAAATGGAGGCAGAATTTGAAAATATTTCTAGAAGCAAAGTTGTAGAGTTTGAAAAATTAAACAACTTTCATTTTTGGAGATTTTCAACTTCTTTAGAAAATTTGTGAGTAATTTGAAAAAAATGGACGCAGTGGCAGTTCTGTAAATTTTTCAAAAATCAACCTCCACCTCTCTGCTTGTCGCCGGTGCCACGCGGAGATCACCGCCGATCGAATTTCGCCGCTTTCACGCGCAGTGACACGCCAATACCTCCGTGGCGAGTTCGCCCGTGTGCTGTCAACACCGCACGCCCTCCTTCTTGCTATAAATAGGAGCACGACGTCGTCATTTCGGAGTTTTTCCGTCGACTGCTCGCCGCCGGTGTCTTGCCCGCACTCGTGCAATTCATCCTCGCCGTAGTATCTAGGGCCAATTGCTTTGGCCAGAAGCTCCATCTCGTCTTCCTGCTCATCCCAAGCCCGATCGTGTCGCTCCTAGAAGTCCGGCGCCGCTTGACTGATTTCGTCTTCTTGAGCCGTGGGAGCTCGCCATCCTCGGTCTCACGTGGTCCGTTGATTCGGTACATCTCCACCTTCACCGAGCCTACCTACGTGATCACGGTGAGCTTCTGAATGTGAAAACCATTTCGCTTTAGTCCCTACTACAAACACACTGTGTACACGCCAGACACCGTCGTTCCCAGTCCGCCATGCCCGGCGTGGAGGTGTCTCCAGGGCACCTTTTTCCTTTCTGATAGCTGAGATTGGTTCGGGGGAAGTAGTAGATCATTTTGGTGAGGTCTGTTTCGCCGGAGCATCACCGTCGGCGCATTTTGCGGCCGGTTAGTGAGGGCAGCTCCGTCGTGACAGGTTTGAGTCACTGACGGGTGGGGTCAGCCTGTCAGTGCGAGTGAGGAAGAAGAGTGATGATTTTTATTTTCTGAATTTATGAATAGTGCTAAAACTTTGGGAATTTGTAGGAAATTCATGATAGCTCCAAAAATTCTAAAAAAGTTTGTGTAGCTTCTGTACATGCTCTAGTATGGTTTAAAAATTTGAAACTTGAAATTTGAATAAATTTTTAATGTTCAAATATTCAGTCCATTAATTAATAAATGCAATTTCCATGATTTTTGTAGGCCACTATATAGCTCCAAAAATTTTGAAATTTATTTTGGTACACTAATTTGTTATGAGGAAGCTTACATAAAATTTTGAGGTCATTTGGAACAAGTTTATTTTTGGGCTTAATTTAAATTAATTAAAAATTTAATAAAAGCAACCCTAATTGTTAGGGTTAGGGTTTAATTTTTGTTTGGGTCAGGTTGTGTGACCAGTAGGGTTTCAAGATCCATTTGGTCAAGTCCCATGTATGGTTCTTGATGGTAGGATTGCAAGTTGGTTTTGTTGGCTTGCAACTGTACCGTGAAATAAAATCATTTGCGGGGTGTTGTTACATTTCATGTACCTTGAAAGCATCATGTTTACATTATCATCATGTTAAAGCATATGTTATCATTTCATGTAGAACCCGAGAGTGAAACGATTCTAGTTGAACAAGTCTTTGGAAGAATACCGGTTGTCGTGGGATTTGGTAATTGTGGTAATCTTGATCAGGAACCCGAGATAAATCAACGAAGGCAAGCCCGGTTTATGCATGAAACCATTACCTTGTTTACTTTGAAAAGTTCATCACTTATGTTACTTATTGCATTAAGTTGATTAATTCAAATGTTACCTACTTGATGCATTGCCTACCTTGTTAATTGTTTACCATCCTTGAAGATGTTTTCATTTACAAAGGCATAGAATGCTTAGTATGCTTTATGGTAGGATTTCAAAGTAAAAGTTTCGATACAATCAAAGATGGCATACTGGCCAAAGAAAGAAAGAAAGAAAGAAGATAGAATGAACTAGAGACTAGTTGGGTGGCTTATCTTGAATGTTGGGTAATGTTGCCGACTATGTCGCTTAAAGGCCACTCATTGTGGATCTTCTAAACGAGACACTTTGTAGTACTGATCACATACTCCGGTAAGCCTACTTCGGCTAATCTGATACTAAGACGAATGCCCACGCACTGGGAGTGGTGAGATGGTGGGAGTAGCGTGTACCCTCGTGGCTTGAATGTGGCCGGATTTGAGGTGTGCTGTGCTCTCGGGTGGCGTGGAGACGGTTTAGTATGGGAGGATCTGGTAGCGAGGTTGATATATGCAAGATTAAGTTCTACATATGTCGTGTGATAAGGAATCCCCAGCTGGGACTTGAATCAATTCGAATTGCCGGTGCTCCACGGATATGGAGACTCGATTCATTACAGAAGCAATGCAGGACTGGTGAATTACTAAAACATGAGAAAAAGAATGGAATGAGAAGGATTGGAACATGGGATATAAACACTTAGTTGGAGATATTGAACTAAAATACTTAGTGGTAAAACTTGAAACTAGGATTAAGAATAGTAAGCTTTTGGCAAGGAATTTTTGAATCTTTCTACATCCTTACCTTGACCCAACACCTGCATCCCTAAGACCTTCACCCTTTTTGCTCAGGTCAGTCTTGTTGAGTACTTTTGTACTCAGGGTTTGTTAACCCTTGTTGCAGGTGAGTCGCATGCGCAGGCTTGTTTTGGTCCCTGCTGCATGTCAGTGTTTGAAGTCGATGACGATGAGGAATGATGAATGGCCTTTGGACAAGGCACTAGTTTGTGTGAAATAAATAATGTTAATGTAATATTATCTCGCTGCTATGGTTGTATGACACTTATGGTTATGTAAGTTTGAAACAACTAGTTTGTAATATTAAACTTAAGTCTTCCGCTTATTTACCTCTGGTATGTATATTGAAAAATGTTGTAATCTGTAATGACTGTGATTGGGATCCTGTTTGAAACGTGGATGATTCAGGTTTTCCGAGGACACCCGACAGACCTATTAAGTTGTTGGGAACTTGTGTACGCTATCTGAGGTCTGTTGAGACATCAATAGGTGCACGTGGGCCCGATTTCTTAGGAGGTTCTGCCATAGCTGGTATCAGAGTAGGTCCTATCTAAGATCATTGTAGGTTGCTTTTGAAAACCTTCAAACTAATTTGGATCAAAGAAATTAAATTGGATATTTTGAGTTCAAATTTCTTTCTTCTTACCTCTGATCTAGCCTCAATCTTATCTTATTTGAAAGTTTGTGGCGGATAATATGATTAGGTTTGTCCTATGTATTAAAAATCTAGTACTTTTGATTGTATAAATCTTTTGTACTCGGATTCGTAAGATCGATTCATGCATCATGCTTGAACACCTTGCATAATAATTTCCGTTAAAAGTGGTTGGGTAAGTAATGTCAATCCCATTCTTGCTAACCTCGATTATCCTCAAGCTATCCTTATAGTCCTATCCTAAATTCTACAGGCTATGGCAAAGACCAAGATAACCGCACGCAAGTCTACTGGACCTCACAGAGTCCCTCGTCACCAGTTGGCACCGCGTAACCGTGAGCTTGGTGAAGGAAGTTCCAAGACCCTAGGAGATGAAGGATCTTCAAGCAATCCCGCCAACATTGAGAACCTTACCAAGGAGCTCAACACTCTTCATCGAGCTTATGCCAAAGATCAAGAGAAGCTGGCGGAAATGAAAAGGGACATCACCAAGAATATCGAGTTGAGGAATGAAGCCTGGACACGAGAGGATGCGGCCAATGAACGCGTCCATGAGTTGGAGTTCTACGTAGAGGACCTGGAGATGGACAATGCCATTCTTCATGAGAATGTCCACCTGCTGTACGCTCAACTTCATCCTCCTCATGGGGATGGTGAAGTTACAGATGAAGAAATGACTGTAGATCCAGGTGAAGTCGAGAATGAAGAAGAGGAGGAGGACCCTGAGGAGTTAGTGTACTTCTCAGATTAAGATGAGGTTTCATCCGATATGGGCACGGATGCCGATGACTAAAAGCTCAGAGTAGTAATAGTTCATTTACTGCTTTCCTAGTAAACCAGGGTTGTCTTGTGGGATACAAGACATGTAACATAAATAAGAAACCCTTTGTAGCATGAAATATTTTAACTGCTTTCAATAAAATAATAATGTAAATAAACATGTCTCTCTGACAGATGCCTCGCATTAACACCCGAACTGGTGCTGGTACTTCGCAAGACAATGATGAAGTCCCAAATCCTCCACCGATGCCTCCGAGTATGGCAGATGCCATAACTGCACTCGTCTATGCAACGGCTGAGAATGCTAGGTTGTTAAGGGAAATGGTTCAGAACCAACAAGCAACACACCCTAATTATAGCCGCCGTAATAATGGAAATGATAAGACAACCTATATTGATTTTACTAACACACGTCTGCCTGTGTTCTCTAAGGCAAAAGAGCCTTTAGAAGCTAACGATTGGCTCCGGACAATGGAGCAAAAGTTTGAGTTGATTCGCTGTACCGAGATTCAGAAACCAAGGTTTGCGGCATAGCAACTCCGAGGAGCTGCTGGTGCCTGGTGGGCAAATTTGGTAGCTGTACATCCCGCTGGTCACCAAATCACCTGGATGGAGTTTAAGGATGCCTTCAGGGCACACTATATTCCAGATGGTGTGATGACCATGAAGTTAGAAGAGTTCCTGACTCTTAAGCAAGGGGAGCACCCGGTGATGCACTATGTTGGGCGTTTCAATCACCTATCGCAGTATGCTATAGAGTATGTGAAAACTGACTAGAAGAAGAATCATTTCATGAGAGGTCTGAACACCAAACTTCAGACCATGATGGCAACTTGTGGCAACGCAACTTATCATGAGACTGTCAACATTGCTATCGCTTTAGAGGAGAATTACCGCCGACACAAGGAGGCGAAGAAGAAGAGAGCATTTGCTTCCGGATCATCGAGTGGAAAGCGTCAAAAGGTGGTTTACCATCCTCAGAATCATGGCTATGCACCATTCCGCCCACAACAAAGCCAAAGCAGGCAGCAAATCTTTATTCGCCCTGCAACTAATACGCCTTATACTCATCAAGCGCCGCAGCAGCAAAACAATACAAATAATGCAAACCGTAATGCTACTCCCTAGAATCACAATTATCCATGCTATAATTGTGGTAAACCCGGACACTTTTTCTGAGAATGTCCGTATCCTAGGAAGAACAATCCTGATGCACCCAAAGCCCCTGTTACTCAAGCTCAGAATCAGTACAAGGGTAATGCTCAGAATAGTCAGAAAGGTTAGGCTGAGAAGAAATCTAGAAGGGTCTTCTATACTCAGGTGGAATCTATTCCAGAAGGAGAACCAGTAATGATTGGTATGTTTACCGCTGCTAAGCACCCTGCAATTACCTTATTTGATTTTGGTGCATCCCATACATTCATCAATCGTACATTTGTTGTGAAGCATGGGATAACTATTGGGGAAACAAAAGAACCATATCATATACAGTCGCCAAGGGGACGACTCTGTACAAGGGAGATAGTTCAGCATGTACCTATTGATTTGGGAGGACATGAGTTCCCTACCAGCATGCTGATATTAAAGGATCAAGATATAGATATGATCCTTGGTATGAACTGGTTAACTCAACACGGGGCTGTCATAGATGTCCTGCGTAGAACTATAAGAGTAAATGTACCTGGCAGCAAAACCCAACTTCTCATCCAACTTTCCTTTCCTAAGAGTACAGTTGGAACAATCTGTGCAACTACAGTTGAAGAAGCCGAGAATATTCATGTGGTATGTGAATTTACGAATGTTTTTCCCAATGATCTGCCTAGACTGCCACCAGACCGAGATGTGGAGTTTAGAATTGACCTAAAACCAGGAACGGCACCTATGTCCAGAAGAGCATATAGGATGCCACCCAAAGAACTAGCAGAATTAAAAATGCAACTGCAAGAGTTGTTAGATAAGGGTTTCATTCAACCCAGTTCATCACCTTGGGGATGCCCTGCTATCTTCTTGAAGAAGGACCAAACATTAAGGTTATGTGTTGACTATCGGCCGTTAAATGAAGTCACCATAAAGAACAAATACCCCTTACCCCGAATTGATTTGCTTTTTGATCAACTTGCGGGAGCTAAGGTGTTCTCGAAGATAGACTTGAGATCAGGCTATCACCAGATTAAGATCAGACGAGAAGATGTGACGAAGACAGCGTTTACTACCCGATATGGTCTATATGAGTATTTAGTCATGTCTTTTAGGCTGACCAATGCCCCGGCTCACTTCATGTACCTGATGAACTCAGTTTTCATTCCTGAGTTGGATAAGTTTGTAGTGGTGTTCATTGACGACATTCTTATCTATTCTAAGAGCAAAGAGGAACATGCGGAACATCTCTGCATTGTTCTACAACGATTAAGAGATCACCAATTATATGCCAAATTCAGCAAATGTGAATTCTGGTTAGAGGAAGTACAATTTCTAGGTCATGTGTTATCTGCTGAAGGTATAGCTATTGATCCGAGCAAGGTAGAAGAAGTCCTTGACTGGAAAGCACCTACCACTGTTCATCAAGTTCGTAGTTTTCTGGGGTTGGCAGAGTATTATCGACGATTCATCCCTGACTTCTCCAGAATTGCGAAACCAATTACTGGGTTGCTAAAAAATCAAACTAAGTTTGTATGGTCAACAGAATGTGAAGAGGCCTTTTAGACATTGAAGAATTTGCTGACAACTGCACCAGTATTAGCACAACCTGATATCGAGAGGCCATTTGATATCTATTGTGATGCATCTGGAATTGGTATTGGCTGTGTTCTTATGCAAGAAGGCAGAGTCATAGCATATGCTTCCAGACAACTCAAGAAGCATGAAGAACATTATCCCACCCATGATCTTGAATTAGCCGTTGTTGTTCATGCACTCAAGATTTGGCGACATTATTTATTGGGCAATATATGTCATATCTATATGGATCACAAAAGTTTGAAATATATCTTTACTCAGTCAGAGTTGAATATGAGGCAAAGAAGATGGTTAGAACTTATCAAAGATTATGACTTAGAAGTGCATTATCATCCGGGCAAGGCTAATGTGGTTGCCGATGCCCTGAGTCGCAAGAGTCATTGCCATTGTCTGATTGTGAAACCTATGCAATGAACATTGTGTCAAGAGATGGAGCATCTGAATTTACAAATCATAGAACAAGGTTCCCTGTCCAATATTGCAGTTGAGTCCACTATCAAAGATCAGATCGTTGCTGCTCAACAGAAAAGTAAGGGCATAGCCCATATCAAGGATAAAGTCAGATATAGAAGATCAACATGTTTCAAGATTGATGAATCAGATGTCGTATGGTTCAAAGATAGATTGGTAGTACCCAAACATCCGGAGTTGCGAAAGCAGATTCTTGATGAAGCTCATTCTACAAGATACTCCATTCATCCAGGTAGCAACAAAATGTATCATGATCTGAGAACGAGATATTGGTGGACCAAAATGAAAATAGAAATAGCTCAATATGTGGCCAAATGTGATACTTGTCAGAGAGTCAAAGCGATTCACATGAAGACTGCAGGTCCATTACATTCCTTGCCAGTTCCATCTTCGAAGTGGGAAGATATCTGTATGGACTTCATAGTAGGGTTGTCTAGGACATCTGCAGGCTACAATTCAATATGGGTTATTGTTGATCGCCTAACCAAGATAGCTCATTTCTTACCAGTTAGAGATAAATATCGAGCGGAGCAGTATGCAAAGCTTTATCTGAATAGAATCTTCAGTCTACATGGGGCACCCAAGACCATTGTCTCTGACAGAGGGTCATTGTTTATATCCAAGTTTTGGAAAAGTCTACATGAGTCTTTGGGAACTAAACTTATCTGTAGTTCTGCTTATCATTCGCAAACCGATGGACAGACGGAAAGGGTAAATCAAATTCTTGAAGATATGTTAAGAGCATGTGTTCTCTCCTATGGTGCTATATGGGATGAATGCCTTCCCTTAGCTGAATTCTCATATAACAATAGCTATCAAGAGAGCATTAAAATGGCACCATTTGAAGCATTGTATGGTCGTAGATGCCAGACACCTTTACATTGGTCAGATGTTGGAGAACGTTGGTTCTTTGGACCGGATGTGGTCAAGGAAGCAGAAGAGAAGGTTAAACTCATACAAGCTAATATGAAGGTAGCTCAATCCCGACAGAAAAGCTATGCTGATAAGAGGAGGCGACCTCTAGAATTCATAGTGGGAGATCATGTCTACCTCAAGGTATCGCCAATGAAAGGAGTTCATCGTTTTGGGATTCGGGGAAAGTTGGTGCCCCGTTATGTCGGTCCGTTTCAAATCCAACAAAGATGTGGACCAGTCGCCTATCGTGTTAAGCTACCAGATCACATGTTAGCTGTGCATGATATCTTCCATGTATCCCAGTTGAAGAAGTGTCTTCAAGTACCTGACCAAGTGATTGACTTTGGTGATGTAGAACTAGCACCTGATTTGACTTATGCTGAGTACCCCATTAGAGTCTTAGATCAGAAGGATCGAGTCACTCGAAGGCGTACAATCAAGTTCTACAAAGTACAATAGAACCAGCACACTGAAGAAGAAGCTACTTGGGAGTCTGAGGATTACTTAGAAGAAAACTTTCCTGACTTCCTTGCTTCTCTCTAGTTGCAATACCTCGTCTATATTGTAACTTGTTTATTGTGTCAAAAGAATGGAAAACCCCCTCACTAGTCTTTTGAATAAAGTTATGATGTGTTAACTTGACACATTTCCTTTTCCATTACTTAGCCTTAAGTTTTAAATCTCGGGATGAGATTTCTTTAAGGGGGAAGGGTTGTAACACCTCTGGTGTTTGGACCTAGAACTAAAACTTGGCATATCATCATATGCATTGCAAAGCATTCATAAAGAAGAAAATTTGGAATGCATTCACTAAATAAGATTTGTTTCATAAGTTGTTATTTTATGTGATGCAATGTGATTCAAAACGTTAAACAAAGATCATGACCACAAGGGTCAAATTTCATGTGATCATGTGAGACCATGTGTCATTTGACTCAAACAACCCTAATGGGCCATGTTACTGGTCAAAAATCAAAGTTAAAGTAAAAGAAAGACAAATCAAATTTGAATTCAAATTTAAATTATAAAAGTCCTTTTTGCCCCTTTTGGATATTTCAAAATCCATTTGGAATTTGGGGTTGTGACAAAAAGCAAAGTTGGAGCTTATTTTATAAGGATCAACTTTGGTATTCAAAGTTTTTCAAGTTTACATATAAAATTTGGAGTAATTTTCAAATTATTCAAATGCTCAAATGCACCCCAAATTCAAATTTCAAAATGGAGGCAGAATTTGAAAATATTTCTAGAAGCAAAGTTGTAGAGTTTGAAAAATTAAACAACTTTCATTTTTGGAGATTTTCAACTTCTTTAGAAAATTTGTGAGTAATTTGAAAAAAATGGACGTAGTGGCAGTTCTGTAAATTTTTCAAAAATCAACCTCCACCTCTCTGCTTGCCGCCGGTCCCACGCGGAGATCACCGCCGATCGGATTTCGCCGCTTTCACGCGTAGTGACACGCCAATACCTCCGTGGCGAGTTCGCCCATGTGCTGTCAACACCGCACGCCCTCCTTCTTGCTATAAATAGGAGCAGGCCGTCGTCATTTCGGAGTTTTCCGTCGACTGCTCGCCGCCGGTGTCTTGCCCGCACTCGCGCAATTCATCCTCGCCGTAGTATCTAGGGCCAATTGCTTTGGCCAGAAGCTCCGTCTCGTCTTCCTGCTCATCCCAAGCCCGATCGTGTTGCTCCTGGAAGTCCAGCGCTGCCGCGTGACTTCGTCTTCTTCGGAGCCGGCCGGAGCTCCGCCATCCTCGGTCTCACGTCGTCCCGTTGATTCGGTACATCTCCACCTTCACCGAGCCTACCTACGTGATCACGGTGAGCTTCTGAATGTGAAAACCGTTTCGCTTTAGTCCCTACTGTAGCGTCACCGTGGCTACGTCGTACACCGTCGTTCCCAGTCCGCCATGCCCGGCATGGAGGTGTCTCCAGGGCACCTTTTTCCTTTCTGATAGCTGAGATTGGTTCGGGGGAAGTAGTAGATCATTTTGGTGAGGTCTGTTTCGCCGGAGCATCACCATCGGCGCATTTTGCGGCCGGTCAGTGAGGGCAGCGCCGTCGTGACAGGTTTGAGTCACTGACGGGTGGGGTCAGCCTATCAGTGCGAGTGAGGAAGAAGAACAGTGATGATTTTTATTTTCTGAATTTGTGAATAGTGCTAAAACTTTGGGAATTTGTAGGAAATTCATGATAGCTCCAAAAATTCTGAAAAAGTTTGTGTAGCTTCTGTACATGCTCTAGTATGGTTTAAAAATTTGAAATTTGAAATTTGAGAAAATTTTTAATGTTCAAATATTCAGTCCATTAATTAATAAATGCAATTTCCATAATTTTTGTAGGCCACTGTATAGCTCCAAAAATTTTGAAATTTATTTTGGTACACTAATTTGTTATGAGGAAGCTTACATAAAATTTTGAGGTCATTTGGAACAAGTTTATTTTTGGGCTTAATTTAAATTAATTAAAAATTTAATAAAAGCAACCCTAATTGTTAGGGTTAGGGTTTAATTTTTGTTTGGGTCAGGTTGTGTGACCAGTAGGGTTTCAAGATCCATTTGGTCAAGTCCCATGTATGGTTCTTGATGGTAGGATTGCAAGTTGGTTTTATTGGCTTGCAACTGTACCGTTAAATAAAATCATTTGTGGGGTGTTGTTACATTTCATGTACCGTGAAAGCATCATGTTTACATTATCATCATGTTAAAGCATATGTTATCATTTCATGTAGAACCCGAGAGTGAAACGATTCTAGTTGAACAAGTGCTGGAAGAATACCCGGTTGTCGCGGGATTTGGTAATTGTGGTACTGATCCGGAACCTGAGATCGTCAACGAAGGCAAGCCCCGGTTTATGCATTAAACCATTACCTTGTTTACTTTGAAAAGTTCATCACTTATGTTACTTATTGCATTAAGTTGATTAATTCAAATGTTACCTACTTGATGCATTGCCTACCTTGTTAATTGTTTACCATCCTTGAAGATGTTTTCATTTACAAAGGCATAGAATGCTTAGTATGCTTTATGGTAGGATTTCAAAGTAAAAGTTTCGATACAATCAAAGATGGCATACTGGCCAAAGAAAGAAAGAAAGAAAGAAGATAGAATGAACTAGAGACTAGTTGGGTGGCTTATCTTGAATGTTGGGTAATGTTGCCGACTATGTCGCTTAAAGGCCACTCATTGTGGATCTTCTGAACGAGACACTTTGTAGTACTGATCACATACTCCGGTAAGCCTACTTCGGCTAATCCAATACTAAGACGAATGCCCACGCACTGGGAGTGGTGAGATGGCGGGAGTAGCGTGTACCCTCGTGGCTTGAATGTGGCCGGATTTGAGGTGTGCTGTGCTCTCGGGTGGCGTGGAGACGATTTAGTATGGGAGGATCTGGTAGCGAGGTTGATATATGCAAGATTAATTTCTACATATGTCGTGTGATAAGGAATCCCCAGCTGGGACTTGAATCAATTCAAATTGCCGGTGCTCCACGGATATGGAGACTCGATTCATTATAGAAGCAATGCAGGACTGGTGAATTACTAAAACATGAGAAAAAGAATTGAATGAGAAGGATTGGAACATGGGATATGAACACTTAGTTGGAGATATTGAACTAAAATACTTAGTGGTAAAACTTGAAACTAGGATCAAGAATAGTAAGCTTTTGGCAAGGAATTTTTGAATCTTTCTACATCCTTACCTTGACCCAACACCTGCATCCCTAAGACCTTCACCCTTTTTGGTCGGGTCAGTCTTGTTGAGTACTTTTGTACTCAGGGTTTGTTAACCCTTGTTGCAGGTGAGTCGCATGCGCAGGCTTGTTTTGGTCCCTGCTGCATGTCAGTGTTTGAAGTCGATGATGATGAGGAATGATGAATGGCCTTTGGACAAGGCACTAGTTTGTGTGAAATAAATAATGTTAATGTAATATTATCTCGCTGCTATGGTTGTATGACACTTATGGTTATGTATGTTTGAAACAACTGGTTTGTAATATTAAACTTAAGTCTTCCGCTTATTTACCTCTGGTATGTATATTGAAAAATGTTGTAATCTGCAATGACTGTGATTGGGATCCTGTTTGAAACGTGGATGATTCGGGTTTTCCGAGGACACCCAACAGACCTGTTAAGTTGTTGGGAACTTGTGTACGCTATCTGAGGTCTGTTGAGACATCGATAGGTGCACGTGGGCCCGATTTCTTAAGAGGTTCTGCCACAGCTGGTATCAGAGCAGGTCCTATCTAAGATCATTGTAGGTTGCTTTTGAAAACCTTCAAACTAATTTGGATCAAAGAAATTAAACTGGATATTTTGAGTTCAAATTTCTTTCTTCTTACCTCTAATCTATCCTCAATCTTATCTTATTTGAAAGTTTGTGGCGGATAATATGATTAGGTTTGTCCTATGTATTAAAAATCTAGTACTTTTGATTGTATAAATCTTTTGTACTCGGATTCGTAAGATCGATTCATGCATCATGCTTGAACACCTTGCATAATAATTTCCGTTAAAAGTGGTTGGGTAAGTAATGTCAATCCCATTCTTGCTAACCTCGATTATCCTCAAGCTATCCTTATAGTCCTATCCTAAATTCTACAGGCTATGGCAAAGACCAAGATAACCGCACGCAAGTCTACTGGACCTCACAGAGTCCCTCGTCACCAGTTGGCACCGCGTAACCGTGAGCTTGGTGAAGGAAGTTCCAAGACCCTAGGAGATGAAGGATCTTCAAGCAATCCCGCCAACATTGAGAACCTTACCAAGGAGCTCAACACTCTTCGTCGAGCTTATGCCAAAGATCAAGAGAAGCTGGCGGAAATGAAAAGGGACATCACCAAGAATATCGAGTTGAGGAATGAAGCCTGGACACGAGAGGATGCGGCCAATGAACGCGTCCATGAGTTGGAGTTCTACGTAGAGGACCTAGAGATGGACAATGCCATTCTTCATGAGAATGTCCACTGTTTGACGCTCAACTTCATCCTCCTCATGGGGATGGTGAAATTCTGAGATGAAGAAATGATTGTAGATCCGGTGAAGTCGAGAATGAAGAAGAGGAGGAGGACCACGAGGAGTTAGTGTACTTCTCGAGGATGAAGATGAGGTTTCATCCGATATGGGCACGGATGCCGATGACTGAAAGCTCAGAGTAGTAATAGTTCATTTACTGCTTTCCTAGTAAACTAGGGTTGTCTTGTGGGATACAAGACATGTAACATAAATAAGAAACCCTTTGTAGCATGAAACATTTTAACTGCTTTCAATAAAATAATAATGTAAATAAACATGTCTCTCTCGATGGATGCCTCGCATTAACACCGAATCAGTCTTTGGTACTTCGCAAGACAATGATGAAGTCCCAAATTCTCCACCGATGTGCCTCCGAGTATGGCGGATGCCATAACTGCACTCGTCTATGCAACGGCTGAGAATGCTAGGTTGTTAAGGGAAATGGTTCAGAACCAACAAGCAACACACCCTAATTATAGCTGCCGTAATAATGGAAATGATGAGACAACCTATATTGATTTTACTGACACACGTCCGCCTGTGTTCTCTAAGGCCGAAGAGCCTTTAGAAGCTGACGATTGGCTCTGGACAATGGAGCAAAAGTTTGAGTTGATTCATTTTGATCGAGAGATTGAAACCAAGGTTTATGACACAAACAACTCCGAGGAGCTCTTTGGTGCACAGTGGGCAAATTTGGTAGCTGTACAACCCGCTGGTCACCAAATCACCTGGATGGAGTTTAAGGATGCCTTCAGGGCACACTATATTCTAGATGGTGTGATGACCATGAAGTTAGAAGAGTTCCTGACTCTTAAGCAAGGGGAGCACCCGGTGATGCACTATGTTGGGCATTTCAATCACCTATCGCAGTATGCTATAGAGTATGTGAAAACTGACTAGAAGAAGAAGAATCATTTCATGAGAGGTCTGAACACCAAACTTCAGACCATGATGGCAACTTGTGGCAACGCAACTTATCATGAGACTGTCAACATTGCTATCGCTTCAGAGGAGAATTACCGCCGACACAAGGACTGGCAACTTGTGGCAACTTATCATTATTTGGATCATGTACAGTTACATTGAGTGCTAGCAAACTACCCATATGCAAATAACCCGTGGGAGACAAGGAAACATGATAATCAATTACTAGGATGTCCTTACGGGTATCAAAATTAGACACATGCAAATGAGTAATTAATAAATGGTGGATAGGACATCAAGGTAGATCCCATGCTATACTTGCCTTGGTTAACAAACTCTTGCTGGTCCTGCTGGTCTCCGAAGAACTCTTGGTCTCCAACGTTCTCCTCACCGTCTGAACTCGACCAACAAAGCAACATACAAGCATTCCAAAGGCATTCATGCAAAGCAGACAATCCTATAGTTAGAATAGTACACCAGCAGTATAGAAAACAAGATAAAATGTTTATGAAAATAATCTACGTCTCGCTACGATCACGTCAACTCGAAGTTCACGAAAAACGGAGCTAAAACACGAAAATTATCAATTAAATGGGGTTTCCTATAGCAATTTATTTAATTAAACCTAACCATAAAATTTAAAAGTTGCAAACATGGTTAACAGTGGTACTAACATGTAGACTATGCAATTATGAAACTAACGCAATTTGAACGGGTCGATTCGGAGCTAAAACGATGAATTTATAAGCAAAACAATGTAGTGGCATTTCTGTGAATAGAATGAACTATTTTTGAATTTAAATAAAATCAATTTCAGAATAATTAAAATGGCCGAGGAATGCGGGTTCTATTTGTCAAAACCTAGGGGTCTCTTTAGCAAATTGACCTGCGAAGGGGTATCGGCCATCGCTGGCCATTGATCAAGCATCGGACGGTTCAGATTAGAGTCGGGGAGAGAGAAGGAGGACGGCGGCCACGAACAGTGCTCCCACAGCAGGGCACCATGGCAGGCGACGTGGAGCTCGCCGACGCGCTTGGTTCAGGGGCTATGGGCCACGGTTCGACGAACCGAGGGCACCGGGGGAGAGAGGGGGTGTAGGCGACCTTGGCCAGGCCAAGAATGCGGTCGGAGGACACGACCGTGGCGGTGGTGGCCATGTCCGGCGGTGGGAAACTCCATGGCGCTCGCGGATTGGGCCCTAGAGGCCATGTAACTAGAAAATAATGGCAAGGGAGAAGGAGGGAGCAAGGGGGTCTCACCACGGAGGAAAACAAGGACGGAGACGGCTCGGGGATGGCGGACCGCGTGGAGGGGCGGACGGCGGACCTCGGCGTTCTTCGGTGCGGCAGCTGCGGCTTCCGTGTGCTCAGCGAGTGCGAAAATGGAGCGGGGGAGGCAGCAGGGAGGGCGGCAATGGGTCTGGATCACCTTTTGTAGAGGCCAGGGCACGGGGGAGGACGCTCCCACAATGCGAGTGGGCATGGGCGATGGTTGCGTCCTTGACCGCGCGATGCGGGAGGTTGGAGACGGCATCGACACGTGGGCCCAGGCCGTCAGCGGCAGAGAGAAGGGGGAGGGCGCGGTGGCGGCGGTTTCGCCCGAGCTGGGTCAGCCCAGGAAGGAAACAGGAGGAGGGGGAGAAGGGGTAGGGGCGAGCGGGCCGGCGGGGAGAGTTGGGTCGGCAGGCCAGAATGAGGAAGGGAGCGGAGAGAAATGAATTTCCTTTTTCTTTTTCCAAACCAAATTTCCAAATTCATTTCCAATTGATTTTTGATTCCTTTTAAGTTTAAATCAAAACCACTCAACATATTAAATAAAATGCTGCAGCATGAGTGCATCAACATGTATCTATCCTTATGATTGATTTTAATTTCACAAAAATTATCATTTTCCTATGTTTTAATGCACACATAATTGCATAAATAAATCAAATTTACAGTATCTAGGAAAGCACGTAGAGAAATGGTGCGGCCAGCCCTCTCTATGTTCTCCTCCTCCTGGATCAATTGATCCCTTCTCCCCCTATCACTAGCATCCCCTCTGCCTACTGCACTGCTGCTGCTCCATGTGGTTCTGCCATGACCACGACAAGACATTTGCTTGTCACAAGGCTCGGTCATCTTCCTCTTCCCCCTCCTGTCATCTTCACCTCCAGAGGCCATCTATGCAAAAACATAGACCAAAATGAGGAACTATACAAATGGAGAGTAGAAGTTACCCTATAAAGCAAGTTAAGTACTTAAGAAGAGTCAACGTGCAAGCGAGGGAAGCAGCTGATGTGGTACTACCCCTAGACGAGCGGCACTGCCATGCCTGGGAGCGGCACTGCTGCACCAGCTGTTTCACCAAGACTGCATTTTGCATCTTCTTGTCTACTAAACTTACTTCATATTTTAACTCCCAGCCCACTATACAATCTCACCAAGCATAAACATGTCTATGTCATCGATTCATCTAGATATGATTGAGAGAAAGCCTAGTAATCATGAATCTTAGCATTGGGAGCTGAGTGAAATAGATAAAGTGAGTTAACCATCGAACCAAGAGTTTAGCACTACCAGCTTTGCCATAGTGGTGCGGCACTACCGCGCTGAGGATGCGGCACTGCCACAGTAGTTAATTTGGCTCCAAGGTTGAATCATGGTTTCTACTTCAATCAATCCTCAAAGCACCATACAAACTACTATCTACTTTCCAATCAACTATCCAAGACCACTAGAATCGACACATTGCATAGATCGGGAAGGATTAGGGTTTCACCTTTGTTCATGCGGATTGAGGAGGAAAGAGATGAAACGGCTCCACCTAAGAGCTTCAGCTGCCACCGATGACACGGGAGAGAACCAATGGATGGCGCGCGGCAATGCCGGAGGTGGCGACGACGCTGGATAGAGGCAGCGGTGGCGCTGTCGCGTTTGAGATGAAGAGAAGGAGAGAGAGAGAGGCGGCCACATCGGGTGAATGAGGAGAGGGTTACCCTAGGGCCAGAAGAAAAGAGTAGAGTAAATGGGCCTCCACGGTAACTGCTGTCTTGGGCTGAATTTTGATTGAAATTCAAAGTGCGGCACTATCACATTCCACCCACGGCACTGCCGCAAGGCAGGGGCGGCACTGCCACACTCCTCAGACCAGCAAGATTTAGCTACTAACTAAATAGCTCTATATATATAGGATATGGACACATATCTCAAGCATACTATGATCAGCATCAAATAATCAATACAAACAACAATCGTAATGTACTTGTTTCTTATGATAAAACATTTTGAAGCACAATATTTAAACCTTTGCAATTCATTTCTCCTATCCATGTGAGTTCATCAATCAAGGTGTTCTATAGTTCAAACCATGTTACGAGAATCAAGTATATTTAGCTCACTACGCAAAGCACAAAACCTTGACTCATCGAGAGGCTCAGTGAAGATATCGGCTAGTTGCTTTTTGGTGCTCATATGGCAAATTTCGATATCTCCTTTGGTTTCGTGGTCTCTCAAGAAATAATGTTGGATGTCTATGTGCTTAGTTTTTGAGTGGCTTATGGGATTGTTGGCGAGCTTTATGGCACTTTCGTTGTCACACAAGAGTGGGATTTTGGTGAAGTGACATTCGAAATCTTGAAGGGTTTGCCTCATCCAAAGTAGTTGAGCACAACATGCACCGGCTGCAACATACTCGGCTTCGGCTATGGAAAGAGCTATACAATTTTACTTCTTAGAATTCCAAGACACTAGGGACCATCCAAGGAATTGACATGTCCTCAAGGTGCTTTTTCAATCTACTTTGCAACTGGTGTAATCGGAATCCAGATACCCAAGTAGATCAAACTTAGAGCCCCTAGGATACCACAAGCCAAGGTTAGGAGTGTGCACTAAATATCTCAAGATTCTCTTAACAGCCACTAAGTGGCACTCTTTCGGGTTAGCTTGAAATCTAGCACACATGCACACACTAAGCATAATATCGGGCCTAGATGCGCACAAATAAAGTAGAGAGCCGATCATGGAGCGATATACCTTAGTATCCACGACTTTCCCTTCATCATTGAGATCTAGAAGTCCATTGGTTGGCATGGGAGTTTTGATAGGCTTGGCATTCACCATGTCAAACTTCTTGAGCATATCATGGGTGTACTTCGTTTGGCTAGTGAAAGTTCCATCCTACACTTGCTTCATTTGAAATCCGAGGAAGAACTTTAATTCACCCATCAATGACATCTCAAATCTCTTGGTCATGATCCTACTAAATTCCTCACAAAAAGAATGATTAGTACTACCAAATATTATGTCATCCACATATATTTGGCACACAAATATATCTTTGCCCACTTTTTGAGTGAAAAGGTGAAAGTGCAATCAAGCCTTAATTGTGGGTTTTGGTGATAATGACCACATAATTAGAGAACTAATCAGATTTATTGAGATGACAAGCAGGGAATTTATATTCGAGGATGCTACACAAAATGGAGGAGCCCCCAATTACAAATGTAGATGGCTTCAAACTCAAAGGAGGTTTAAATTCTTTTATATATTGAATTTGAGTATAGGAAAAGCCATACTATAAAGGGGGGCACAATGCTTAAGCTAATATGTGCTCAAACAACCACAAGCATCCTCATATTCATAGCCAAGATAGTCCCCACTTCACTATTATCCTTTGCTGTCTTGTGGGGTGCGAGCTCCGACTCGCCCAACCCCTTGGGTGCGAGCTCCGACTCGCCCGACACCCTTGGATGCGAGCTCTGACTCGCTCGACCCCTTGGATGTGAGCTCTGACTCACCCAACCCCTTGGGTGTGAGCTCTGACTTGCCTGACCCCTTGGCCATGGGCTCCGTCTCACCCGACACCAAGGTCGCGGGCTCCCGGTCGCCTGACCCCAAGGTCGCGGGCTCTGCATCGCCCGACCTCGAGGTCATGGCCTTCGTCTTGCCCAACCCCTTGGGTGCGATGTCCGTTGGGGGCTAGGGGTATATCTACCTTTCCCTTTCCTCCCCAATGGCTATCTACGATTTAAGTGACCGTTGGGGCTGTGGGGTATATATATCTTCCCCTTCCTCCCCAATGGTAACGAACCGACTCTCTTCTTCCTCATTTCAGCATGCCCAAAATAGAGCAGGAGCTCTCTCTCTCACTCCATTGTTGACCTAAAGCCCCCAAGCAAATCCATTGATTTCCTCATCAATCCTTGAGGGAAAAGGGTCCACAACTTGATTACAGAGCAACTCCATTGATTCCCAAATTCTAAAGAGCACTTGGTTCACATTTTAGCCTGCGGTTGTGTTTGTTACTCTTGGAGCTTGGCTCCTAGCTTGCTAGAGCATCGTCTGTGGAGCTTGCCAACTTGTGTGGCAGCCCTAGGGGGTTTGTAACCACCTTTTGTAGCAAGTAAAATCATCCCTCATCTCAAGAGTTCACTCTCTTGACTTGAGAACAAGGTAGGGTTGCACAGCCCTAACACCTTAGTGGTATACCTCAACAACCTGGACTTAGGCAAGCCTTGGTGGTGAGCTGAACTACGGGATAAATCCTTGTGTCATCTTGTGCTTGTGTTGCTACACTTGTGTTCTTGTTGTTGTTGAGGTGATTTCTAGGATTGAGGCTGATCTACTTGTGTGGTGTTCCCACCACTTTTAGCTATCGATCTGTGATCTACTACCCTACAGGAAGCTAAGAAATTTACCTGATTTAAATTTTGTTGGGAAGATTTTGAACTGTGAACTCATCTCTCCTACAGGTGCGGCAATGCCGTGCTCATAGAGCGGCAGTGCCATGGGTGAATTTGACTTTGGTTTGAGTTAAATTTTTATAGGCCTATTCACCCCCCTCTAGGCGTACCAGAGATCCTACAAGTGGTATCAGAGCCAGGTTACCTCGTGTGCGCTTCACTGCATGAGGTATGGAGCCCAAGGGAGGATCTAGTGTTGTGAAGCCCATTAACGTCGATCCGGAGGATATTGGGCTGCATGACACCGATAGCAGTGAGCTTAGTGCCTCTACAACAAGCAACTCCATGCTCCTGCAGCTAGAGGCAACCGATGCCAAAAAAGCTCAAAATGAAGAAGAAAGAAGAAGGGCAGCTAGAAAAGAGAAAAGAGAAGCAAGAGAGAAAAAGAAGAAGGAGCAGCAGCGGTTAGAAGAGAAGAAAGCAAGAAAAGAAGAAAGAAGACTCAAGAGAGAAGCTAGAAGAAAAAGAAGAGAAGCAAGAAAGAAGAAGGAACAAGAAGCAAAAGCCTCCAATGCATCTTCAAGTGAGCTATCTAGCAGTTCCGAAGATGGTGATGATGATGATGATGAGTCCTACCAAGTGTATAGCAAGAAGGATAAGAAAGGAAAGGGCAAGAAGAATGACGACAATAAATATGCCGCCGTATCCTTTAACTATTCTTCTATGTCTATGACTAACCATGATCGCAAGTCTTTTATCAATATGCCTACGGGCAAGTTACCTCATTTCGATGGGACTAACTTTGCCAAGTAGAAGCACTTGATGAGAGCTTATCTTATAGGTCTTCATCCCAGCATTTGAGCGGTTGTTTGCAATGGATTTGAGCCACCTGTTGATCCCAAGAATCCAACCATGGAAGAAATGAGAATCATCCACCTCAACGGTCAATCTACTAGTGTGCTACTTAGTGCCTTGGATGGTGATGAGTACAATAGAGTGATCGGTGTGGATGTTACCAAGCAAATTTGGGATACTTTTCATCTTGCACATGAAGGGGTTGACAAAGTGAGAAAAGCAAGAATTTATTTGTTGATGTCCAAGCTCAACTGATTTGTTATCTTGGATGGAGAAGGGCCACAAGAGATGTTTGATAGGTTGATGACCATGGTGGGCAAGATTAGAGGCTATGGTTGTAATGAGCTAGATGATCACGAAGTTGTCAAGATTATGTTGGAATCTTATTCACCAAGAAATGAGACCGTAGTAACTTTAATTAGAGACAAGAAGAAGTTTGAGTACTTCACACCAAATGATGTACTTGGGAGGATCTTGACCTTTGACATGCAAAGAGAAGAAGCAAATAAGAGGAAGAAGCTTGGAGAATTGCAAGCAAAGCTAAAAGGCATCAAGATCAACAAGGATGTAGCTCTCAAGGCCAACAAATCAAGCAAGCAAGGCTCTACAAGCAAGTCCAAGACCAACAAGCAAGCTTCAATTAGCAAGCCCAAAACAATCAAGCAAGTTCAAGAAAGAGTAGAGACCACCTCATCCTCTAGTGAGAGTGAACATGATGATGACCAATATGAGAAAGTGGATGATGTTGCTCTCTTTATGAAGAGGTATCACAAGGGGCTAAAGAAGCAAGGCTACAAGGTAGTGAAGAGAAGCTTCCCAAACAAGAAAAAGAGGACATGCTACAATTGTAGAAGCATCGATCACTTCATTGCCAAGTGTCCATATGAGATCAAGGACAATAAATACAAGAAGGACAAGAAAGAGGAGAAGGCTGACCGTAGAAAGAGCAAGAAGTACATGGGAGAGGCTCACATTGGACATGAATGGGACTCAACTAAAGAAAGCACAAGTGAAGAGGATGAGAAGGTTGCAACTATTGCTATTCACAAGTCATCCCCTACACCAAGGCTCTTCAACAATATGTCCGATGATGACTACTACTCCCCTCACATTTGTCTTATGGCAAAGGGTGAGAAGGTAAAATCCAAATCGAAGGCCAAATCTCCTCCACCTCCTAGTGATATCTCTAGTAGTGATATTAGTGATAGCTCTAGTGACGATGAATCTAGTGATGAAGAAATAAATATGATAACTAAAAATTTAGATGGAAAGACCAAATTATTCATCACTAAGCTAATGGAGGACTTAGAGAGTGTCCAAGCCGAGCTAGAATCTAGAGAGGAAACTCTTATCCAACAAGAAGATCTCTACATTGCTAGGAAGGAAGCTCTTGTATTAGAGAGAAGTGAGGTGGAATCCTTGCTCAAGGCCTTGGCCAAAGAACAAGGGGACCATGTTATCACAAAGAAAGAAAATATTGCTCTCAAGAAAAAGTATTGTGACTTAGATGAAAAGCACAAAGAACTTGAGCTGCAATATAATATTCTTTGGGATAGAAACTCACATCTCACTAAGGCAAAGGAAACCTCTACTCCCTCCACTAGTCAAGATTGTGGAAAATGTTTTAATCTTGATTTGAATGTCTATTCCACTAACCTTAAAACATGGAAGCTATGAGAAAGGAGATTGCTAGGCTAAATGAAGTTATTGTAAAAGGATGGATAAGTGTGACCCAATCCGATGACAAGAAGGTTGATGAATCAAAAGGGCCACAATTCAAGCATGGAAGGCATCCCTCAATCAAGCATGGGCTTGGACACACAAAAGGAGCCAAGGTAAATGGAAGAAGGATAGTGAATGGCTATGAGTGTGTGCAGTTTGAGAGGAAGGGCAAAATTGGTACAGATCAGTCTGCACAGACTACGGCAGTGCAGCGTCCCCGAGCAGCAGTGCTGCACAGCGGCAGTGCCGCATAAAGGGTGGCAGTGCCGTGCCCCGCAAAAATGGGAAGGCTACCAATTCTGTTCTTGATCAAATTAAGCTCAAGAAGGTGTACCAGGAGAAATAGGTTTTCCAGAAGCCTAAGGAACCAGTGTGGGCCACCAAGAATAAGTATGCCTATCAATCAAAGACTTATGCACCTCGACAAAGCTTGACATCATGCTTTGTTTTGAAGAACAACAGCAGTGGGAAATTGGTTGCTAAATATGTTGGAAAGGAACCAACATATATAGGAATACTTCTATTTGGGTTCCTAAGATTCTTGTGACTAACATGAAAGGCCCCAAATCAAATTGGGGACCTAAATCAAACAACTAAATCTATTTTGCAGGCATACTCCTTCGGTGGGTCAAGTTGGGTGCTTGATAGTGGATGTACAAATCATATGACCGAAGAAAGGAGTATGTTCTCATCATATTCCCCGATGACGCACTCAATTGAAAATATTATCTTTGGAGACAATTCAAAGGGGGATGTGATTGGTCTCGGTAAAGTTGCTATAACCCTTGAGCATTCAATTACAAATGTATTATATGTTGATTCGTTGAGTGTAACACCCTAAAATTTGCATAATTTTAAAATAGGAGAAAATGATTTAATTATGCATTTTTATAAGCATTTAAATTTTAAAAAAACTTTGTTAAAATTAAAATCAAATATAGGTCTACATACATGTCTATGCATTCATGCTGCTGCATATTATTTTTGTATGGTGTGGTTTGAAATCAGATTTCAAATTGATTTGAATTTGCATTCAAAATTTGTTTGGAAATTAGTTTCGAAAATAGAAAAGGATTTTTCTTTCCCTCCCTTGCATCTGGCCCATTGGCCTAGGTGTTGGCCCAGTTCTATAGCCAGTGCAACTGCCCCGCTCCCCTTGCTTCGCCCGCTTAGCCTCCTCTCTTCTGCCCCACGGCCCAGCTTCGCTTGGTCCAACAGCCAACAGCGCGTCGTTCCCTTCCCTCCCTCCATTCTGCTGATAGCCGGGATCACTTCCTTCTTTCTCGCTGACGAGCTAGTCCCAGCTATCAGTCGCCTTCTCCTACCTCGTGAGCGTGTCTGCATCGAACACTGCCATCGCTGGGAGTCCATGCCGCCCACGCCACTCTCCTTGCCTTGCGCTCCAAGCCGCTTTCGGCTATAAGAATCGGATGCCCGCATCGGGCCACGCTTATCTTGAGCTTCGAAGCCGCAGCTGCCCTCGCATCGCGCCGAGCCATGCTAACCCTAGCACTACCGCCATCTCTGCCCACCTTGCCGAGCACCGCGCTACTCTCATCCGCTCCGCACCTTGGTAAGCTACCTAGACGACTTCGCCTTGCTCTCCTCTAGCTTCCGGTGTTCTTGGTTTGCTATTTCTTGGTCTATAGACTGTAATCCCAGAGCGCCGCCTGTCCCCGGCCATGGCGTCGTCATGGAGCTCACCGCCGACCTCGTCGGCATCTCACATCCCTTCTAGATCTATTCTGAGCCGTCTGATTCCGATCCGACGGTCCAGATCTTAAGATACCCCTTCGCCGTGAAATTTGCAAAAAGGCCCTTACAATTAATTGGATCTTAACCCGTCGTCCCAGAATTTTTGTTAAAGAGCCCCTATATTTTCTTCAAATTGTGGCCGTAGTCCTTGGTTCGGTTTAAAATCAGATTTTGATTATTTTAAATTCGAAAATCAAGTTTCCTATATTTACATAATTGCCACTACCTTCTATAGGCCATAAAATCTTCGTTTTAACTCCGATTTGGTTCGTTCAACTTGCGTTAGGTTTGTAATTCCATAATCTACGTGTTCATACTACTATTTAGTAGGTTTTCAACTTTTAAAATTCGAGGTTAGATTTAATCTATTATTTTACTAAAGGAAATCTTGTTTAATCCATAACTTCTTTGTTTTAGCTCCGATTTTTGTGATCTTCGTGTCTGTGTGTTCGTGGTGAGACGTAGATTCGTTTTACAAACTTTTCATCTTGATTTTATGCTATTGGTGTACTATTCTAATCTATAGCTTTTGTTTGCTATGCATGATTGCTTCTGGATGATTGTATGTTGCTGTGATTATCGAGTATAGACGGTGAGCAATCCGTGGGTGAACTAGACTACTACTTTGACAAGCAAGATCAGCAAGAGCGCTTTGTTCAAGGCAAGTATAGCATGGGATTATCCTTGGTTCCTATTAACTTTAATACATTTAATTCATATTGCATATGTCACCTTGATAGGGATTCCCTAGAATTGAACTTAATACCTTGTCACCTATGGGATATGCATTGGGTAGCTTCGCTAGTACTCAATTAAACCATGATCTTGTAACTTTATTAATGGTATATGCAATAAATATTAAAACATGACTTTTTAGCAACTTGAAAACAGGGGGCTGGGGTGTTTAGCTACTTTCTGAATGCTTCAGATTCCTCTCCCTAAGGACTTATCTATAAGTGATCATCCAGGACTTACAGTACAGCTGTGAGGGCTATATGGCTCTAGCTTTAGCTTAGTATGAGGACCTTCTCTAGCTTGTTAGTGGTTACCTTCATTGGTGTAACAATGGCTTGACAGATTGGGCATAGGACAGCCTCTACTCTTATGTGTATAGCCGCGATGGAATTATGCCATTCGATAGGGTGGTTCCTACATCTGTTTGCTGAGTGAATCTAATGGCCCTAACTTGTTAGATGAACCTTTGAAAGGCTTCATAGTGACCCCTGCCTGCTCACCTTGAAAGTGTTTTGGGAGTAATTAACCCGACATATGGGTATCAGGACTCACAGTGAAACTATACAACCTCTATAGAGTGAAAAACTGGTATATCAGCCATGCTCATGGTCATGAGCAGCCTTAGAACATTTATGGAATAGATGATCACTAAGAATTATCTGTTTATGCTATTCATTACTCATGTTTACATTTGATCATGTGTTTTACTTTGGGATTAAAATAACTTGTTGCTACTCTTATGCTAAAATTGTGACAACTAAAAGCTGAATGCTGTGAAACCTGTGTCAAGCCTTTTGAGCCTCATGAACCCCATGTTACACTTGTTGAGTATGACACGTACTTACGCTTGTTTATTTTCATTATTTGGATAAAAATCCTGGATGGGTAACAGATGGCTATGGTAATGACGATTTTTCTGAGGATTACTAGACTTGTGGTCAATCAGTTGACGTCCCTATGATATGGAGCTTCCGCGAGAGATTTATCTTTTTACTTCTGCTATATTTATGTGAAGACTCTGTCTTATTATTCGTGATGTAATAAACACTTATGATGATACTATTTATAATTTATCGTCTTATGTGAGTGACTGGTCTCTGGGCGCACATAAGATTTTACATCCCATTTTATCCTTAAAATCGGGTGTGACAGATTGGTATCAGAGCCGTGTTGACTGTAGGACGCAAGCCTAGTTAGCGATGGTCGTTTTAGCTTCTTTTGCTTCACTCATTTCATGCTTCCTATCTCACCCTTGTTATTTGCTAAAGTTTTATGCTTCTTTTGCCTCACTCTGTTATGAAAATTATTGCTTCTAATCTAACTAAATCTAATTCTATAGATGTCTCATGCCAATAAGATCGCTCGCATTAGCACCAGAGCCTACTACTCGCCTCATGGGTTGTACGAATCCATGGAGCCACATGAGGATGAGGAACCCCAGGAGCAAGAGGTTGACTCGCCAGCACCTGCACCTATGCCGGAGCCATTCCAGGAAGAGCCTGAAGAAGAAGAATCCGAAGAAGTGGAGGTCGCTGCATTATCTGATGAGTAGGAGGAGGAGCACATCGTTCAAGAGGATGAGCTAATCCCTCCCCTAGTGATGTGAATATTCCTACTCTTGCTGCTGCTAGTGAGTCCGTGATTCGCTGTAAGGAGCCAATTAAATCATCAATCCAATTTGGTTCTATCTCCAACAATATTTTTGGGAACAATGTGGCGATGACAAAAGGCACTCTTGTTACAAAGGAGGTTTCCGAGATTAATGCTCAACTTAATGAGTCATCAGAGCATGATATAGCCATCAAGGGGAATTCTTCTGTGATTATTAATTCTTTGGGTGAAGTTTCTGATTGTCATCGCATGGAGTTGAAAAATGCAGATATTGTTGCTAATAAATCTCCTATACAGATTGGCTCTCTATCTAATTTCGTGGAACATGAAGACAACAAGAAAGATGGAAATATAATAGTTACAAAGATGAAGAAGTCAGTAGAGATTATGGCAAAGCCGAGGACGGCTTTGTTTCAAGGGAGTGAGAATGATGAGCCCATGACTATCCAAAATATTCATGCAGAAAATTCTATCATTGGTTCTAATATGGCAACTTGCATCTCTTACGTAAGTCCTATTCAATTTGGTGCTTTTATATGTGATGGCAAATATAGGAAGAAGGATGATTTATTTATAGCTACCGGGTTGTTGTCAAAGATATATTTTGGAGATGCAACATTGTTTAAGAGAAAAGATAATATGCCATCAAGGAGATATTTTTATACAGGTTCTACGCTGGAGGAGATGAAGGGCAGTCCAACCTGATCATGCTATGGTTTTCGGCTGTCCAATCTAAGTACGTCATGGATTTATTTTCTTAATTAAAGTAGTTTCCAAATAACATGATTAGCTTTGTGGCCGCATTAGTTTACTATTTTCTAGGCTCAATTAGTTGGTCATGGTGCAGCGTGCACATGCTAGGTCGAACCAAGTTGGTGGCCTTGTGGCCGAGTCCGTTTAATTAGCCTATGCCTGCATGCATATATTAGGGAGTGGTCCGCTCCTTGTAATTTTAGATGGGATTTTATTCGTGGAGTTATTCCCCGTCGAGCCGCCGCTCGTGAAACCCTAGAGGTTTATCGTCCTGGATCCCTGCGAGGATTTGTGTTGGTGTGTGCCCGAGAATTGATCCTTGGACTCGTGCTGGAATTGATTCAATTCCTCATCTTCCGATCGTGGTTCGTCGTGGCCACGGGTGGAAGGATTATCCTAGGGTTTGGATTGCAACATCTCTTGTAAGCTGATCCCTTTATTATTAATAATACTGATGCTCGTGTTTGTTTGGCCAAAGGAATTAAGTGGCTTATCTATGCTGGCTCTAGAAGTCAAGCAGGATGGTACTGCTAGTAATGTGAAGGGGCAACACTCTATTATATTTCAGTCAAAATGCACAATCCATGATAAGGTATGCAAGCTAATTATTGATGGTGGTAGTTTCACAAATGCTATTAGTTCAGATCTTGTGCATGCTTTGTCTCTGTCAACGCGGAGGCTTCCAATGCCACGTTATATCCAATGGATGAACCAAAGTGGTACACTCAAAATTACTCACAAAGTGTGAGTTAAATTTTCTATTGGGAATTATGTGGATACAGTTGACTGTGATGTTGTAAAGATGAGTGCTTGTCATTTATTATTAGGTCGGCCATGGCAGTTTGATCTTGATGATGATGAGGACATGACACCCATGCATATGACCATGTTTGGCACATGGTATGGAGGGGAAGGAGGCCAGAAAGGGTGTCCAAGTCAAGAAGGAGGCCCGAGGCTAATTTGGTTCAAGTCCCCGAGGTGGAGGCCCAAACCAACTCAAGTTCGAGTCTGCCTCGGCCTCCAGGACCAGTCTGCCTTAAACTGGTCACCCAGGACGTATACGGACTCCGTTTTCGACGATCCACATATGGATGGAAAGCTAATTTGATAAGGAAGCCAATCCAAGTGGTCTCACGTCAAAAGATGTTTGGAATCAACAGGAATCGTGGTCACAAGTCAGCGTCCAGAATCTATCAGGGTGCTGCGACACTGTCTTTTTGTCCGTTGGACCATGTATCGTGTTTGGGCCCATTAGGGGCGCGTCCAGAGGTCTTGCACGACCCTAGAGTCTTCATAAATAGACGCCGCCCCTCCATTAGGGTTTGGGGTTTTGCTTAGATTATTCTGTGAAGAACAGTTTTGCCGTTCATCGGTTTGTGAGACCCCAACTTTGTGAGATTAATCATACATCTGTAATTTAGTTGTGTTCTTTCTTGTTCTTGCTTGTGTTCTTCGTTGCGTAGGCAGGGATTAGCCTTCTTGGCGAGGTCAACCTGGTCCGTGACTTGGTTGATAACCAGAGGAGCTGTGGTGCTAAGATTGCAGGGTTCAATCTTTCGATCTAAAGCCAGATCGGTGTGTCATTCTCTGCCACAACGATAGTTACCTCTACCTGACGGAAGATCAGGAACCCCGTCCCCTGCATTTGGATATTTTTTTTCAATGGCTGATTTGAAATTGCTCAAGAAAGTCCATCTTTTGCCAAAGTTATCTCTAGCAACACGTCTCAAGAAGTACTATGATTGGGAAGAATATATGGAAGATTTCTTCGGGGGTCGTGGACTTGCATCGGCCCTAAAGATGTATTATGCAGAAGAGACAATGGCTAAAGATATTTCACATTGGTGGGATTGCTGGGACAAAAAATTTCCTTGTTGGACGTGGAGCGATATGAAAGCTGTGCTTCAGCGCCGATTTCGTTCTTTTGAGTCAAAGAAGGTAGCTACTGTACGTGCACAAAATCCCCAAGGCACTAAGGCAAATATGCGCTCATCATGGGCTGATTCTATTGCTGGAGATGAGTACCTTCCTGCTTTTAACCGGCCAGTCGGTGATATTAATTCTTATGAGAAGAAGCTGGGTTCTAGTGTTAGTTATGGCAAGTCTATGCATGCTGAATTTGTTTCTTCCGCTAAATTAAAGCAAACTACCAGTCAGTTATCTGCTTGTGCTCGCTGTTCTCTTGGTCCCAAGAAAAAGTGTGTGGCAGCAAAGGAAAGTCAATATGTTGATAAAAAATCAGAGGCTACTATTGCTTCTGCATTTTCTGTTGCCAAGCAGCCCGAGAAGAAATGTGCTCATGTTACTGATATTATTCCTCATATTCAGGAAAACAAAAAGGTGTCTGCTACAAAAGAAAACATAACTGAACCTAAAGAGGAGTTAATTGTGCAAGAGAGAGATGTAAGCGTGAGTGCTGAATTTTTTTCCACACCAGAACAGCAAGCTATGGACTCTTCCTTTTATTCTCCTATAGAGCCATCAATTGATATTGTTGATGATGCAGCAAGTGGCTTATCTATGCTGGCTCAAGAAGTCAAGCAGGATGGTACTGCTAGTAATGTGAAGGGGCAACGCTCTAATATATTTTAGTCAGAATGCACAATCCATGATAAGGTATGCAAGCTAATTATTGATGGTGGTAGTTTCACAAATGCTATTAGTTCAGATCTTGTACATGCTTTGTCTCTATCAACGTGGAGGCTTCCAATGCCACGTTATATCCAATGGATGAACCAAAGTGGTACACTCAAAATTACTCACAAAGTGCGAGTTAAATTTTCTATTGGAAATTATGTGGATACAGTTGACTGTGATGTTGTAAAGATGAGTGCTTGTCATTTATTATTAGGTCGGCCATGGCAGTTTGATCTTGATGCTACTCATATCGGTCGTTCCAATAATTATTCATTTGCGCACAAGGGAGTTTGTCATGTTCTCAAACCAATGCTTGAGAGTGCTATTAAGGCTGAGGTTTTTCCCAAGGTGCAAGTGAAGAAAAGGGCTGTTGAAATTACCCCAAAGCCGAGGATGGCTTTGCTTCAAGAGGGAGAGAATGATGTGAATATTCCTACTCTTGCTGCTGCTAGTGAGTCCGTGATTCGCTGTAAGGAGCCAATTAAATCATCAATCCAATTTGGTTCTATCTCCAACAATATTTTTGGGAACAATGTGGCGATGACAAAAGGCACTCTTGTTACAAAGGAGGTTCCCGAGATTAATGCTCAACTTAATGAGTCATCAGAGCATGATATAGCCATCAAGGGGAATTCTTCTGTGATTATTAATTCTTTGGGTGAAGTTTCTGATTGTCATCGCATGGAGTTGAAAAATGCAGATATTGTTGCTAATAAATCTCCTATACAGATTGGCTCTCTATCTAATTTCGTGGAACATGAAGACAACAAGAAAGATGGAAATATAATAGTTACAAAGATGAAGAAGTCAGTAGAGATTATGGCAAAGCCAAGGACAGCTTTGTTTCAAGGGAGTGAGAATGATGAGCCCATGACTATCCAAAATATTCATGCAGAAAATTCTGTCATTGGTTCTAATATGGCAACTTGCATCTCTTACGTAAGTCCTATTCAATTTGGTGCTTTTATATGTGATGGCAAATATAGGAAGAAGGATGATTTATTTACAGCTACCGGGTTGTTGTCAAAGATATATTTTGGAGATGCAACATTGTTTAAGAGAAAAGATAATATGCCATCAAGGAGATATTTTTATACATGTTCTACGCTGGAGGAGATGAAGGGCAGTCCAACCTGAGCACGCTATGGTTTTCGGCTGTCCAATCTAAGTACGTCATGGATTTATTTGCTTAATTAAAGTAGTTTCCAAATAACATGATTAGCTTTATGGCCGCATTAGTTTACTATTTTCTGGGCTCAATTAGTTGGTCATGGTGCAGCATGCACATGCTGGGCCGAACCAAGTTGGTGGCCTTGTGACCGAGTCTGTTTAATTAGCCTATGCCTGCGTGCATATATTAGGGAGTGGTCCGCTCCTTGTAATTTTAGATGGGATTTTATTCATGGAGTTATTCCCCGTCGAGCCGCCGCTCGTGAAACCCTAGAGGTTTACCGTCCCGGATCCCTACATGGATTTGTGTTGGTGTGTGCCCGAGGATTGATCCTTGGACTCATGATGGAATTGATTCAATTTCTCATCTTCTGATCGTGGTTCGTCGTGGCCGCGGGTGGAAGGATTATCCTAGGGTTTGGATTGCAACATCTCTTGTAAGCCGATCCCTTTATTATTAATAATACTGCTGCTCGTGTTTGTTTGGCCAAAGGAATTATTTGGATTATTTGTCTGTTATTGTCCAATTCATCATATATATGTATACGTACTTCTTGAGTTGAGTTCAGTATTGGTCTCTTGCTGCATATTTTGTGATTGGGATTATATCGGCTCCGTGAAACATTACTGCTGGCTATTAGGATTTGACTGATCTAGTCACGAGGCACACTTCTAATTTAATTGGTATTGATATATCTGATTTGAGGATGACCTGCTTGTACTCTGTAACTTGCGGACTACCTGTGCTAGCTTAACAGAGATTGTTGCAGCGACCTGTTCATAGAAAAATTTAGATTATATTAATTATTAATTTCTTGCACCGTGAAAGACTGGGCAATTATTTGGACAGCGTAGGTGTGTCCTCATCACCTGGGATGGACTACAAAGGTCTGGTACAAGCTGGGGTGTGAATCCTTCATCTCGTACCACAGACTTATGGGGATTCTTCAGACCTACTATGCTGATTGAGACGTAGCTATGGAGTACGTTTGTAACAAACATACACACCCTCTAGAGGACACTTATTGGAAGAGTAGGGTATGCATCTCTATCAGGGATGAACAGAAGGACGCATACTAGCTAGACTCGAACTATGTGCATCATTCTCATTGTGCCACCATGGAAGATAGCATAGAAGATGCAGCCGCTGTAGCCTGCATGGGTCTCCATGGTCGTCATTTTGATGATATGAAGAAGATCAATATCGCTTCCTCCCTCGCCAACATCCTAACTTGGGATGGGCAATAATGGACCCTGAAGGCATGGATCCCACTACTCAAGTGATGGTGAACTATGTCTATGAATTAGTAGACAAGAATCGACGACTGAAAGATCAGTTGAGGGCATAGGAGGTGACCCTTAAGAGATACCGACAAGTGATAGATGAGCAAAGGGTATGCCTCAATCTGCCAAGGATGTACGAGGATCTACCCCATAAATTTTGCCCATAGATGTTGGAGTCCTTTTTATGTAATAAGACGTTAGTAGAACAGGTTAAGTTGAGTCAAGTCGAGTCTAGAAGTACGGTGTGAACCTTGGTGTGCCTAGTTGATTTGTTATTATGTTTATGTGTGAGTTGGATTTTTGTAATGAGTGCTGGAACTTTGTGGGCATGTCCGCAAGTTTCATAGTTAAGAATACTAAAGTTTGAGTCAATAAATAAATAATTGGGTTTGGTACATCATGTTCTCTCGGATCTGTTTTTTGGAGCAGTCTGCCCTTATCTCAAAGAAAATCTAAATTTAAATTTTTATGGGAATAACTAGACTTAAGTATCCTTCCAATGCCTCTCGAATCACCCCCATATCTGATTTGGTTTTTGAGATATGGTTGTTTCAATGTTAAAGTTTCTGCACAGTCTAGAATCTAAAACAGTTTCGGTTGTATCCTATTTTTGAGTAACCTAACAATGGAATCTAGGATTGTGGTTTGAATAAAAGTTGTAGATAATTTCTTAAGATTTTCAACCATATAAAGTACATCTCTTTTGGATATCTAGAACTCGAGATATAACTATTTTACCAAGCTGCTGATGTTGGAACTCGTCCAGAAAGTTTTTAGAATGTAATCAATATCTCTATAAGTGTATATAACTTGGAAATCTCTAAATTTTGAATATTTATGTTGGATATCAGATGTCTGGAAGAGAAAGTGGCCGAGGTCGTGGAGGTGTTCCCCCACATCCACCACCACCACCGCCACCTACTATTGAGCAGCTTCTGGCAGTGCAGACACAACTTATGCAAGCTCTGGTGCAGAATCAGCAGAATCAACCAATTGGTGGAGCACCACGTGACAAGCGTGGTGAATTCTTGAAGGGCCATCCCCCGGTGTTTTCTCATGCCACTGATCTACTGAAAGCAGATGATTGGCTTCATGTAGTGGAAAAGCAATGCAATATAGCATAGTGCGATGAGATGATTGGCTTCATGTAGTGGAAAAGCAACGCAATATAGCACAGTGCGATGACCAGCAGAAGGTGTTGTACGTGTTAGGGCAGCTCTAGGGAGAAGCTCAGGACTAGTGGGAGGCATTCGAGTATGGACGTCTAGACAATGCTCCTACTATCACCTGGTAGGAGTTTAGAGAGAATTTCCAATCCTACCATATACCTGAAGGATTGATAGAGCTCAAGCAGGAGGAATTCAGAGCTCTGAAACAGGGATCTATGTCTGTAGCTGAGTCTCTTGACAAATTTGCTCAGTTGTCACGTTACGCTCCAAATGAGATGGCTGATGATGCTGACAAGCAACACCATTTTCTCAAGGGTCTGTACGATGGTCTGCAACTCTAGCTTATATCCAATACATACCCTAATTCCCAGACGCTGGTGAATCATGCCATTGTTATTGACAATAAGCGCAAAGAGATGGAGGCTAAGAAGAGGAGGCTTTAGGGACAGGCCTCTGGGAGTAATGCCCATCTACGCACCAACCCTTAGCAAGGTTTCCAGCAGAGGTACCAGGGACCACCTAATCAATGGAATTGCAACCAGAAGCCAGCACCCAACACGGGAAAGGTGAACCATGTGTCTACAGAGATGGGGCTTGCGGAACCAGAAGTCATGCTCGGTACGTTCTATGTCAACTCAACTCCTGCCACTATTCTTTTCGATTTTGGAGCTTCGCATTCATTCATATCACAAGCGTTTGTTAGAAATCATAGCATACCCTTATGTGCCATGCCAAATCCCATATTAGTAAACTCACCAAGAGGTAGTATACAAGCTTCTTATCGTTGTCTTCCGACTAGTCTATCCTTAAGGGGGGTAGAGTTTAAAGTGAGCCCCATTGTGTTGAAAACATCTGGCATTGATGTGATTCTAGGTATGGATTGGATGATGCAACAACAAGCAGTGATTCAATGTAAGGAGAAGGTAGTTGTTGTGACCACACCGAATGGGGAAAGAATCAGTATTGATGTGGTAGTGCAAAAGCAGCCGATAGCCATAGTGAACCAGCTTGATGATCGCGCCACCATGGAGGACCCAATAGTGGATGAATTTCTAGATGTGTTTCCCGATGACTTGTCAAGTATGCCACCTGACCATGACATTGAGTTTATTATTGAATTATTACCTAGAACTGCACCTATAGCTAAGCGTCCATATAGAATGGGGGTTAATGAACTAGAGGAACTTAAGAAACAAATAAAGGAGTTACAAGAGAATGTTTTCTTTCGTCCTAGTTCATCACCTTGGGGAGCACCAGTTATATTTGTGGACAAGAAGGATGGTACTTAGAGGATGTGTATTGATTATTGGTCACTAAATGAGGTTACTATCAAGAACAAGTACCCGCTACCTAGAATTGATGACTTGTTTGATCAGTTGAGAGGTGCTTGTGTTTTCTCTAAGATTGATCTTTGTTCTGGTTATCATTAGTTGAAGATTCATGCAACTGACATACCCAAGATAGCTTTTACTATGAGGTATGGTTTGTATGAGTACACCATTATGTCCTTTGGTTTGACCAATGCACCTGCATACTTTATGTACTTGATGAATAAGGTATTCATGGAGTTTTTGGATAGGTTTGTGGTGGTATTTATCGATGATATATTGGTATTCTCCAAAATAGAAGAAGAGCATGATGAACTTTTAAGGTTGGTCTTGCAAAAGCTCAGAGAACACAAGTTGTATGCTAAGCGAAGCAAGTGTGAGTTTTGGTTGAAGGAAGTTTCTTTCCTAGGCCATATTGTCTCTAATGGTGGGATAGCAGCAGATCCAAGCAAGGTGAGAGATGTGTTGAATTGAAAACCACCAATTGATGTGGGAGATTCATAGTTTGTTGGGATTGGCTGGATACTACAGAAGGTTTATAGAAGGTTTTTCTAAACTTGCCAAACCTATGATAGCTTTGTTGGAGAAAAATGCTAAGTTTGTGTGGTCCGAGAAGTGCCAGGCTAACTTTGAAGAATTGAAGAAGAGGTTGACTACAACCCCAGTATTGGTTTTGCTAGATTTGAGCAAGAGCTTTTCTATTTATTGTGATGCATCTCATCAAGGTCTCGGATGTGTTCTTATGCAAGAAGGAAGAGTAGTGGCCTATGCATCCTGATAGTTGAGAAAGCATGAGCTAAACTATCCTACTCATGATTTGGAGTTAGCAGCAGTGGTTCATGCTCTGAAGATATGGAGGCACTATCTTATTGGACATAAGAGTGACATCTATACTGATCACAAGAGTCTGAAGTACACTTTCACTCAAACAGATCTAAATATGAGACAACGTCGATGGTTGGAGTTGATGAAAGATTATGATCTGGAGGTACACTATCATCCTGGAAAGGCGAATGTTGTTGTCGATGCTCTTAGCAGGAAGAGTTATGCCAATGAGGTGCAAGTGGCACCTATGTCAAGTGAGTTGTGTGCTAAATTTGAGCAACTAAACTTGGGCTTTGTCACTAATGCAGTAGAGTTGGTGATAGAATCTACACTGGAGCAAGAAATACGTAAGGGCCGGTTACAGGATGCGAAGTTGAAAGAGATAGCGGAAAACATAGCAATTGGCAAGACACCGGGATTCCATATGGATGACAATGGAACTCTGTGGTTTGGGAAAAGACTATGTGTGCCTGAGAATAAGGCTATACGAGATGCAATTCTTCGTGAGGCACATGAGTCCACTTATTCTATTCACCCTGGGAGTACCAAGATGTATTTGGATTTGAAAGAGAAGTATTGATGGTATGGACTTAAGAGAGATGTTGCTGAGTATGTTGCTTTATGTGATACATGTCAGAGAGTCAAGGCTGAACATCAAAGACCTACGAGATTATTACAACCAATGAAGATACCAGAGTGGAAGTGGGAAGTTGGTATGGATTTCATTGTTGGGTTACCACGCACTCAGAGAGGTTATGATTCAATTTGGGTGATAGTGGATTGGTTAACTAAAGTTGCTCATTTCTTACCGGTCAAGACTACCTATACTAGACCCCAATTGGCTGCATTATATATGGAAAGAATAGCATGTCTGCATGGTGTTCCAAAGAAGATCGTGTTTGACAGAGGTACTCAATTCACGTCACACTTTTGGCAACAAGTACATCGTTCGTTGGGAACAAAGTTGAATTTTAGTACAACATATCATCCTCAGACAGATGGACAAACTGAGAAAACTAATCAGATTTTAGAGGACATGTTGAGAGCTTATGTGTTGTAGTATGATACAAGTTGGGACAAGAGCTTGCCTTATGTAGAGTTCTCGTATAACAATAGTTAGCAGAAGAGCCTCAATATGGCACCTTTTGAAGCTTTGTATGGACGAAAGTGTAGAACCCCGTTGTTTTGGAATCAAACGGGAGAAACTCAAGTGTTCAGATCAGATGTTTTAAGAGATGCAGAAGAGCAAGTAAGGATGATTAGGGATAACTTGAGAGTGGCACAGTCTCGACAGAAGAGTTATGCTGACACTAGGAGAAGGGAATTGGTTTTCGAAATAGGTGATTATGTTTACCTCAAGGTGTCACCTATGAGAAGTGTGAGAAGGTTTAACATGAAAGGAAAGTTAGCACCAAGGTATATTGGACCTTTCAAGATTTTAGAGAGACATAGTGAAGTAGCTTATCAGTTGGAATTGCCTGAGAGTTTGTCAGGTGTACATGATGTGTTCCATGTGTCTCAATTAAAGAAGTATTTGCGTGTACCAGAGGAGCAGATACCGTTAGAGGAACTTATAGTTAAGGAAGATCTTACATATGAGGAATTTCCGGTAAAGATTTTGGAGATAGCAGAAAGGGTTACAAGGAGCCGAGTTATAAAGATGTGTAAGGTTCAGTGGAATCGGTATAAAGAAGATGAGGCTACTTGGGAAAGAGAAGATGATTTGAGGAAAACATACCCGCAGCTTTTTGAGTAAGCATCGTCTGAATCTCGGGGATGAGATTCATTTTAAGGGGGGTAGAATTGTAACACCCTAAAATTTGTAGAATTTTAAAATAGGAGAAAATGATTTAATTATGCATTTTTGTGAGCATTTAAATTTAAAAAAATAAAAACTTTGTTAAAATTAAAATCAAATATAGGTCTACATACATGTCCATGCATTCATGCTACTACATATTATTTTTGTATAGTGTGGTTTGAAATCAGATTTCAAATTGATTTGAATTTGCATTCAAAATTTGTTTTAAAATTAGTTTAGAAAATAGAAAAGGATTTTCTTTCCCTCCCTTGCTTCCGGCCCGTTGGCTTAGGTGATGGCCCAGTTTCGTAGCTAGCGCAGCTGCCCCGCTCCCCTTGCTTCGCCCACTCGGCCTGCTCTCCTCTCCCCCGTGGCCCGCTTTGCTCGGCCCAGCAGCCAGCTGCGCGTCGTTCCCTTCCCTCCCTCCGTTCCACTGACAGCTGGGCTCGCTTCCTTCTCTCTCGCTAACGAGCCGGTCCCAGCTATCGGTTGCCTTCTCCTACCTCGCGAGCGTGTCTGCATCGGACACTGCCATCGCTGAGAGTCCATGCCGCCCACGCCACTCTCCTTGCCTTGCGCTCCAAGCCGCTTCCGGCTATAAGAATCGGATGTCCGCATCATGCCGCGCTTATCTCGAGCTTCGGAGCCACAGCTGCCTTGCATTGTGCTGAGCCATGCTAACCCTAGCACCACCACCATCTCTGCCCACCTTGCTGAGCACCGCTCTGTTCTTGTCCGCTCTGTGCCTTGGTAAGCTACCTAGACGAGTTCGCCTTGCTCTCCTCTAGCTTCCGGTGTTCTTGGTTTGCTATTTCTTGGTCTATAGACTGTAATCCCATAGCGCCGCCGGTCTCTGGCCATGGTGCCATAGTGGAAATCGCCACTGACCTCACCGGTGTCTCACATCCCTTCTAGATCTGTTCTGAGCCATCCGATTCTGATTCGACGGTCCAGATCTTAAGATACCCCTTCGCTGCGAAATTTGTAAAAAGACCCTTACAATTAATTGGATCTTAACCCACTGTCCCTGAACTTTTGTTAAAGAGACCCTATCTTTTATTCAAATTGTGGCCATAGTCCCTGGTTCGGTTTAAAATCAGATTATGATTATTTTAAATTTGAAAATCAAGATTCCTATATTTACAGAATTGCCACTACCTTCTATAAGCCATAAAATCTTCTTTTTAACTCCAATTTGGTTCGTTCAACTTGCGTTATGTTCATAATTCCATAATCTACATGTTCATACTACTGTTAAGTAGGTTTTCAACTTTTAAAATTTGAGGTTAGATTTAATCTATTATTTTACTAAAGGAAATCTTGTTTAATCCATAACTTCTTTGTTTTAGCTCTGATTTTTGTGATCTTCGCGTCTGTGTGTTCATAGTGAGACGTAGATTCGTTTTAAAAGCTTTTCATCTTGATTTTATGCTATTGGTGTACTGTTCTAATCTATAGCTTTTGTTTGCTATGCATGATTGCTTCTAGATGCTTGTAAGTTGCTGTGATCATCGAATATAGACGGTGAACAATCCATGGGTGAACCAGAGTACTACTTTAACGAGCAGGATTAGTAGGAGGGCTTTGTTCAAGGAAAATATAGCATGGGATTATCCTTGTTTCCTATTGTCGGTGTTTCAAGTAAACACCAATGAGTAAATTTGTGTTATTGCGTGTCTGATCCGGATGGTGTGCTAAAAAGACACAAGGTTTATACTGGTTTGGGCAGAATGTCCCTATGTCTAGTTCATGGCTGCTGCTCGTGTTATTAGCACTGAAAAGTTCATAGTAGGGTATACAAACGGGTGAGAGAGGTAAAGGTCCCAAGTCTCTGATGGAAAGGTCGAATGGGTGCTGATAGCTTGGTTGCTACTCAGCTATGTGTGATGTGATGCGTGATGTGTTGAATTGATCCCCTTAGTGGGGTTTCCTACCTTCCCTTTTATAGGCCAATGGAGAGCAGGGATTACAGATGGGAGAAAAGAGGAAAACAAGAGGCAAAGGAAGTCCTTCAAGGATGCCGGGTCTTCCTTTTCCTCTATGCGGGCTCCTCTGACATAGCAGGCGGTGATAGGGACACCCCCTCACTGGGCACATGTCTGCTAACCCTGACAAGGCCACGCTAAGTGTCTGCCCACTGATGATGCCATGTCCTGGTATTGTCAGCTGGTTGTCACGTCCCATCCCACCTCGGCGGGCAGCGCGGCGGAGCAGCGTGCTGATCAACGGCCATACGGGGAGCAGGCAGCACCGTGATCGCAGGTCTGTTACTGTGGGTGATGTGAGTTTCCTTTTGGACCATAGTGGTTGTCGTGAGCTCCCATAAGGATCCATGCCCGAGGGCAAATGACGGCGCCCACAACACTATAATGGCAAATGTCAATGCCTACAACACTGTTTGGGCTCTGACTTGCCTGGATGGTTGCAAAGCACCCTTCTGGCATGGCCTAATGGTACTGTCCTACAGGTGTGTAGGGTACGGTCCTCGGTACTATGGTTGACTTGAGTGTCTTGCCTTATCTGCTCCACCTGATTCCTGGGTCGGTATCGTGGTAATGTCGTCATAGGCGTCGGGCAAGGCAGAGCCAGCCCTCGGACATCGGGAGAGGCAGAGCTAGCCCTCAAACATCAGGTGAGGTAGAGCTAGCCCTCAGATGTCAGGCGAGGTGGAGCCAGCCCTCAAACGTTGGGCGAGGTGGAGCCAACCCTCGGACGTCGAGCGAGGCGAAGCCAGCCCTCAGACATCGGGCGAGGTGGAGCCAGCCCTCGGGGTCGAGCGAGACGGAGTCTACCCTCAGACGTCGGGTGAGGTGGAGCCAGCCCTCAGGGGTTGGGCAAGACAAAGTCTGCCCTTAGACATCGAGCGAGGCGGAGCTCGGCAAACGGTGTAGTCGCGCTCTTGATCGTGTGGATGAATCAATATTTGATGATCATTAGCTCCTCCTCTTTGGGTACCCTAATATTGGTCCCTGACACCTATCAACTTTAATACATTTAATTAATATTTCATATGTCACCTTGATAGGAATTCCCTAGAATTGAACTTATACCTTGTCACCTATGGGATATGCATTGGGTAGCTTCGTTAGTGCTCAATTAAACCATGATCTTGTAACTTGATTAATGGTATATGCAACAAACATTAAAACATGACTTTTAGCAACTTGGAAATAGGGGGCTGGGGTGTTTAGCTACTTTCTAAATGCTTTAGATTCCTCTTCCTAAGGACTTATCTATAAGTGATCATCTAGGACTTATAGTACAACTATGAGGGCTATATGGCTCTGGCTTTAGCTCAGTATGAGAACCTTCTCTAGCTTGTTAGTGGTTACCTTCATTGGCATAAGAATGGCTTGACGAATCGGGTATAGGACAGCCTCTACTCTTATATGTATAGCCATGATGGAATTGTACCATTCGACAAGGGGGTTCCTACATCTGTTTGTCGAGTGAATCTAATGGCCCTAACTTGTTAGAGGAACCTTTGAAAGGTTTTATAGTGACCCCTGCCTGCTCACCTTGGAAGTGTTTTGGGAGTAATTAACCCGGGCATATGGGTATCACGACTCACAGTGAAAGTGTACAACCTCTGTAGAGTGAAAAACTGGTATATCAGTCGTGCTCACGGTCACGAGCAGCCTTGGAACATTTATGGAATAGATGATCACTAAGAATTATCTGTTTATGCTATTCATTACTCATGTTTACATTTGATCATGTGTTTTACTTTGGGATTGAAACAACTTGTTGCCAGTTTTATGCTAAAATTGTGACAACTAAAAGCTAAATGCTGTGAAACCTGTGTCAAGCCTTTTGAGCCTCATGAACCCCATGTTACACTTGTTGAGTACGACACGTACTTACGCTTGTTTATTTTCATTATTTGGATAAAAATCCTAGATGGGTAAGAGATGGCTATGGTAATGATGACTTTCCTGAGGATTACTAGACTTGTGGTCAACCAGTTGACGCCCCTGTGATATGAAGCTTCTGCGAGAGATTTATCATTTTACTTCCGCTATATTTATGTGAAGACTCTATCTTATTATTCATGATGTAATAAACACTTGTGATGATACTATTTATAATTTGTCGGCTTATATGTGTGACTGATCTCTAGGCGCACATAAGATTTTGCATCCCATTTTATCCTTAAAATCGGGTGTGGCATTGAGTTACAATTTATTCTCCGTTTCTCAATTGTGTGAGATGGGCTTCAATTGTCTCTTTATGGATAAGGGTGTGGAAGTCTTTCGAAGGGAGGATTCCTTTATTGTCTTTAAGGGTCATTTAAAGAACAAGCTTTACCTAGTTGATTTCAACAAAAGTAAAGATAATCTTGAGACTTGTTTAGTGGAAAAATCTAGCATGGGGTGGCTTTGGCATCGTCGACTAGCCCATGTTGGGATGAGGAACTTGGCCAAACTTCAAAAGGACAAACACATCCTTGGGCTAACAAATGTTCACTTTGAGAAAGACAGGATATATAGCGCTTGTCATGCCAGAAAGCAAGTTGGCGTACCTCACCCACCAAAGAGCATAGTGACCATGGCGCAACCATTGGAGCTCATTCACATGGATCTCTTTGGACCAGTCGCCTACCTAAGTATCGAGGGTAACAAATATGGTCTTGTTATTGTTGATGATTATTCCTATTTCACTTGGGTATTTTTCTTGTTTGATAAGTGTCAAGTTAGAGACAAAGTGAAGACTTTTGTTAGAAGAGCTCAAAAGGAGTTCGGTCTCTCCATCAAGAAAATGAGAAGCGACAATGGGACCGAATTCAAGAACACCCAAGTTGAGGAGTTTCTTGATGAAGAAGGCATCAAGCATGAGTTCTCAACTCCATACACCCCTCAACAAAATGGTGTAGTAGAGAGGAAGAATCATACACTTATTGACATGGCAAGGACAATGCTAGATGAGTACAAGATGCCGGACCTCTTTTGGTGTGAAGCTGTCAACACCGCTTGCCATGCCATCAACCGCCTCTACCTACACAAGAAGTTGAAGATAACTTCATATGAGCTTCTAACCGGTAACAAGCCTAAGGTGTCTTACTTTAGAGTATTTGGGTGCAAGTGTTTCATACTTAATAAGAAACCCAAAATCTCTAAGTTTGCACCTAAAGTTGATAAAGATTTTCTTCTTGGTTATGGATCAAATGAGCATGCCTACCGTGTCTTCAACAAAACCTCTGGGAGAGTTAAGGTTGCGGTAGATGTGACATTTGATGAATCTAACAGCTCTCAAGTGGAGCAAGTTGATTCAAGTGTTATAGGAGAGAAGGATCCACCATGTGAAGCAATCAAGCAATTGGCTATTGGTGATATAAGACCACAAGAAAATGAAGTCACTAAAGTGGAGGTTCCTCAAGCTGCTGATGAATAAAGTTCCACTGACGTACCTAATGCTGAGGGGGAGTAGACCCCTACTGCAAATCAGTAGAGTGACAGTGCCTCACTCCCTCTGACAGCAGCAGCAAGTCTAACTTTGATTCAAGGACAGAACCTACAACCCATATTCGAGCAAGAAGATAATGAAGATCCAGAAGATGGACAAGAGGCCATTGATCATCCAAGGCTAAGGCAAATAATACAACGGGATCATCCCATTGACAACATCCTTGGGAGTCTTCAAAAGGGGGTAACAACTCATTCACATTTAGCAAACTTTTGCCAATATTACTCATTTGTCTCCTCTTTGGAACCTCTTAAGGTAGAACAAGCACTTGGAGACCCAGATTGGGTGATGGCCATGCAAGAAGAGCTCAATAATTTTGAAAGAAATCAAGTGTGGACCTTGGTGCAGAGACCCAACACCAATATCATTGCACTAAGTGGGTCTTCCGCAACAAGCAAGATGAGAATGGTGTGGTGACAAGAAACAAGGCAAGATTGGTTGCTCAAGGTTTCACTCAAGTAGAGGGCTTGGACTTTGAGAAAACATATGCACCAGTGGCAAGACTTAAAGCAATCCGAATGCTTCTAGCCTATGTCGCTCATCACAATTTCAAGCTATAACAACTGGACGTGAAGAGTGTATTCCTCAATGGCCCCATTCAAGAACTTGTCTATGTTGAGCAACCACCGGGTTTTGAAGATCCCAAGCTCCCCAACCATGTCTACAAACTCCAAAAGGCGCTCTATGGGCTTAAGCAAGCACCAAGAGCATGGTATGAATGCCTTAAGGAATTCTTGCTTAAACAAGGCTTTGAAATAGGCAAAGCCGACCCTACCCTTTTCACTCACAAAGTTGGCAAAGATATATTTGTGTGCCAAATATATGTCGATGACATAATATTTGGTAGTACTAATCATTCTTTTTGTGAGGAATTTAGTAGGATCATGACCAAGAGATTTGAGATGTCCATGATGGGTGAATTAAAGTTCTTCCTTGGATTTTAAATCAAGCAAGTGAAGGATGGAACTTTTATTAGTCAAACGAAGTACACCCATGATATGCTTAAGAAGTTTGACATGGTGAATTCCAAGCCTATCAAAACTCCCATGCCAACCGATAGACATCTAGATCTCAACGATGAAGGGAAAGCCATGGATACCAAGGTATATCGTTCCATGATCGGCTCTCTACTTTATTTGTGCACATCTAGGCCTGATATTATGCTTAGTGTGTGCATGTGTGCTAGATTTCAAGCTAACCCGAAACAGTGTCACTTGGTGGCCATTAAGAGAATCATGAGATATTTAGTACACACTCCTAACCATGGGTTGTGGTATCCTAAGAGCTCTAAGTTTGATCTACTTGGGTATTCGAATTCCGATTACGCCGGTTGCAAAGTAGATCGAAAAAACACTTCGGAGACATGTCAAATCCTTGGATGATCCCTAGTGTCTTGGAGTTCTAAAAAGCAAAATTATGTAGCCCTTTCCACTGTCGAGGCCGAGTACGTTGTGGTCGATGCATGTTGTGCCCAACTACTTTGGATGAGGCAAACTCTTCATGATTTCGGATGTCATTTTACCAAAATCCCATTATTATGTGACAATGAGAGTGCCATTAAGCTTGCAAACAATCCCATAAGCCACTCTAGAACCAAGCACATAGACATCCATCATAATTTCTTGAGAGACCACAAAACCAAAGGAGATATCGAAATCCGCCATGTGAGCACCTTAAAGCAACTAGCCGATATCTTCACAAAGCCCCTCGATGAGTCAAGGTTTTGTGCTTTGTGTAGTGAGCTAAATATACTTGATTCTCGTAATGTGGTTTGAATTTTAGCATGCCTCTATTTGATAAACTAGTATCTAGGCAAAAGAGTTGAAAATTTTCATATTGTGCATGAAAATGATTTATAAAAGGCAACTTATGTATCATGATCATGGTCTGTATTGAGGTCATGGTATATAGGTGATATGTGTCCATTTCTTATACAGAGAGAGTCATATAGATTATAGCTAACCCCCACTATTTTGGGGAGTGCGGTAGTGCCACGCCTACCGTGCGGCAGTGTCACTCTGCGGTAGTGCCAGGCTAGGCATGCGGCAGTACTGCACTTTGAATCTCAATTGAGATTCGGCCCAAACGGTTTTACTGTGGGGCCCATTTATTCTTCCTCTTATCTCAGGCCCGCAGTAACTTCTTTCCCTCTCTCTTCCCCCGACGTCGATGCCCACGCCTCTCTCTCCTCTCGTGCTCGTGCCGTCGCCGTCGCTTGGCCATGCGTTGTCAGTCTCTAGCAATGCCACGGCAGCTGACAGCCCTCCCTCAACGTCATTGATGGCTGCTACTACCCCTAGCCTAAATAGTTTCTTCCCTCTCCTGTCTATTCCTTGTGTAAGAAGATGGAGCACGGAGATTATGACCGAAGGGAGAAAAGGAAGATGAATGAGCAAAGAGACAAGGATCCACCTCGCCGTGGTCGAGGGAAGTCAACAACAGCGTGAGTGTAGATCTAAGGGGACTTGGTGACAGGGGAGGCATGAGTAATACATTGAAGATGAGGAGAGGCTAGAGATGATAGGTTGTACTACTGATGCCATTCCCGACACCCTATGGCATCTCTCTGAGTTTGATGGCAGATACATGAGAGATTTTGAGGGTGAGATCATCATGAGACCTCTAGATGACTCCCACCAGCATGCAGTTGTCAACTATTTCAAGAGTTGGAAGCTGGTGGAAGAGGCAAGGGGGATCAATCCCTATGCAGTGCACAAGGATTTGGGCACTGATTACAGATTCTGGAATGAGTTTCATTCCAACTTCTATGCCACTACCATTCTTACATCCAAGAAAACCAAGATCATCAAGATGTAGTATATTGATTGGGATGAGATGCAGGGGAAGGAGGAGCCTGAGTTTGATAAGGTAATCAAAATTTGTGACATGTTCCAGCTTTCAGACATCATGGGTTTCTAGTATAACTGGAATGAGGAAGTCCTTGCACAGTTTCATGCCACATACTTTCTATGACTAAACCTCTAATGAGATTCACTGGATGACTAATGGTCTACCAAGTCAACTGTGTCACTTTCAGCCAGATTCTTGGCTTTGGGGAGGAGCACAGAGGTTACACTTACATTCATGATGAGCCTCGAGCTGAGATCCATGACATCAGTTACATGTGGAGAGATAGAAGGATTGTAGATGGCAAGAGGAGTGATCTACATAGCTTCTATTACATCCTCAACAACCTCATCAGGAACACCATCAACCCAAAGGATAGAGCAGCCTCAGATATTAATGACTATGTGAGAAATATACTGGTTAGATTTGCTCTAGGTGGGGATAGGTTCAATGTCCCTAGATTCATGTGGACTGAGTTGAGATTTGCAGTGGAGGATGAGAGGAGGGGGCTGCCCTATGCCCCTTACCTCATGTTAATGATTGAGAGGGTCACTGGATTTTATTTTTTGAAGGATGGGATGCACACCGTCTACAAAATTGAGAAGACCCAGCCAGCTGCAGCTACTCAGGGAGCGGGGAGCTCTCATGCTCATGTAAATATCCTTGAGTCTTCCCTCTCTAGGTCTCATAGAGGAGGCAAGATGAAGAAGTTTGGCAAGTGGTTGAAGGCAATCTTTAGCAAGTGCACCTATGCAGCTGACAGAGCGTATGAGACATAGCTTGAGCAGCGTCAGCAGTGTGGACAGGACCTTCCACCACTTCCTCCTATTCAACCTCCTCCATAGTATGACCTTTTGAGTCTCTCCGACATAGATTCAGATGATGAGGATGATGAGGAGGAGGAGGAGGAGGAGGGACGAGCAGCAGATTGGGATGAGACCCTAGAGGGATACCATCAGAGACAGGAGCCGAGGCGTTCCACTCTCTACACTGCCACTACTCATCATCAGGGCCATGCACGTATTGACTCCAATGACGATGATGGTGATGATGGTGTTGGGACTGCTGTAGGAGGGGATGATATTGATTGGATGGACATCCAGAGAGATGACGAGTAGGTGTTGATCTTTCTTCTTTTCTTCTCTTTTTGGTGCTTTATGCCAAAGGGGAGGAAAACTAGAGGGGTCAACTACTTTTCGACGCCATGGTCAGCAGCTGCGCTTCATGTCCTACTCGACGAGTGTTAGTCTTCGCTAGGTGGAAAGTTTGAGAGACGCTCAAAACTCTAAATTTTGAAATAATGCTATTATTTGACTCTTTGTGTATCGGATATGGACTTATATCATTGTGTGGATTAGAAGTCATCTTATTGTGCTAGGTTGCATATTTTTTTATTTGAGCTAGCTGTGTGGTGCTTGACTCTGTCTTGCTCGTATAGTCAGGTGCAGCACTGCCGCATAGCAGCAAGCACATGCATGCATAAATTGTCATTTGCATCATATTTTACATACCTGACACAGTATGCAGCACCCCACAGGAGCATGGATGTAGGGGGAGCCCCATCACTTTCACTAAAATGTGAATCTTGGCTTCTTTTGCCAATTTGAGAATTCAATTCTCTATTCACATACTAAGGGGGAGGCTCTACACCCATGGCTCGAAAATCTCAGTATTTATTTCATATCTTTTGTAAGCTCTAATTGGGTTGTCATCAATCACTAAAAAGGGGGAGATTGAAAGTGCAATCAAGCCTTAATTGTGGGTTTTGGTGATAATGACCACGCAATTAGAGAACTAATGAGATTTATCAAGATGACAAGCAGGGAATTTATATTCGAGGATGCTACACAAAACGGAGGAGCCCCAATTACAAATGTAGATGGCTTCAAACTCAAAAGAGGTTTAAATTCTTTTATATATTGAATTTGAGTATAGGAAAGGCCATAGTATAAAGGGGGGCACAATGCTTAAGCTAATATGTGCTCAAACAACCATAAGCATCCTCAGATTTACAGCCAAGACAGTCCCCACTTCACTATTATCCTTTGCTGTCTTGCGGGGTGCGATCTCCGACTCGCCCGACCCCTTGGGTGTGAGCTTTGACTCACCCGACCCCCTTGGGTGCGAGCTCCGACTCGCCCGACCCCTTGGGTGCAAGCTTTGACTTGCCTAACCCCTTGGGCGCAGGCTCCATCTCACCCAACCCCAAGGTCGTGGGCTCTGGCTCGACTGACCCTAAGGTCGCAGGCTCTGCCTCGCCCGACCTCGAGGCCGTGGGCTTCGCCTCACCTGACCCCTTGGGTGCGGTGTCCATTAGGGGCTGGGGGTATATCTACCTTTCCCTTTCCTCCCTAAAGACTATTTGTGATTTAAGTGACCATTGGGGGCAAGGGGGGTATATATACCTTCCCCTTCCTCCCCAACAGTAACGAACCGGCTCTCTTCTTCCTCATTTCAGCACGCCCAAAATAGAGCAGGAGCTCTCTCTCTCACTCCATTATTGACCTAAAGTCCCCAAGCAAATCCATTGATTTCCTCATCAATCCTTGAGGGAAAAGGGTCCATAACTTGATTAGAGAGCAACTCCATTGATTTCCAAATTCTAAAGAGCACTTGGTTCACATTTTAGCCAGTGGTTGTGTTTGTTACTCTTGGATCTTGGCTCCTAGCCGGCTAGAGCATCGCCCATGGAGCTTGCCAACTTGTGTGGTAGCCCCGGGAGGTTTGTAACCACCTCTTACAGCAAGTAAAATCACCCCTCATCTCAAGAATTCACTCTCTTGACTTGAGAACGAGGTAGGGTTGCACAGCCCTAACACCTTAGTGATATACCTCAACAACGTGGACTTACACAAGCCTTGATGGTGAGCTGAACCACGAGATAAATCCTTGTGTCATCTTATGCTTGTGTTGCTACACTTATGTTCTTGTTGTTGTTGAGCTGATTTCTAGGATTGATACTGATCTACTTGTGTGTGGTGTTCCCACCACTTTCAGATGTCGATCTGTGATCTACTACCCTATAGGAAGCTAAGAAATTTTCCTGATCTAAATTTTGTTGGGAAGATTTTGAACTATGAACTAATCTCTCCTCCAGGTGTGGCAGTGCCGCGCTCACAGAGCCGCAGTGCCCTGGGTGAATTTGACTTTGGTTTGAGTTGAATTTTTACAGGCCTATTCACCCCCCCCCTCTAGGCGTACCAGAGATCCTACAAAAGTGTAGGATCGGCTTTGCCTATTTCAAAGCCTTGTTTAAGCAAGAATTTCTTAAGGCATTCATACCATGCTCTTGGTGCTTGCTTAAGCCCATAGAGCACCTTTTAGAGTTTGTAGACATGGTTGGGAAACTTATGATCTTCAAAGCCCGGTGGTTGCTCAACATAGACAAGTTCTTGAATAGGGCCGTTGAAAAATGCATTCTTCACATCCATTTGATATAGCTTGAAGTTGTGATGAGCGGCATAGGCTAGAAGCATTCGGATTGCTTCAAGCCTTGCCACCGGTGCATATGTTTCTTCAAAGTCCAAGCCCTCTACTTGAGTGAAACCTTGAGCAACCAATCTTGCTTTGTTCTTTGTCACCACTCCATTCTCATCTTGCTTGTTGCAGAAGACCCACTTGGTGCCAATGACATTGGTATTGGGTCATTCCACCAAGGTCCAGACTTAGTTTCTTTTGAAGTTGTTGAGCTCTTCTTGCATGGCCATCACCCAATCTAGGTCTCCAAGTGCTTGTTCTACCTTAAGAGGTTCCAAAGAGGAAACAAACGAGTAATATTGGCAAAAAATTGCTAAATGTGAATGAGTTGTCACCCCCTTTCGAAGACTCCCAAGGATGTAGTCAATAGGATGATGCTATTGTATTGTTTGCCTTAGCCTTAGAGGCTCAATGGCCTCTTGTTCATCTTCTAGACCTTCATCATTTTCTTGCTCAAATATGGGTTATAGGTCTTGTCCATGAGCTAGAGTTGAATCAGCTATTGCTGATTGTGTAGGTGCGGCACTACTGCTCTCAAGTGTGGCACTGCCGTGTGCAGGTGTTGTAGTAGGTGTCTACTGCTGTTTAGCATCAGGTACGTCGATGGAAATAGGTGCATCAGCAACTTGAGGAACCTCCACTTCAGTGACTTTATCTTCTTATGGTCTAATATCACCAATGGTCAATTGCTTGATTGCTTCACAAGGTGGATCCTCCTTTCCTACAACAATTGAATCAACTTGCTCCACTTAAGAGCCATTAGATTCATCAAATGTCATGTCTACCGCAATCTCAACTCTCCCGAAGGTTTTGTTGAAGACATGGTAGGCATGCTCATTTAATCCAAAACTACGAAGAACACCTTCAACAACTTTAGGTGCAAACTTAGAGGTTTTGGGTTTCTTGTTAAGTATGAACACTTGCACCCAAACACTCTAAAGTAAGACACCTTAGGCTTGTTACCGGTTAGAAGCTCATATGAAGTTTTCTTCAACTTCTTGTGTAGGTAGAGGCGGTTGATGGCATGGCAAGCGGTGTTGATGGCCTCGCACCAAAAGATGTCCGGTGTCTTGTACTCCTCTAGCATTGTTCTTGCCATGTCAATGAGTGTACGATTCTTCCTCTCTACTACATCATTTTGTTGAGGGGTGTATGGAGTTGAAAACTCATGCTTGATGCCCTCTTCATCAAGAAATTTCTCAACTAGAGTATTCTTGAATTTAGTCCCATTGTTGCTTCTCAATTTCTTGATGGAAAGACCAAACTTCTTTTGAGCTCTTCTAACAAATATCTTCACCTTCTCTTGAACTTGGCACTTGTCATATAAGAAAAATACCCAAGTGAAACGAGAATAGTCATCAACAATAACAAGACCGTATTTGTTACCCTCGATACTTAGGTAGGGGACCGGTCCAAAGAGATTCATATGTACTAGCTCCAATGGTTGCTTGGTGGTCATGATGCTCTTTGGTGGGTGAGGTACGCCAATTTGCTTCCTGGCTTGACAAGCGCTACAAATCCAATCTTTCTCAAAGTGAACATTTGTTAGTCCAAGGATGTGTTCATCTTTTAGAAGTTTGGCCAAGTTCCTCATCCCAACATGAGCTAGTCGGCGATGCCAAAGCCAACTCATGCTAGATTTTGCCACTAAACAAGTCTCAAGCTTAGCTTTACTTTTGTTGAAATCAACTAAGTAAAGCTTGTTCTTTAATCGATCCATAAAGACAATAGAGAAATCCTCCCTTCTAAAGACTTCCACACCCTTATCCGTAAAGAGACAATTGTAGCCCATCTCACACAATTGAGAAATGGACAAGTTGTAACTTAACAAATCAACATGTAATACATTTATAATTGAATGCTCAAGGGTTATAGCAACTTTACTGAGACCAAACACATCCCCCTTTGAATTGTCTCCAAAGACAATATTTTCATTTGAGTGCGTTATCGGGGAATATGATGAGAACATACTCCTTTCTCCAATTATGTGATTTGTACATCCGCTATCAAGCACCCAAATTGATCCACCGGAGGAGTATGCCTATAAAACAAGTTTAGTTGCTAGATTTAGGTCCCTAATTTGACTTGAGGCCTTGCATGTTAGCCACAAGAAACTTAGGAACCCAAATAAAAGTATTCCTATATATATTGGTTTCCTTTCCAACATATTTGGCAACCACTTTTCCACTGTTGTTGCTCTTCAAAACAAAGCATTATGTCAAGCTTTGTCGAGGTGCATAGATCTTTGGTTGATAGGCATACTTGTTCTTGTTGCCCCACATTGATTTCTTAGGCTTCTGGAAAACATGTTTCTGCTAGAACACCTTCTTCTTCGGCTTAGTTCGATTAGGAACAGAATTGGTAGCCTTTCCATTTTTGCGGGGTGCGGCACTATTGCCCTTCACCATGGTACTGCCATGGTCTGTGCAGGCTGATCTGTACCAATTTTGCCCTCCCTCTCAAACTGCACACACTCATAGCCATTCACTATCCTTCTTCCATTTGTCTTGGCTCCTTTTGTGTGTACAAGCCCATGCTTGATTGAGGGATGCCTTCCATGCTTGAATTGTGGCCCTTTTGATTCATCATTCTTCTTGTCATTAGATTGGGTCTCACCCATCCACCATTTTCCAATGATTTCACTAAGCCTAGCAATCTCCTTTCTCATAGCCTCCATGTTTGCAAGGTTAGTGGAATAGGAATTCAAATCAAGATTAAAACATTTTCCACAACCTTGACTAGTGGAGAGAGTAGAGGTTTCCTTTGCCTTAGGGAGATATGAGTTGCTATCCCAAAGAATGCCATATTGCATCTCAAGTTCTTTGTGCTTTTCATTCAAGTCACAATACTTTTTCTTGAGAGCTTTATTTGCTTTCTTTGTAATAGCATAGTCCTCTTGCTCTTTGGCCAAAGCCTTGTGCAAGGATTCCATCTCACTTCTCTCTAATGCAAGAGCTTCTTTGCTAGCAATATAAAGATCCTCTTGTCAGATAAGAGTCTCATCTCTAGATTCCAGCTCGGCTTGGATAGTCTCTAAATCATCCATTAACTTAGTGATGAATAATTTGGTCTTTCCATCTAAATTTTTAGTTATTTGATTAATTTCTTCATCACTAGATTCATCATCACTAGAGCTATCACTAATATCACTACTAGATATATCACTAGGAGGTTGAGGAGATTTGGCATTCGATTTAGATTTTACCTTCTCACCCTTTGCCATGAAACAAATGTGAGGAGAGTAGTAGTCATTGTCGGACATGTTGTTGAAGAGCCTTGGTGTAGGGGATGACTTGTGAATAGCAATGCTTGCAACCTTCTCATCCTCCTCACTTGTGCTCTCTCTAATTGAGTCCCATTCATGCCCAATATGAGTCTCTTCCATGTACTTCTTGCTCTTTCTATGGTCGGCCTTCTCCTCTTTCTTATCCTTCTTGTATTTGTTGTCCTTGATCTCATATGGACACTTGGCAATGAAGTGATCAGTGCTACCACAATTGTAGCATGTCCTCTTTTTCTTGTTTGGAAAGTTTATCTTCACTACCTTGTAGCCTTGCTTCTTTAGCCCCTTGTGGAAACCTCTTCATAAAGATAGCAACATCATCAACCTTCTCATATTGATCATCATCATTTTCACTTTCACTTAAAGATGATGTGGTTTCTACTCTTTCTTGGACTTGCTTGATTGCTTTGGGCTTGCTAGTTGAAGCTTGCATATTGATCTTAGACTTGCTTGTAGAGCCTTGCTTACTTGATTTGTTGACCTTGAGAGCTACATCCTTGATCTTGATGCCTTCTAGCTTTGCTTGCAATTCACCAAGCTTCTTCCTATCATTTGCTTCTTCTCTTTGCATGTCAAAGGTTAAGATCCTCCCAAGTACATCATTTGGTGTGAAGTACTCAAACTTCTTCTTGTCTCTAATTAGAGTCACTACGGTCTTATTTCTAGGTGAATAAGCCTCCAACATAATCTTAACAACTTTATGATCATCTAGCTCATCACAACCATAGTCTCTAATCTTGCCAACCATTGTCATCAACCTATCAAACATCTCTTATGGCCCTTCTCCATCCAAGATTACAAATCGGTTGAGCTTTGACATCAACAAATTAATTCTTGCCTTTCTCACTTTTTCAACCCCTTCATGTGCTAGGTGCAAAGTGTCCCATATTTGCTTGGCAATATCAACCCCAATCACTCTATTGTACTCATCACCATCCAAAGCACTAAGTGTCGGTGTTTTTGGACCGGGGGGTCCTCAACCAACTAGTGAATTTGAACTGTGTATCTAGATCTACGTGAGCCTATGCGTGAGTTCGTCTATCTTCCTTCTATCTAGAAACGGCCCCAGTCTCTCCTTTTATAGTTGAAGGGGGGACAGGGGTGATACATGTGTTTGCTATGCAGCGTCTTGTGAGCGGAGGTGGCGTGCCTGAGTCCTGTAGCTTACCACTGTGGCGGCATGGTCAACGGAGTGGTCTTGTCCTTGATGCACTGGAGCAATGCGCCGGTCACACCCAATCTTGTGCGACGTGGGAGCTCCAGTGATAGCTTGGCGTAGGGCATGGTCGACGACGTGCTGGTCGCTGTACGTTCACAGTGTAAAAAACCGAGGCTCAGTTGGTGCCGAGGCTGAGCCATCTTGGGGGCTCGGTGGGCGCAAATCCCGAGGCTGCCGAGGCCCTGAAGTGGATTGCCGAGGCTTGGAGGGAGCAGTTGGTCCTATACACTGATTCCAAGGCTATAGTGACCCGGACTTGACTCCCCACGCCGCGCTATTCCTAGAGCTGGAATTAGGTGGCACAATGCAGTATTGGCGCCAGTCATGGGTGCAGTGCTGAGCACAGTGGCCGGTAACCCCTGCCCAGTCCTGTCTCCCGTCCCGTTGGCCACTCCGCTATACTGCGTCGACATGCGGCTGACATTGCGGGAGTGGTTGGACGCGTGATGTTTTGTTAGAGAAGTCGGTCGAGACGGAGGCGACGAGATTGTTGTCGAGCTGGCCTCGAGCGAGTCGGAGAATCGGCAACCCTTCTGAGGCCGTGCGGGGCGGGGCCTCGACGAGAGGGCCTCGGTAAGGCGGAGGGTTGGCCTTTCGCCCGAGGCCTTTGCGGCGTAGGCCTCGGGTGAATCGATGAATCAGCTGAGACGTCGTGGTTGTCCCATGGCTTTGATTTTTGCAAGGTCTAAGCAATCTTTTCGGTTCTTGCTTAGGGTACCCCTTTTTATGGTATCCGACAGTAGCCCTCGAGCCTCGAGGAGATTGCGAGCACTCTCCCTGAGGTTTTGTCAAGATTCTGGCTTGCAGCGGCTCCCGTCGGGATTGTGTTTCGTACTCGTGGTTCCGGTGGGTGTAGCCCCCGAGGCCCTGGAGGAGTGGATTTACTCCTCTAGGGGCTTTTTCTCTGTTGAGTAAGGAGTTTTATCGCGTTTGCCGGGCCCATGAGTACGAGTTTGGGTCGCTAGACCTTGGCTTAGTTGTAGGAAGAGCCCCTGAGCCTCTGCACTGAGCGAGAGGGCGATCAATGGGTTCCCTGTAACACCTCGGGTGTTAGCCTTGCATAACTTGACTTGCATAGCATGAGCATGATCATAAAGCATTCATAATCAAGCATTTGACATTTGAAACATTCAATTGAAACATATGCAACATTCTTATTATTTCATGTTTCCATGTGTATATGCAAATGATCATGAATGAAAACCTATACTTGGTAGATGTGAGTCACAAAAACATGTAACCACACTTGGGTTAGCAATTAGAACATTGTTCATGAAAGTCACTTTTCTTAATCAAGCCTTTAAGGCATGTTTCCGGTGATTGCCCTAACTAGCTCTATGAGTGACTACTACATAAAATGATTGAATGACCTTGCAATTTGCTTAAACATGCTTAGGATATCATTATGAACAACTTTGGTATTTAGGGCTAGGGCTAATTTGGTCATTTAGTCATGATTTGAGTATGTATCATATTTTCAAAGTGACAGGTTTGACTAAAGTTGAACTAGGTGCTAGAGACCTTGCATGGAGGAGTTCACTAAAGCAATGTTGTAGTGTTTGACATAAGGAACAACTTTGATTTTTGGGTCTTTGACTGAATCAGCTCCTAACATGTGTGAATTCGGATTTCAAAAATCAGAGAAATCAACCATTTCAACACTGAGCAAATTTTGCTAAGTCATGAACCCTGACAGCCTGACAAGCCAACCTTGAGCACGATTTTTCTCTGTTTCTGTTGCGATTTAGGACAAGTGCTTTGAACAAGTATTGTAGCTGGTACATAGGTCTACAATTTCGGTTTAGAAAGTTTTGGCTAGAAGTCCACGGATTAGGAGTATAATCGACTCGAAAACTCGCTGTCAGGCTGCTCCTATCGCGTCTGAACTAACTGAATCGACCGGCACAGTGGCCGACCGGCTTCAGACACCGCGCGCCGCGTGGAGGTCGCCATGGCCGCGCGTCGCCAGCGCCCTGACCGCGCCAGCCATGACGCGTCTGAGCGCGGCATTATCACGCCAGCACCCTCCCGCTCCCGTCCGCGCCCTCAGTTTCGCTTTCCCGCTCCTCCTTCGCCGTTCGCAGCACCCGCAAGCGCAGCCGCCGGGCTCCCGCAGCGCCACCGTCGTCGTTGACGGCACAAGCCGCGCCTAGCCGCTTCTCCATCACTGCAACTGCATCACCATCTTCCCAGCAACTCCCTGCGCTAGCCAGTGCCCGCTGTTCAAGCTCGGTGAGCTCTAGCCCCGCACACCGCCTCACTGGAGCTCCGCCGCCACATCCGTCGCCGTGGTCCCACCTAACCAGACCACCCCAGGCCACGAGAGCACGCGCACTAGCTTCCTTGTAGTCCGTAGATGCTCGGCGTAGCATTTGTTTGAGCCACCGTAGCTTTCACCGACGTCTCGCCGTCGTCCCGCGCCGCCGCTCCGCCATAGCCGCCGCCGTCATCTCTAGAGTCGACAATAGGGTCGGCCAAGTGGCTCATTAGATGCGCTAGGTCGAGTAGAAAGTCTGGTGAAGATGTCACCGCCGGCGAACTCGCCGCCGTCGAGTTCTGGCCGCGTCCGTAGAGCAGCGCCGCCGGCTCTGTTTTTGTCCCGCTGACCAGTGGGTTCCGCGTGTCAGCGACTCCATGTTTCAAATCCAGTTCGGTTTGAATGCAGATTCACATGTGTTTTGTTATTTTTGTATCTTCAGTTTGATAGCCCCTAAAATTGTGAAATAAATTTGTGAGTGTTCCTTAGGAAGTGTAGTATTTAGGAAAAATATGTTCTTGACTTGTACAGTAGAAATTGTGGAGATTTAAATAGGGATTTGAAAGGTGCTTTTGAATGTATTCAAATTTGTTTATTTTATATCTAGAGTTCCTGTGCTCCAAAAATTATGAAATTTTTGTGGTAAGCTAGTCTTAGCATATGTGAACTCTGGTAAAAATTTGAGGACCAATGCATGTGTAGATTTATAGTTATAGATTTTTCTTTTATGAATAGTTAATCCTTGTGTAAATTTTTATAAATTATTTATGAATCCAAAATTCATGAAAATTTTTAGAGGTAATCCTAGTAGTATATGGATGCTAAGAGAAATAGGAAATCTGTTGCTTAGACACTTTTCAATAGGGTTTTCCATTTATGCTATTTCAAGCCTTGTTTCCTTGTCATTTTTGTATAGGATGTTCTACTTAGTAAAATGACATGAAATTTTAATAGTAGTCCTTTAATAGCATTAGTAAGGCACTGTAAATTTTTGAGAATTTATTAAGTATATCTGATATATGTTTATTATTTAACCTAGATATCTAAATAAAATAATAAAGGCAATTAAATAAATAGTTTGGGCTTCACCATTATATTATCTTAAAATTATCTTAAATGTATTTGGTATGCTTAAACTGTTGGTAGATTCTATGTTGTCAAATTATGAATGATTACATGAAGTAGAAGTATCATTACTTTAGATTGCATATTAAATAGTTTCCGGACTGATTCTAGAGTTTGATGAGTTGCATGTTGAAACTGATGTGTGCTGTAAAAATGGTTAATAACAAAGTTATAGAGAATTTGATAAGCTTTCCAGAAAGTCCAGGATCACTATATTTGGATTAGTGAAACTCCAGTTATGAGTGAAACAAGTAACTACTGTTTTGGGGCATAGTCAATGCATTGTAGAAGTAGTTAATTAATAATCGAGAAGAGATATGCACCTACTCAATAAACATGATGCACGTGTTAAACATATATGCATTCGTAATACTTATGCCATATTCATGCATCTAGGATCGGAGGAAGAGATCACGTTGCTGGAATTCGAAGAAGCAGAGGAAGGGAACCAGCAGGAGGATCCGCAAGCCGCAGCTCCCGAAGGCGTGGAGCAGAACCCTGAAGAACTTCCGGAGTGCCCTGACCACCGTCCTACTTCCTTCCTGTGAGGCAAGACCCAGAGCATTATAAGTCTCCTAGTAATTTACAAATGTTTACTTATGTACTTATGATTGATGCATTAGGTTATAAGAGTTGAATGAAACCACTTGATGCATGTACATTCCTTGTCCAGGTATTAAACCTTTAACCGGTATAGGTCCAGGATCGAATATATGCTTAGCCATGCTTAGACCGGTAGAAGTCGGGTGATGTCCTGTCACCTGCAAGATGTAGGTGGATACCGGAGCACGGTTGGCTATATCTGCCATCGGGGAACAGAACCATGAGGTAAAAGTAAATTGAGACCGGACGGGAAGTCGATAGAGAAGCAACAAGACATGGAGGTCTTGGGTGTGGATTTATCCCCGTCTGTGTCGATTAAGGACCGTACCGTTGTTGGCGCTTCTGACAAGATTGAACGCATGCCTCTCACTTAGCTGGCCGGATAACTCGTTCCGACCGTGAAGCCGAGTAATTCAACTCAGGCCAGGAACCGTTACATTATGCGCGCTCCGGGGGGACGATCGGACCGAGCCCAAGGGAAGGCTTGGCCTGAGCATCCTGGCATCTGGTGTTCCAGATTGTGCGGCGCGGTACGGACCCGCGAAATGTGTACCTGAGTTGTACCAAAGGTGACCTAAGGCTATCATGGCTGGTAGACCTGGGTTTGTGTTAGGAATAAATTCCTAGCTGGTTGAAATCGATTCGAATCGCCGTCTCTCCCGGATAGTGAGAAACTTGGCTAGTCCCAACATCGTAGCAACTATGTTATGAAACATGATGGTTTGGATGAATATGGAATTCCAATACCTGCTATGGTTATTATTGTATGCTTCTAAAGGATATACCACATGTTTGGCACAGGATAGTTGCTAATCTAGAAATGGATAGTTATGCTTAACCTGGTAAAGAAATTGTAACTGTACCATGACTCAATTGCTTTTACGCAAAAATGTTGTCGAGTTACGTCCACTTATACAGCCTTGCATAATCCTTGGAGTCATTTTTTTACGGTTCATGACGAGTAAGTCTAGTGAGTACCTTCTCGTACTCAGGGTTTATTTTCCCATTGTTGCAGATGGCACTGTGTATCATGGTTATTGCAAGAGTTGCTTCTATCCCACTGTGGATGAGGAGTAAGCCTTGGGCAGGCTTCTTTAGTAATTCCTATCCTTGCTTTTGTGGACCGTGATCTAGCTTGGCCTTTGTATCAAACTATGTTGGAAACTTTATCTTGAACTTATTTGCTTCCGCTTTATTTATCAAACTCGGTTTGTAATAACTTTTATTCAGTACTCGATGATGAAAAGTATCTCGTGAACTTTATGTAATATGTGGCATGTATGTTGAATCCTGTATGATCTTGGTTGTTGTAAATCGTTTATCGAGACCCGTCGTTGTACTCGACGGACTACCGGGTTTATATGGGTTCAAGTATGACAGTGCGACCGCTTGTGGATTGCCATTGTACTTGTATTCTTATAAATTGGTCGGTTCTGCGACATTCCCTGTCTTTTTTGGTGGCCCTCACACATCCTTTTTGGTTGGAAGGAGGGATGGAATATGTCAGGCTACCCTTGGTGGGCACGAGCAGTGACATCTCTAGTGAGCTGTTATCGGGTCAGTCCAAGTGGAGGCCCATACCCCATTCGATAGGGGTCAGCTAGCGGTCCAGAGACACACTCCAAAAGTACGAGAGGGCTTCTCTAGTGGGTCCTAGGGCTGTTCGATAGGCCCCGGGGGCTCGATGCCTCCCTACGGTGGTATCCCATTCGGAGACCTCCCTGCCGGTCTCGGACATGACTTAGGGCTTCCCAAGCACTTGCTTGCTTGGGCATTGGCCATGTACAGGCTTGCCCATAGTCATCCCTGACTCTATTTGTCCTAGGGTGGCTGTCGAAACCTTTGAGGGGCCCAGCCTTCGAACCCCTAGATCGTAACAGGCTCGGTGCCCTTTTTATCGTGTTTTTCCGAGCCTCCGAGAGCGAGCTTGGGTTGCTTGTTTTCGTTCTGGGTGCAGGAAGAGCCCCGAGCCTCTGCACGGAGCGAGAGGGCGATCAGGAGTTCCCCTGGCTTTTGTGCGACCCTCGCACATCCTTTTTGTTCGGAAGGAGGGGTTGTTCACCGAGCCCTCGAGGGCGAGCCTGGGTCGCTGGGTCTCGGCAAAGTCACAAGAAGAGCCCCCGAGCCTCTACATGGAGCGAGAGGGCGATCAGGAGTTCCCCTAGCTTTTGTGCAACCCTCGTGCATCCTTTTCATTTGGAAGGAGGGGTTGTTTGTCGAGCCCTCGAGTGCGAGCCTGGGTCGCTGGGTCTCGGCAAGGTCGCAGGAAGAGCCCCCGAGCCTCTGCACAGAGCGAGAGGGCAATCAGGAGTTCCCCTGGCTTTTGTGCGACCCTCGCGCATCCTTTTCATTCGGAAGGAGGGGTTGTTTGTCGAGCCCTCGAGTGCGAGCCTAGGTCGCTTTGTCTCAGCAAGGTTGCAGGAAGAGCCCCCGAGCCTCTGCACGGAGCAAGAGGGCGATCAGGAGTTCCCCTGGCTTTTTGTGCGACCCTCGCGTATCCTTTTCACTCGGAAGGAGGGGTGGAATATGTCAGGCTACCCTCGGTGGGCGCGAGTGGTGACACTTCCGGTGAGCTATTATCGGGTAAGTCTGAGTGGAGGCTCATGCCCCATTCGATAGGGGTCGGCTAGTGGTCCAGAGACGCACTCCAAAAGTACCAGAGGGCTTCTCTAGTGGGTCCTAGGGCTGTTCGATTGGCCCTGGGGACTCGGTGCCTCCCTATGGTGGGATCCCATTCAGAGACCTCCTTGCTAGTCTCGAACACGACTTAGGGCATCCCGAGCGATCACTTGCTCAGGCCTCGGCCATGTACGGGCTCGCCCATAGTTGTCCCTAACTCTGTTGTCCTGGGGCGGCTGTAGAGACCCTCGGGGGCCCAGCCTTCGAACCCCTGGACCGTAACGGGCTCGACGCCCAGTTCCTTAGTCTGGAAGGAATCGGGTGGGGGATATTCCCCTCCCATCTGCTGACAACGGCGGGCGTGCCTTTTGAGGCAGTTTCTTGGGGCCTACTGTTGCTGCGGTTGGATGCGACGCGGTGTCAGCGGACGGGACGTAACTGTTCGTGCGATTAATGAGGAAAAGGTGGGTGCGTGGGCGGTTAAATCAGATCTAGATTATCTGTGCCGGATTTGAGGGAAACTTCCCTGATTTCATCGCCCATCTGTTTCGTCCCCTTCCTGCATAAATACGCAATGAGCCTCCTCCCTCCCCTCCTTACCTTGCCTGCATTCGCTTTTGCTGCCCTCGAGCCATTGCTAGGATCAGAGAGCACCGGGGGGAAGAAGGGAGAAGGGCGAGGGAGAGAGAGATTTAGAGAGAGAGAGAGATTTACCGTCGTAGCAGCATCCTCCACCGCGCAATGGCCGGCGGCCCTGTCGTCCTCCCGGTGGATCCTTGGGATCCGTCCGACATGTCCGTGGAGATGCTACGGTCGCTCGTCGACGACGGCCTTCTCTGCTCGATCACCAACCCCGATAGGCCGGAGTGGATTGCTCCGTCGGGCGAGCCAGAGCCGAGGCCATGCGAAGGGTACATCGTGAGCTTCGTGTCTTTCCACGAGCGTGGTCTCGGCATGCCGGCGGACCGATTCATGTGGGCGCTCCAGCATCACTACGGCGTGGAGCTACACAACTTCAACCCTAACTCCATCGCGCAGGCGGCCATCTTTGTCGCCGTCTATGAGGGGTACTTGGGCATTGCCCCCCATTGGGAGCTGTGGCTCCATCTCTTCCGGGTGGGGCATACCACCAAGCCGACGGGCACGATGGGTATGAGGAAGACAATGAGGGCCGGTGGCTACACTCTCCAGGTGTGCCAAGACTGGCAGCACCTTTACATCCCGGCCCAGCTCACGTCAACCAATCGCTGCTAGTACACAAGCTAGAGCTGGTTCTACCTCCGCAACGATGACAGCAGACTTCCCCCCTATACCGAGCGGATCGTGGAGGACCGTCCGGAGAAGTGGAGGTATGGTGTTCCGAGGGAGGATCAGCCTAAGCGTAAGCCGCTCCTAGAGGGCCTAGAGAAGCTACAGAACCGCAGCCTTATGGCGGCTGTGGTCGTGGCTGCCTTCCACCGCCGGAGGGTGTTGCCGCTGATGGCTCGGCACCAGCGTCTATTCGACATGAGACCAGATGAGCCGATCGAGGGCATTCAGATGTCCGTTGTCCCCCTCTCCGATGAGGAGATTCTACGGCGGGTGAGGGAGATGGTGGAGGGGCCGCTGAAGAGAGGTGGTTTGACCCCTATCACGATGCGCCCGTCGCAGGGGTACCTCTCGCTGGTAAGTCACGCGCTGCTGCGGCCCCCGAGGCCTCCTCGTTCCTCACCGTTTTCCGTTCCCTCACTTGCGTTCGATGTTCCAACAGGGGATGAGAGACGTGCAAGCCTCCCCACCGCCCGTTCCCGAGGATGCAGAGCGGCGGGCGGTGAACCGGGCGCATGCCGAGGCGCAGAAGAAGAAGAATGTAGAGGAGGCAAAGCGCAAGAGGAAGAACCTTAAGTGTGAACAGCTAGAGAAGCACTGCCGGTAGCAGAGGTAGGACGATCTCCCGATGGAGGCGTCTCCATCGCCGTCGCTGTCGGTGGACTCTTCGAATGAAGATGACAAGAGCGAGGGGGGGCGGGGTCCCCTAGACCATCTCCCCGATGTCGAGGGGACAGCGCCTGGGGCGTCGGCGAGCAGCCCAGCATTTCTAGGAGGAGGAGGATATGACGCCTCGGTGCCGGCGATTGCCCTCCTTGGGTTCGAGGCTGTCACGCCTGAGGCACGGGCATTAGGGAAGCGTGCTGTCAGCCCGGTGGGCTCGGACGGTGAGGTGGAGCAGATGACGGTGGGGGTGACGCAGCTGCCCTCACAGAAGATCGAGGGGGCGCTGGGGTTTGGCAGAGACCGGCCGGCCCTGGTGGACACGGAGGCTGTGCCTCTGCCACCACCACCGCCGTTGCAGAGGAGGGTAGCAGTGCCGAAGCGGTTGCATCCCCGTTCGAGGTGAGCGTCTTTGCGGCGGAGTTTGTAGTATCTCCCGCTCGCCCCTTGGTCATACGCTGACCTTGGGAGTGTTTTTGCTTTCAGCTAGAAGCGTCAGGTGGAGGTGTCTGCCTTGGCGCCATGTAAGGCACTCAAGGTGAGCGCCAGCTCCACTGCTCAACGGGCGGCAGAGGCGCAGACCGCCGTGCAGCGTGGTGCGGCATCAGCTGGGGCTGACCTAGAGGAGCCAGTCGCCCAAGGAGAGGCTCCTGAGGCGGCCACGGAGCAGGCGGGCGAGGAGGAACCCAGGACCTCCGAGGCTGAGGTGGCCGAGGCCAAGGCTCCTGAAGTCGAGGTGCCTAGCGCTGGGGCTCCCGGGACCATCGAGGCTGAGGTGGTGGAGGCGAGCGCGGTAGACCCGGTGGACCGGGATACGAAGATGGAGGCGGGGCAAGCTTTGGTGCCGCCCCCGGTCCAAGACCTGCCGCCATCGTAGGAGAGCGCCCGGGAAGTGGAGGTTCAGGTGACCTCCTCCGATGATACTTCCCGGGGAAAGGAGGCGGCAAATGCCGAGGCGGCCAGTACCATGGAGCAGCCAGTTCTGGCTTCTAGCGAGGGAAGCTCGGCCCTCGTCCGGGTATGACCCAAGCCCCGCGGGTGGGATCACCCGCGTATATCGTGGCTGAGCCGGGACGACCCTGAGGGGGAGCCTTTGTTCGCCCTCGAGGATGCGGCCGAGGGGGGCGTTGGGGTTCCTTCGAGCAATATCGCCGACTGGCGGTGCGGTCGCTGCGAACAGCGCTGTCCGTCATGGAGGACGATCTGCCCGGCGTCGCCCAGGTATGCGTCTTCTTTTCTCATGCGGTGTCGTCTTGTTCTGAGTTTCCTCGCAGTGCATGACCCCAGTTCTGCCTGTCCAGGAGCTCGAGGCCCGATCCCTCAGGAAGTCGTTGTTCCTCCGTTGGGAGAGGGACGTCTAGGACCAACTCCGGCAGCAGAAGGACCTGCTCGCCAATGCCAATGAGCTTTTGTCGGCGCGGAGCACGGAGGTAGAGGACCTCCGCCTTCGCTGTGCTGATATGAAGGCTGAGGCAGCCACGGCTCGAGAGCAGGCCGCCCCTTTGGTGGCACAAATCAAGGAGCAGGAGGAGGAGCTGACCCGAGTGGCCGGTGAGCGGGACACCTTCAGATCCCGGGCCGAAGAGGCGATGGTCTCTGCCAAGGCCTTCGTCAGGCAGTTAGGGAAGGAGCAGGGCACGCATCTGCTGACGAAGGGTGCCCTAGATGAGGCCCTCAAGGTGGCTGAGGCCTCCCGGGTTGATGCCTTGGTCTGGAAGGAGAAGTGCGAGGGTGAGTTTTGTTCCCTTTGTTTTACTTGTTTTTCTTCCGTTCGACCCCTAACTCCTCGATGTGGTACAGAGCTGGAGAAGGAGGCTTCCAGGGCGACCGAGGCCTCTCGGGTCGAGGTCCAGTGCTGGAAAGAGAAAGTCGAGGCCTCTCAGGTCGAAGTCTAGTGCTAGAAAGAGAAAACCGAGGGTGAGTCCCATAGGGCTTCGGCCCTGTTTGTCTTATTTTTCTTTTGCGCTTGACCCCATCCTGCTTGTTTTGACGCAGGGTTGGAGAAGGAGGCTTCCTGGGTGGCCGAGGCCTCAGCCGTAGTGCAGGCGGCACTCGAGGCCGAGACCGGGGAGCACGACGTGCTGCAGAGCGCCGCCCATACCGTCTGCGAGGCCCTGGAGGTTGAGGGGTTGAGTCGGGTAGCTCCCTTAGGAGCCGCCTGACTGCGTTGAGTGGCCAAGTGCGGGAGCGACTTCGGGGGCGTTGCACACGGGCGTCAAGCGCGCCCTAGCCGTCGTCTCCTCACACTACACCAGTGTCAACCTCGTGGCCATCAGCGATGGTTACGTCTTGCCTAAGGATGACGAGGAGGCTGATGAGGAGGTCACGAAGCTGATGGAGGCAGCTGAGGCCCCTGGCACGGCGCTGGCTAGCCTGTTCTAAGAAGAGGTAGTTCCTCCCGCGCCAGCCGCCGATGCAGGAGATCCTGAGCCCTGACTTGGGCCAAAGGGGCCATGTAAATGGATTAGGATTATTGTTGTAGCGTGACGTTCGTGGCCGTCGAGGCCTTTATAAAGTAGTCGTGCGTACGCTTTTTTAATCGTTTTATTGTATTTTCGAGCCTCTACCCTCTGTCTTGCCTCTGAACATATCATTTGCAGAAAACTTCTTCGGAGCCTAAGCTGCCCCTCGGGTAAAAGGTGGTGAGGGAGTTGCCATAGCCCGGAGGCGTAGGCCGTTCTCACGGCTCGGCCAGCCTTTTGGCCCTGAGACGGACTTTCGGTCCTTAGGTTTTTTACACTTGATTTGTCAGAACATGCCAGAGAGTTTGGCGTAGAAATTTATTCGAAAAACAATTAAAAATGGTGCCTGGGACTTAGGACTTAGGGGGGAGGTTCCCCCCCTTCTAGCCCCTGAGGGAGGCTCGGTTCGGCATAGGCAGAGCCGAGTCTCCCTTATAGTGTTATCATAAGGCCGATCCCCTATCGATGGGGGGGTTTCTCGAAAAATTAGAACAACTAAAGAACGCTTCTTTAATATATTTTGAGAAACAATGTATACAATGCTTGGAAGTTTAAGGGTAGAAACGACGTAGCTGTTCTATGTTCCAAGCGTTGGTGAAGATTTCGCCCTTCTCGTTGGCCAGCTTGTAGGTCCTGGGCTTTAGCACTTGGGCGACGATGTACGGCCCTTCCCATGGTGGGGTCAGTTTGTGGCGGCCCTTGTTGCTCTGCCTCAGTCTCAGCACCAGGTCGCCCACCTTTAGGTCTTGGCTTCGAATGCGCCGGGCTTGATAGCGTCATAGGGCTTGCTGGTACTTGGCCAAATGTAGCAGCGCAACATCTCAGGCTTCCTCCTAGTTGGTCGAGGGCATCCTCGTGGGTAGTGTGGTTGCTTTGCTTGTTGTAGGCCTATAGCCTTGGGGAACCGTACTCCAAGTCAGTGGGGAGGATAGCCTCGGCTCCATAGACCAGGAAGAATGACGTGAACCCCGTGGCTCGGCTCGGGGTGTTCCTCAAACTCCAGATGACCTACGGGAGTTCGGCTAGCCATTTCTTGCCGAATTTCTTCAACCGGTTGTATATCCTTAGTTTGAGGCCCTGTAGGATCATGCCGTTGGCACGTTCTACTTGGCCGTTTGTCCTAGGATGTCCTACGGCCGACTAGACCACACCGATGTGGTGGTCGTCGTAGAACGTCAGGAATTTGTGGCCAGTGAATTGTGTCCCATTGTCGCTGATGATGGTGTTTGGAACCCCGAACCTATGGATGATATCAGTGAAGAACAATACCGCTTGCTCGGATTTGATTTGAGTGATCGGATGAGCCTCGATCCACTTGGAGAACTTGTCAATAGCTACCAACAAGTGGGTGTAGCCCCCGGGGGCTTTCTACAGAGGTCCAACCATGTCTAGCCCCCACACGGCGAACGGCCACATGATGGGGATGGTTTGGAGGGCTTGGGCCGGGAGGTGCATCTGTCGTGCATAGTACTGGCATCCCTCGCAGGAGCGTACCAGCTTCGTGGCGTCAGCGACCGCCGTTGGCCAGTAGAATCCTTGGCAGAAGGCATTTCCGACGAGCGTCCGAGGCGTAGCATGGTGTCCGCAGGCTCCCGTGTGCAAGTCCCAAAGCAGGGCTCGGCCTTCCTCGGTGGTGATGCGTCGTTGGAGGACACCAGATGGGCTTCATCTGTACAACTCGCCGTTGCTGAGGATGTAAGTTTTGGCTCATCGCGCAAGCCATTGGGCCTCGATCCTGTCTGCAGGAACCACTCCTCGAACGAGGCGATCAAGGAGCGGAACTCGCCAGTCCGTACCCTGATCGGTCTCGGGAGGTCCTGCGTCGATTTCCAAGGCCTCAGGCTCGGCCGCTGGGGTCTCGGTGCAGAGGGGGCCTCGGGCCCTGTGGTGGGCTCGACCGGTGGGCCCTCTTCTGCCGCCGAGGCGTAGTCGACCGAGGGCTTGTGCAGGTCTCTAGCAAATATGTTCAGGGGGACCTAGGCCCATGCCGACGCCATCTTCGCCAGTTTTGTCGGGCTCCTCCGCCATCACCGTGACCTCGCTGCTCCTGCTCGAGAGTGTCTCAGAGCTACTGTAGCAGGAGTCGGTCTTGGTAGACTTTTGCCTGAAGCTCACAGAGCTGCTCCAAGTCTAGGCGTCGAAGTTCCTTGGGGGCGGCGTTCTCGTTCCGCGCTGCCCGAGGCTCGATGAACGGGGGTGTGGCGTCGCCTGCCCCTTGGCGGAGCAGGGAGCGGTTGCCTACCCCTTCACTCTCATTACTTGCCCCTGGCATCCTGAGCCCAATGTGGAAGCACTCTCGAGTGGGATCATAAGCGCCTTCGTCATCGAAGTCGGAGTAGCCGAAGCAGTAGTCGCTCGTGCCCAAGAAGAGGCGCATAGCTTGGGTGTCACGAAGTCCAGAGAAGTCTGCTCCGGCCCACGCCTCGTCCTCCTCCGAGGAGTCGGTGTGGGTGTGAGCCGAGGTTGTGGCGAAGAGGTCAAGGGCGAAACATTGGTGGCGTCCTGAGGGCTCCGTGTGAGCGGAAGCGTAGGCGGAAGCAAAGGTGGCGGCAGCATTTCTCAACCCGAAGGGGTACGGGGACGGTGCCATCGCCGGGCCCTGCTCCACCGGAGTTGGCTCCTCAAGCGGTGGCGGTGCGGAACTTGATGATGGGGCGTCGCTGCATGTCATCGGTGTCTTTCCCCTACCTAGGCTTAAGCTAGACTGGTCCCCAACCAGGGACTCTGTACCAACAGCCGGGCATGGGGTACCGGTGGAGCGTGGCGCGTCGCCCTGAGCTCGTGCGGTGTCGGGTGGTCCCGATTGCGTCGCGCCTGGCGAGGGCGACGAGAGTGGCGGCCCGGGCGCCGCCTGCGCCTGGGCTACTGGTGCGCGATGCCATCATCGGCCAAAAGGGCTCTGGGTGGGAGGAGTACTAGATCGTATTCACATCCTAGAGACATGAACTCTAGGCTCCCAAACCAGATCACTGTGTCGAGACATAGTGGGCGTATGGGGTCTGCCATTCGGAACTTGCTAGAACGATTAAGCTAACACGCAGCGCCCCTACCTGGCGCGCCAACTGTCGGTGTTTTTGGACCGAGGGGTCCTCAACCAACTAGTGAATTTGAATTGTGTGCCCCTAATCCCGGATGATGATGCAAAGAGACACAAGGTTTATACTGGTTTAGGCAATCGGTGCCCTACGTCCAGTCTGAGAGATCGATCTTGTATTCCTTGCATCGAAGTGCTTGTAGTAGGGGGTTACAAGGTGGGCAAGAGAGGGAGCTAGTCCCAGGTCTCTACGTGGAGCGGTGTGGGCTGTTTGAGTCGTTGCTCTCAGGCAGTAGGGAAGCGTGTGTCTGGATCTACGTGAGCCTATGCATGAGTTCATCTATCTTCCTTCTGTCTAGAAACGGCCCCGGTCTCTCCTTTTATAGTTGAAGGGGGGACAGGGGTGATACATGTGTTTGCTATGCAGCGTCTTATGAGCGGAGGTGGCATGCCTGAGTCCTATAGCTTACCACTGTGGTGGCATGGTCAACGGAGTGGTCTTGTCCTTGATGCACTGGACCAACGCGCCAGTCACACCTGATCTTGTGCGACATGGGAGCTCCAGTGATAGCTTGGCGCAGGGCATGGCCGACGACGTGCCGGTCACTGTACGTTCACAGTGTAAAAAACCAAGGCTCAGTTGGTGCCGAGGCCAAGCCATCGTGGGAGGCTCGGCGGGCGCAAATCCCGAGGCTGTCGAGGCCCTGAAGTGGATTGCCGAGGCTTGGAGGGAGCAGTTGGTCCTATACACTGATTCCGATGCTATAGTGACCCAGACTTGACTCCCCACGTGCGCGCTGTTCCTGGAGTAGGAATTAGGTGGCACAGTGCAGTACGGGCGCCAGTCATGGGCACAGTGCTGAGCATAGTGGCCGGTAAACCCTGCCCAGTCCTGTCTCCCGTCCCGTTGGCCACTCCACTGTACTGCGCCGACGTGCGACTGACGTTGCAGGAGTGGTTGGATGCGTGATGTTTTGTCAGAGAAGTCAGTCGAGATGGAGGCAACGAGGTTGTTGTCGAGCCGGCCTCAAGCGAGTCGGAGAATCGGTAACTCGTCCGAGGCCATGCAGGGCGGGGCCTCGATGGGAGGGCCTCGGCAAGGGGGCCTCGGTGAGAGGGCCTCGGCAAGGCGGAGGGTTGGCCTTTCGCCCGAGGCCTTTGCGGCGTAGGCCTCGGGCGAATCGGTGAATCAGCCGAGACCTCGTGGTTGTCCCTTGGCTTTGATTTTTGCAAGGTCTAAGCAATCTTTTCGGTTCTTGCTTAGGGTACCCCTTTTTATGGTATCTGACACTAAGCAACACACTTGTGGCTTAACCATTGAGGTGAATGATTCTCATCTCTTCTAGTGTTGGGTTCTTGGGATCAACCGATGGCTCAAATCCATTACAAACAATCTCCCAAATGCCGGGGTGAAGACTTATAAGATAGGCTCTCATAGTGCTTCCACTTGGCAAAGTTAGTTCCATTGAAATGAGGTAGCTTGCCTGCTGGCACATTGATGAAGGACCTCCAATCATGGTTAGTCATAGGTATAGAAGAGTAGTTAAAGGATATTGTGGCATATTTATTATTGTTGGCTTTGCCCTTTCCTATCTTCTCCTTCTTGTCCCCCTTCGACACTTGGTAGGACTCAATATCATCTCCATCTTTGGAACTACTTGATGATGCATTTGTTGCCTTCTCTTCTTCTTCCTTCTTCTTCCTAGCTTCTCTCCTTCTTCTTCTTGCTTCTCTTATGAGCTTTCTTTCTTCTTTTCTTTGCTTCTTGTCTTCTAACCACTGCTGCTCCTTCTTCCACTCTCTTGCTTCTCTTTTGAGCTTTCTTGACTCCTTCCTTCTTCTTCTTCTCTCATTGTCATTGAGAGCTCTTTCAGCATCGGTAGCCTCAAGATGTGGTAGCATGGTGTTGCTTGCTGTTGATGTGCTCAACTCGCTGTTGTCGGTGTTGACATCCACCGGCTTTATGCCACTAGTTCCTCCTCTGGGCTCCATACCTCACGTGGTGAAGCACACACGAGGTAACCTGCTCTGATACCACTTGTAGAATCTCTAGTTAGCCCAGAGGGGGGTGAATAGGCCTTTCAAAATAAGCACTCAAACTTTCATCAAATTCAAACTGCGGCACTGTCGCTCTGACCTCGCATCACTGCCGGACAGCGGCACTGCCGCACCTGCAGACAACTTTCAGTCACAGTTCAAAATTAGTGAACGTAAACTTGAATCGGAGAAATTTCTTAGCTTCCTGTAGGTATGAGATTCATAGATCGAGAGTTAGAAGTGGTAGGAACACAACACATAAGTAGATCGACCACAAACCCTAGAAATCACCTCAACAATAATATGAGATGCAAATGATGTAAATCAAGTACAAGGTGACATGATGATTTAACCCATGGTTCAGCTCGCAACCAAGGCTTGCCTACGTCCACATTATTGAGGTTAGCCACTAAGGCTTAGGGCTTTGCAACCCTTCCTCATTTTCAAGTCAAGAGACTCAACTCTTGAGATGAGGGGTGAGTTTACTAGCTTCAAGAGGTGGTTACAAACCTCCCGATGCTGCCACACAAGTTGGCAAGCTCCATGGACGACGCTCTAGCTGGTTAGGAGCAAAGCTCCAAGAGTAATAAACACAGCAACTCAACTCTTGAGATGAGGGTGAGTTTACTAGCTTCAAGAGGTGGTTACAAACCTCCCAAGGCTGCCACATAAGTTGGCAAGCTCCACAGGCGATGCTCTAGCCAGCTAGGAGCAAAGCTCCAAGAGTAATAAACACAACCACTAGCCAAAACATGAACCAAGTGCTCTTTTGAGCTAGGGAATCAAAGGATCTGCTCTCTAATTGAGTTTGGGACCTTTTCTCTCAAGGATTGATGGGGAAATCAAGGGAGAATGCTTGGGAGCTCAAGGTCACCAATGGAGGAGAGAGAGAAGGGCACTCTTCTATTCTTAGATGAGCTGAATGAGTGGGAGAGAGAAGAGAGACATTGGAGAGGAAGGGAAAAGGTATAAGTAACCCCCAGCCCCAACGGTCACTTAAGTCATGGTAGTGCCGCAGCTCAAGTGCGACAGTGCTGCACTGCGGCAGTGCCTCTCTCTAGGTGTGGCATTGTCGCACCAAGCAAGACAGCAAGGGTAAGAGTGAAGTGATGGCTATATTGGCTATGAATCTGAGGATGCATGTGTAGGATTGAGCACTTGGTAGCACATGTTAGCTTAAGCATTGTGTCCCCTTTATAGTACGTCTTTTCTTATACTCAAATTCAAAATATAAAAGAATTTAGACCTCCTTTGAGTTTGAAGCCATCAACATTTGTAATTGGGTGCTCCTCCATTTGGTGTAACATCCTCAAATATAGATTCCCTGCTTGTCATCTCGATAAATCTCATTAGTTCTCTAATTGCGTGGTCATTATCACCAAAACCCACAATTAGAGCTTGATTGCACTTTCACTTAATGGAGAAGCCAGGGACAGGTCTAATTGAGTTGAGGTGATCTAACCATGCTGAATTGGGCAAACAGGGTTGGCTGGTCGCGGTGGTAGAGAGAGAGGCAATCAGCACTCGACTCGTCCTCACCTTAGCGGGACGCGATCGGCGTGATCAGGACGCACACGCGTAGGCGCTACGGACAAGGCGTGCGCGCATCCACGACCGACATGGCACGAGTGGCTATCGCACCTTTATGGGCGAGACGACAGCAGGTACGGCCATGTGCTGATGCCATGGATAAGCCAAGCGCGTGCAGTAGCGATAGGGCCACCGGCAAGGTGGACAGCGGTGCAGAGCCGCAAGAGAGGTGCGGATGCGACAGCGAGGCGACAGCAGTGCAGCGCGGCTGTGGTGACACCAATGGCGGCAGCGTGAGGTAGGGCAGCAGGGCGTGGGGCCAATGGCTCGCTGCGTCCGGCCTCAGCCAAGCCAAGGCGGGCTCAACCGACCCAACGTGGCAGCACGGGGTGGCCGCGCAGGACGCGGCCATGTGCGCGGCGTGGGGTGGCCACACGGTGACCGCGCGCACGGCGCCAAACATCCCGAGGTTGTGTCGTGAACGAATTTTAAAGCGTTGATACAAACTAAACTAATGAAGTTGGAGCTAAACCGCCTTCACTATGCTAAAGAGGGTACATCAAACTACCATAAGGAACAAAAACATAGCACTGACCTTTAGCTAAATTTTCCAAAATTAATTCACCAACATGGCATTGTCTTGCTGTTTATAAACTTGAAAATACTCTGAGCTGAACTTTGATCCCAAGTTCCATTTTTAGGCTATTAGAAATATTAGCTAGCAAGGTTATTTTTCTACAGCAAGTATTTCATTGTCATCTACAAAGTTCATATTCCAAACTTTATTTAAGCGCCACATATATGTTCTATAGCGTTTTTGTTCAATAAAAATTTGTTTTAATCCCTACTTGATACATATGAGTTATGGAATAGCTTCTCATTTAACATTTTTATTGATCATCTTAAGTTACAAAAATGTTATCTACACATTCCATCACATGCATTATCACATAAACATGATGCTCATGACGTGATTTGGTAATTTGTTTAGGGCGTAACACCGAGGGTGTTACACCTGTTCACCATTTTGTTCAACGTTGTTTGCCTCCACAACTATGTGAAAGTAGATAGGTTCTTCATCCACCTCCATTGCTAGTTAACTCTACTAGTCTTACTCGATGGTTCATTGTATCCTTGCTTAACCATACACCATTTAATATGGGCATGCTTGGTTCCTCCAACAAGGCTACCCTCGTCTTGTAGAGCGAGAATCTGGAACTGACGATGTGTTTGATTGGCTTGCTTGATCCTTTAGAGCTTGTGTTGGCTAGCTTTGCGCGTGATTTTTCTTATCACCACGAGTGAGCCACCAACGGCTCACCTGGTTTGGCAAGATTTTCCTTACCTGAGCCAGCAAGGCGAGGCTATCTCACCTAGGAACCAAGCAGGCCCTAGTGTTGTCCTATGTATGCTTGTGCCCTATGACTATGAAGATGGTGCCACTCCCGCTCTCGTGTCCTAGCAATTGTAGGTTGTACATCCTACATCCTATCTCATCACGTAATACTTGCCTATGACTATATGAACATTATCTCCGTTTGCACCTATGAGATTTAGACTAACAGATGCTTATAAATAATTCCTTATGTTCTCTCTTCTTCAATCGATTCTTCATGTGTCATAATTAATCAATATGGAAAAAATATATTGAGAACTAGAAGTGTCCATGTGCATGTATTTATGTGGACTTCTAGAGTGTGAAAGTTAATTTTGTGTACTATATGATTCTTGGTATCTCAGAAACTCTAAAAGAATCCTTATAGAGGTTTGCAACAAATAAAGACTAGTAACTATTCCCTGGATCCCGAATTATAAGTTATTTTAGATTTTCTAGATATGTTATTTTTAGTATATATCTAGATATAGTGTATAACTAAGTGCATAGTATAAAAATTATATACAAGGCAAAATATCTTACAACTTGAAATGGAGGAAGAATAAAGGTTTTATAAACATTATACAAATAACTTGGGGGATAACACTTAAATATAATGTTACCAACAACTCTAGCTTCAGCAAAAGTGGATGATGAGCGAGCTACTTTCATCTCATTCACTTTTGTAAAAGCCAATAGACAAAAATTTAGTAAGACCCATATTGTACAAACACATCTTTCTGATACCGTCAAAATATGCCCAAACAAGCTTGCATTTTGGCTAAAGGACCAAAAGTGGTACAAGCAAAAACATCCTAAATTTGAGTGTGAAATCAAGGAGAAAAAAGATAGAAAACGGTACATATATGTCGGATGGCAATTCTAAGCTACAACTTCGTTTGGAGAAGCATGAATCTCCGGTAAATGCTGTGGAAGATGAGAATGCAGATTCTTTGATCCCCCAGGCTATTTGGGACTTTGTGCTTCCAGCAGGGTTTCCAGGTGATTCATGACATCCTTGCACATTCTGGACTCTCATCCATATACTTCACAGTTGCTCGATTCTAGCCAAATGTTTCATAGTGAATCATCCTGCTTGAAAAGTACTGCCGTTGCTCATTGGAGTGAATCGTTGTTTTCTGGTCATACTTTTGTAAACTGTTTTGGTTGGGAGATATGTATACTATTCTCGTCAAATGTAAGCAACATATAATAATGAGTTAATGACAAATTCTGGTACAGCTTGATTTTGCTGTCAAAGTTTGTGCAGAGATTTACCTGTAAGATAATATAAAAAGGTATCCATGTCAGGCAGAGATGAAACTATATACTATTATTAGAAATACACCCAAGGAGATGCGTAAGGGGCTGAATTCACTTATTATTTTGTGGTTGGGGAAGTATGGACATTTGGGAATACCTGTGTATTTGAGGGAATTTCTCCTAATATTCAGAGCCTTCTACAAAAGGTCGTTGATCAATGTAGCTCTTGGTGCATGGCAGGTGCTTCTAACCTCCAGGACCTGCTCCTAAGGCCGATTGCCACGGAACCTTAGTTTCTGGTTGGCGGTTTGATCCCCCTTGGTCATGTTCAATAGTCAGTGGGGTGGGTTTTGTATATAACCGGGTTTGGGTGGGTCTCTTTTCGTCTCACTCTTGTACTCTTTTTTCTCTCTTAATGAAATGGCATGCAGCTCTCCTGAGAAAAAAATATATACCACCTGACAAATTAACTCTTTATTGTTATTTGTTGTTTTTTTTCAGGGTCTGTTTCGGTTGACTACCTGGAGTACATGTTGTTGCAGTTCCCAACAAATGTGACAGGTTGGATCAGTCATGTATTGGTGACATCAAGTCTTTTGAAGGTATTTCTTAATTTGTTAGTCTAGTGGGTCAATTATGTGAATAATATTTTTTCTTCGAAACAAAGAATGAAGAAAAAATAACTTACTACAGTTATGTTATGTTCTTATTTCAAATGTAATAAGTGGATTTCATTATTGAATAGTCCATCCGTTACAAATTATAGTTCACTTGGCTTTGCCTAAGTCAATTCTCTCTAACTTTGACCAAGTTTTTTTTTTAAAATATATCAACATCTACAGGTTCAAATTAATGCACTTTTATAATATATTTTTGTAGAACTTAATGAAATAAATTTGATTTTGTAGATGTTGGTGCACTTTTCTATAGACTTGGTCAAAGTTAAAAAGTTTGACTTAGGACAATGCCAAAGTGAACTATCATTGGTAACAGAGAGAGCAATTTACAAATAAGGTAGATGATATTTTGTGTTAAACATAAAAAAGAGGCAAGAACTCCAGTTTTCCGTCTATATTTACTGCCGATGGTGAATCTGATCACTGTGTACTTTGATATGCAAAGTGACAAGGAAATGCGTTACCTAATTTTCATGTTGTTGGCAACACATGAATTATAGTCATGCTATTTTTTCGAGTTATGTGTATTGACCAATATGTTATGTATCTAGTTTTTTCAAGTATACTCGTCAGCCATAGCTTTATGTCACCGTCACTGATTAGCTGATTGTAGATTGGTACAGGCTGTAGGTGTTGGATCTTTTACAGGAACTTCTGCAGCTGCATCTGCTGCTGCTATCAGGTCATAATCATCTTTGCTACTCATATAGTTCTATCTGTTACTAGAAAGTAGAAACCTTGGAGTTATTGCTTTGGGGAGACGGAAATATTTATATTAGTTTTAGGTGCCTTCTGTCCCATTCTTGTTTTTCTGGGCCATGAATCATGACCACATAAGAGAGAGATATAGGCACATGAAAACATGATGCAAATGTGAGTGGATAATTTATCTTATGAGCATAACTAACTTGAACCCTGTTGATTTGAACCT